>OY740769.1:102324961-102769173 GCA_963513935.1 Aphrophora alni | reverse complement strand
GTTTTTTGGAACTGTACCATGACTGGAAGAACAAGAGTTGGAATAACGGTGTCATGACAGAGAGCTGAATTTCGTGCAAAGCTCACGATTTGATAGTAGGAGAGAAAACGACTAGATAATTGTGATAAATGGACATTAACTATGGGAAGCGACATTGCAGGGTTACAAAACTGGGCACAGTGAGGAATGAAAATAGAAGGACTAAGATATTGTACAACATTATTAACTTAGAAATGGTTTGGTTATTTGAAGCAGATGGCGGGAGATATGTTTCCAAGTTATGTGGTAAATACTGGAGTGCATACGGTGAGGCTTTGAAGTGGTGAGTTGGATTATCAATGGAAAGTAGAGACATGGATGAGAACAACATTTTTCTACTTGAAGTCTTTAGTTTTCTATGTCCTTTAGACTAGTGAAACGAGGCTGTAGGTAACACAACGTAAAAAAACGTCATCTAGCGAGAAATAAACCTGTAGGTGGAGGAAGTAAATTATAGTGTTAGAAGCAACATAATATATCGCAAATCATAGTAGTTATTTCCCAGTGATTCACGCATAGAGTGTATGTGTGACAAACCCTCTTAACCTAGCTGTTTGCTCATATTGCTTCTTGTAATGTTGGGTGAGAGTTCACTAACCATATCACATCTCTCTTGACCAACTCTTGTTTTCTTCCGACCCTGACGCTATTAGATGTCTTTATGTTATGATATTTTATTCTTATGAAAAAAAGTAATAAATAATGCGATATTAGCATGGACTTTTTTTCACATTTAAACAACAAGAAAATACGTACATTAACTGTAAATGTTAGTCAAATGTCTATGTCTATTAATAACTGGTCCTCTTATCCATTAATTTATATTAATGATTGTTATACCAATCATATTCGGTTTATCAAAGTTAAATAATTTAACCTTTAATAGCAAAGAATTCCATTGATTTAACAGTATCAACAATTAATAAATATCATTGAAAGATCTGTTTATAATTAGCTACAGTTTTTTGTTTACTTTAAATATTTAGATATAACTTTTGTTTATTAAAGGAATGTGCATGTTCTAAAGACAAAGATGTCAAGTAAATTGCAGAAGAAACGTATTATCCATACATCGGTTCTGTTTACTCTGTGATAAGACTTTCATCATCCCACCTTGAAGTTAAGTCTATCATGAGGTTTAAAAAGTTGAGCAACCGGGCCTTTATTCCGTTCAAGCAATCTAACTAACAGCTAGTTAAAGATTATATTTTTAACTGATAATTATGCAACTATAGACATTAAATGGCATTAACATTTAATCATATTTCATATATTTTTATATATAGAGGGTGGAATAAAAAGTCTTGCAAACTCTAGTTAATTTCTGATGGAGTAGTGATGTAAGGTCTAACACCCGCCAAACCGCATAGGGTCCTATAAATTTTTATGGGGTTAAAAGAGGAAATCCCATCGTGTGACATATCATTCTGTTGGATATAAACAGAGAAAAATTTTAGTACCTTGGAAAAATATCTATTATATCTCCAACCGGAATTACGGGTGCTAGATGTTGAATTTTGACCTTTCTATTCCTCATGGATATTATTACAAAAATAAATAATTTTTTTTTTAAATACCATTAATTTATTTTTAACTGCAGTGTTATTTAACTAAATGAATACTCTTTTATGTATTTTCCTATTTTAGCAAACCGACCACAATTTTAGAAAGGAGGAGCCAATATGGCAATTTGTCCTTCATCATGTGAGATATCATTTTAAAGGAAATTGTCAGACGAAACTGTCGACGTATGGAATCAGTTTATACATTTTCATTAATTTAATTAGTTTTATTTTATTATTACGTGTGCTTCTTTCTTGTTGGGATACTTCATTATTTCAACTAAAATAATCGTGGGTGTAAAATAATCATATTCTGTACGTCAACAGTTTCTTCTTATAATTCATTTAAAATTATATGTCACATAATGGATAAACAAAATTACCACATCGGTTCCACCATTTCAAAACTTCAGGACGGTTTGCTAAAATAGGGAAAATACATTAAAATGTGTTTATTGCTTAAATAAGTCGTATATTAAACAAATTATTCGGGGTTTTGTTTTGTTTTTCATTATATAAAACTAAAATATTTTCAAATTTTAGGTCACATAATTCCATTTATTGAGATTGTACTTTTCCAAGGAACTAGTTTTGTTATAGGCCCTTTAAAAGATATGTCAAACGATGGGAGTTCCAAAAAATAAATTTCGAAATAATGGTTCTCCCTTTTGACTCTCGTTAAGAAAAGTAAACATGTGTTTGCCCCCCAAAAAATTAAAGGACTTACCCTGTTATGTTTGGCGAAAGTTAGAAGTTTTCATTTCTACTCGTTTAGATAATACCTAAGGTTTGCAAGACTTTCTTCCACTCAATATCATGAACTCTATATTACCACAGTTATATTTTGTGATTCATTATTACAATTAATAACTATTACCGTCAAACAAATTCAGGTTAACTGTTACCAACAAGTAACAATTGTTACATAATTAGTTTTTATTTAAGTACAGTTAGAGTCACAACCAGTAACATTATGTTGTGATATACAACACCAAACAGTCAACCAACTTTATCGTAATAACTTCTCATTTAATTAAATAGATCATGAACACCATTAACTCCTGAAGTGGGAAGCTAACTTCAGTCTATTTACCAAGAAATACAAACATTAATTGCAGTTATCTGAACTTTAGCTGTCAAGTTGTGTACTAAATAGTCATCACTTGCTACCGAACCTCGTCTGACACAGTAAGCTACAAGTTCGCAAGATTAATAGATGCGCGGACACCAACATCTTGCGTATTTATTTATAGCTCATACAGTGTAATGCTGTCGTCTCAAGCTTAATCCAATAGAGAGACGGGAGGACATATAGTCTGGATTGTTTTATGAAACTTCGTTTTTAATCAAATAACGTACGAGACATTTTCTTGGCTTTAAAATAATGATAATAATCTGGTACTTGTTGTTGCAACTGTAAAATATGTCATTTTAATCTTTTTTTTTTTTTTTTTTTTTTTAATATTATTTATTTATTAGATTGAAAAATATTGAATTTCTCATTTTACTGGAAACAAATTTTGCATTATGTTTGTTATTCATGCTATCTTGCAATTGCACGCTGAAAGATATGATATCCTATCCCCATAATTATTATTTCCTAAGATACAACAGCATTATAGTTTACATTTGTCAATGTACCAATTATTGCAAGTACCACTGAAGTTTAGATGTTATAATTGACTTGTAGTTAATACTCGTACACTTTTTTTTACCTGACCGGTTGGAAAATATTCGATGATATTAAGTTATACAGATTCTAAGTGACACACAATTACCTATTACATACTTTCATTTATAACCCACAGTTAAGAAGGAAATACCAAATTCTGTTTCAAATTTGGATAATTTTAAATTTTGGGTAACCTGTATTTTTAAGTAATATTCAACAAATAGGAAATTCCCAACTTAGGCTATTTGCCAAAATTACTAAAATTGCTATTACTAAAGAGAGGGGCGGGGATTTATTCATGATTTCGAGCTTTTGTTGATAAATATTTACATTTTTAGGATTTTATCTTTATTTTTATTAATAACCTAACCTAATCAATAATCTAATCTAACCTAATCTATCTTATGTTTTTAAGTAGTAGCTACATTAAACAATAGGGAAAACCTAATTTATTTCGCGAAATTACTAAAATTTCTGGATATGAAGAGAGGTTTTTACTAATTTTGAGCTTTGTCGATAAAAATTTACATTCCAAGAAAAATATCTTTACTTTTATTTCTGAAAAAAACACATCGACCATTTTGAGATACGTAAGAACGTTTCAGAACGAACAGATTAAAAGTTCTTCTCTAAAAAAACTTCTTTTTTACACATTAAAAACCTTTTTAATAATACTATCAATTTGTCTGATTAACAATCATGCCTATAGATTTAATTAAGTAGAGATTACGTTCAAAATGTAAATATATATTTTTTAAATTGTAATCACAAAAAAAAATATATTAACATGGGGGGTGTGGAGGTGAAGAAAGAAAATAGCTGGCAACTTACACCTTGCTTATATGACTGCGAGAGGTGGATATTGTACTATGTACACGTTCAAAATAATGTCCATATTCGTCAGCCTGTGACAATTTTGACATACAGTATCTCAAGAATTAGTATATCTTGAGAACTGAATACTTTACTGGCACAGCATATCTTAAAAACAAAATTAATCTAAAATTTCACGATTTTCTTTATAACTGATATTGACGAAATATAAAATTTTATATTCATTTCGTATTATTATACAACTTACATATTTTAAGAGAATGTTAATATCGTTTATAAATCTATTAACTTTTTTATTCAAAAATTATGACTAGTTTCGGAGTATATGTTTCGTCTTCAGTACTAGATCACTTATAAATGTGTTTATTAACCTCCTGTGAGATATCTACTCATATTTACAAAAGTCACAATATAGAAGTAGCATTCTAATTTAAGTTTTTATTGATGTATTTCTTTTTTTAAGTATAACAATTTATTTTATTTACTTTCCTTAATCCAAATTACGATTCTAAATATTCTACAAAATATTGAATAATTTATTTGATTATAAGTCTTATTAGGTACTTTAATAAAACCAGTAATAAATATTTTATAAATATATCGAAGTAGTCCGACAAATACCTAGTATATAAAATGTTATGTGATGGATCAAAGAATCAATGTTTCATTTTTTATTTTTTATTAATTTTTTTTTTGTAGCTTCTAAAAACCCAAACAAATCATCTGGTCACCATCTCACCAAAAAAGCCGGTTTTGAGTTATCGTCAAAAACCATAAGCTCTTAAGCTCAGGAATAATTAATAAAATAAAATAATAAACTTTACATGTTTTTTTGGGAAAACGAAGCAAGTTTTGCCCTTTTTTTAATATATAATTTTTATTTCAAAGTCGGTGTCCATTGTTGTTCTAACGTTTTGATTAACATCTCCTGACCCGAGATTTTTGGTAACAATAGATTTTGTTTCGTTTTCATCTAGTTTCGAGAATGGGTGACTGAGAAGCTTTGCGCAATATTTGTAGCCCATTTATTTATATACATATTTAATATATTACAAGACGCTCAGGTTTTCCTATTTTAGCATCACAAAATGCAATATAAGTTAAGTCGTGAATTCGTGTAAATTAACTGTTAAGTTTCTGTTTCAGTTATTTGTCAACATTTAGTACAATGATGTTAATTTGCATATGAATTCATTTCACAGTTATTCTAGAGTCTCATTTGCATTTCTACATAAAAGAGATTGCATTTCAAATTTCCGCATCTTGTGTTTGTTTTATAAATATTAAAACTTTAAAACACAACAATGTTTTACTACTTTTACCTGTGAATATAACTTACCAACTTTATATATGTAAGTAACTTCGAAAAAGTATTAAAGTAGTCTTGCTGTTATTTATAAAGTTTGAAGTATAAAACCATATAAATAATTTTAGATAAATATAACATATACAACTGTAATGCATTTAAAGTTGTTTTATAAGTTAAAAAATATTAATTAGACGATTTTGTTTATGGTAGAAATACTTTTCTAGTTCGTTCCACTCCAGTGTATACATCTCAATCCAGAAACTCAAACTAATCCTTAGTTATAATAACTAAACTATAACTTACTGAGGATGGCAACTTTGTCGTTCAAACGCGTTTAAGTAAACGTAATTTTTGTGAGATCTATTTGGATTTTTTTAATGTAATCCTTAGTTGTTCTTTCGAAAGTTCACAAAGTCTGCAAAACTCAAGAAATGCATTGAAACTGAAAATGACCTGTCCCGTAACCTATGGAAAAGCTGCGTGATTGAAATGAATAAGTTGTTTGAAAATAACGTAAAATATAAATAAAATGTCGTTTAATACAATTGTTTAAGTCGATCAAACTATTTCACAATATCAAAAAACACTAACGACTCCGATTTTCAGAAAACGTTTTTCTAGAAAAATCACAAGTAACAATCATTGTTTCTAAAAAATAAATAAAAATATATATACTGTATATATACTGTATTCTGCAACATATTTGATGAAACCTAGCTTATAAATTCGTATGGATAATGACATAAATGAAGTCGAATCGAAAAAATCATTTAACCATATATAGAATGCCATAATTTAAAATTAGATTTTTATAAATAATACTAGTAGGCTTATCGGGTTCAATTCATTAAAATTTTGGTGATGTATGAGTATTGACACAAACAAGTGAACAAATGCGAACGTAAAATAAAAAAGTACGGTTCAGAAATAAATGGCAAAAATAGAAAAAAAACTATAACCACTAGTATTTAAAAGTTAATTTAAATAAAATATCATTTATGTTAGAAGGAAGAAATCTCATGTTTTGTTTTTTAAATATTGTATAAATATGATTTTTATTTTAATAATAAAAATTCATAATGTTTTTAAAAGTGTAGAATTTTTTATACTAACCTGTTTGCATAACAATGTAGGTCTCTGCATAAAAACTGATTAATAATAAAAATTTTTATGACATTTGCTCTCACGTTTAAGTACGATAATAGCTTTTGTGGGAGATTGTCGCAAAACATAGTTTTGGTTAGTATTTGATTCGTAGAAATTTAGTATATGTGAGAACGTTTCTGCAATGGATTTCAATAGTTTAGTAATTCTTCTGTTTTCTTCAATTTGTCACGGTTCTCAATGAGATTTTTGTTTAACATAACTTAAAAGGTTTGTTTTGATGATCCAGCACACGTGAAGGAAAACGTTCACAGGTAACAAACTTACCTCAGCCTGAGGCAAAATACCAGGTCCCAACGTATTAACATTTACTAAATAGTTAGATAGCGCTTGTCAAATTTCTACTGCATGAATTCATTCCAGATACCTGAGACAAAGCATAATTTATTCACTAAACATACAAGATGCCACAGTCTGGAAAACTGCAAGGACAAGAACCGTGTAAACGATTCCCTTATTGAAGAAAATGACCTTGTTAACTCTTCACGTGAGAGGGCTGAAACATCTGCAGACTATAATTAAAAACCATTTTCACTACATCCGAACATTAAAGTAGACAGTCCCACTAAGCCTCACGAATGTCTTATCTTATCGTAATCCAAATAACTCCTTCATGATCTCACCTGCTCAAGTAAAAAGTTCAATTAGCAACCTCAAACATCCTGGTATAGACTCTATTGGCCTATCTGCACTTCATAACCTTAATAAACCATTTCAAAGCCCAACCTTACCACCATCTTCAATAGATAATCAGCGTAATTTTCCTTCTTCCTGGTAAATAGTAAAAACTGCAGTCAGTCCATAACCAAAAAATCTACAACCCTCTTGAAAACCTCAGATCAATTTCAAGACTCTGATATTGTATAACCTTTTTCAACGACTCATACTAATCTTTATTTGCCTCATGACATTCCTCGCATTGCACGACCTGTATTTTTTTTCGTCAATTGTAATATCTGAATGGAAGTTTTACACATTTTCTTGATACAAAAGCTTTACTTTTTTTATTATAGATAATTTCAACAACGATATAATTCAAGAATTTTAAAATAAATACAAAGTCACTTTACTGTCATAAATTCAGAAGTGGACATTTTGTTAATGGCGCCAACTATTGCAAACGGGCTTTTATATTGATGGACCTTTTGGTATGGCAAACATTTCCGTATGTAAACTAACTATTGTGGAACTTGTCATGAGTGGATATATTGTAAAAGACATTCTGTTGCTGTAAACATTTTTTTGTGGACCTTATCTCTTAGAACCTCCTATATAGATGTTAATATATACTGACACTACAGTAATTAATCCTTCTAAATTAACCCAAACCCACAAAACCTAGTTCCTGACACGCAGTCAGTGATTTACTTATAGGTGATGAAATACTGTGTACGTTATGTCCTATTGGTCTGGTCTGAAATTTGTGTACTAAATGCTACGGCAGATGCTAACTTTGAGGTTAAAAAGTTGTATTGTTGCTTTGTTGTCAAGGTTGAGATATTGGAGATAATAATTAACTGCTGGTACGAAGTTCTCACAAGTTTTTCTCAATGTATTTAAGTGATAAAATATATTCAACATTGATACAAAGGAGGCAATACCAACCTGTTTCCATCTTGTTGGCAACAACACTGGAGCAATATAATTTAAATGAGAGACGTGAAAGTTACAAGGAGAAAATCTTAGTGCGATGAACAATTTACAAATGACAGACAGGCAGACATTGGCATAGTCTAATGGTTTCCTGACATTTCATATGTTACCGCTACCATGTGCACATTTATCATGTTTAACGTCATAAATAGAACACATCTTCACTCACTGCGCTCCACGATATTTAATCTCCTTCTCTCCCCTCCCCCCTACAGATCTTTTGATTAATGTCTTCTTATAAAACTTTTTATACGATGATTACATCTTCTTGCTTTCTGTGTGACTCACGAAATGCCGCTGTAGCATGTATGTAATGCTAAATATGTATTTTGTACAATTTCGATTTGTATTCTTTTTTATTTTTAGTCGTGACTGAAAAGCTGCTAAACAGAGATCAGCAGTCGATATTGGCAAATAAACAGAACAAGTGTTTCTCTACAACAAAATATACAAATGGTTGTACTTTCACTTTTAAAGTCTAAAGTGGAATGACAGGATATTATTATGGTAGGCGTTGTTAAGGAGTCAAACAGCCCTGTGTGCACGCCCATTCATTGATGTCCCGTTTTGAATTAGCTATGATCAGTATTCCCATCTTCGCAGTGATAGATACAAAAGATTGAAAAATCAAGTCTGTTTCATTTTTTATTGTTTGTATTTTATTGTTTTTAATACAACAAAAACATTCTTATCCAGGATATGACCTGGATTACGCTTTGTTACCTTGGTAAGGAGTCAATCTGAGCGTTGTAGAGTAAACATACTCCTCTTCTTTAAAGATAAACTCATGGACAAAGTCATAGAATGTCAGCTTAAAATTAACTGTTACTATACGCTGCTAAAATAGACACTCTGCATCGAAAATAGTAGCTTATTTTCAAAAGATTTTTATGTTTTGAAGTATAATAGCGAAAAACTTATATGTCATAAAAAATATCCTTATAAAAATATGTATAAAATGAAGACCCACCCCCCCCCCCCCAGTCATCAAATAATCTAAAATAGTCGGATGGGGAAAAAACAAGAGTTAGTCAATGAAGATGTCATACGAAAGTTTAAAGAGAGGAATCTAACGAAGACTAAATGAAGAAAGCTGTAAATCCAGTTAGATTTCAGAACAGGTCAGTGTTATTGTACATCTCCTGATTTTAAATTATTCATTTTAGAAAACTTATCTAATCACTGGAGTTGTAAACGTACTTTTTGTGAACATTTAACTAAAGTTAAACAGAATATATGCAAGTATCAACAAACTTAAAATTCGCTTGTGATATTGACTTTATTTTGTACAGTTGAAATTTTCAAGTAATGTAATAAAACGTTCTAAATTTAATCCTTTAATGTTTATATCCTTTAATGTTATTTCCAACGAGCTCTTGAGCTATCATCTAATCTTCTTAATGTTTGAAGTTTTAAATAAAGACTATTTTTCTTCATGGTAGAATATCAATCGGTTTAATTAAATCACCTGACAGAAATAACCCTTTCTTTAACAATACATTAGCAAAGAGAAACGATTTCGCACCACCTTTACTATCGGAAATGCTTCAGTTAAAGCAATAAAATATGCATTGACTATTCAGGACAACAACTGTACTAACTGGACTTTGGCGCACCAAAAAGAAATCAGGTTGATGGAATCCCTGCCCGTAACTCTCCAGAGGAACTGAAACTATACTGGGCGGAGATTCAACATTCTTGGGATTGCCTTTTAATTAGAAGTTTATGGTGGATGTGGAGAAATAGATTTGTGTTACAAACTACAAAGTAAGAACTGGCTAAAAATAAAAAATAAACATTGCAAAAACTTTCTCGCCCAATCATCCCCAAAACCAAATAAAAACCAATAGAAGCTGATCGTTACTGAAAATATCAGTTCTGTAGCGTTCAGAAAAAGTTAAAATGAACTATGGACGAAGTTTTTGAAAAAAAAAAAAAAAGAAGAAGAAAAAAAAGTAAATAAAGGCTTCGCTTGTGCAATAAGACACGTCTCAACATAATAAGACACGTCTCAGACACGTGCTCAATTATAATCGTCTTTAATTATAATCAAGCTTTTATGTCCACGGTCAAGTTTCATATATATTTTTCCAATTATTTTTGAGACGAAAAATATTTTTACTGGCCATTTTACACACGAATTTGTATAATAAATCCTCATTTTTTTTTTTTTTTTTTTTTTTTTTTTTTTTTTTTTTTTTTTTTTTTGCAAAATTAGAACGAAATCTGTAGAAATGAGGCATTTCGTAAAAGACGCATGACCAATTTTTATTGTTTTTTTATAACTCACGAAACATCACTTTTGTATATATGATAAAGAATAAGTATTGTTTGGGCCTTTAGAGAGTATACTAGAGCAAAATATTATCAACATCGTTTTACCCGATTTTAAGAAATTCGTAGATTTGTTTGTTTATTTTATTATATAGGAACTAAATCCTTAATTTTTAATTATGAAGAAAATGGAAATAGATATTTGACAAAATATGCCTGCATACCAAATTTGATTAAATCAGTCGACGTATTTGGTGGAAGAGACTGTAAACACGACAGACAGACATAAAAACACTACATTTTCAGACTCAGGGGACCTAACAACAGATATCTGCAAAAAGTCATCAATGATAGTTAAATCCATCACTAACATTCTTTATAATAATAAGTATTTGTGAGAATATTAAACTATAGGTTGTTATTTTAAAAAATCACGTTCAAGGGACTCTCAAAGTTTTATTTACATAAATATTATCTTATTTCCCTTTTGAAACTGTACATTTTTGATTGAAAAAGTAGATTTCCAATGAACTATTCTCGAGATATTTTGTTGTGTAAACATAAATGGAACACTCTGTATACATATATAATTAGTAAATAAATAACCTTTGCTTTGCTACAGTATTATTCTTTGTTTCTGTAATTCTTTTCTTTATATAAAAAAAGAAAAGTATAAATCAGAAATTAAACTTCATGACAATTAAAACGGCCAAGTTTTGTAGTCTGTATAAATCCGTTTCAGAAAAGTGACTTTCTGTTTGGAAAGAGTGTTTTGTGAGAGTGTACTTTCATTTTGATCGAAGGAAATGGTCAACTTTCCAGACAGGAAGTAGAGTTTCCCGTTCTCAACAGTGGTTGAAATACTTCGAGTGAAGGATTGCTGGAGTGCCATTTCGCTGTTTTCATGATTTTAACTTTCAAATTATTTTTATTCAAGTACAGTTTGTTTTATTTTATATTCAGTAGAAAAAAAATTAACCAAAATTAGATGAATATTAATAAATATATTATATTAAACTTGTTGCAATATAACTGTTTTAAAAATATTATCAAAAACTATTCTTATAATCTACATTATAATTGTAACGTTTTACAATAAAACGTACACAAAAAAAATCAGTGAAGATATAAGGCTTAAAGTTCCCACACTGATAACTTAAATATTAAAGCTACAAAGCTTTCTTATTAAAAAAGTAACGAAATATCACAAACTTTCCACAACGAGAAAGTCAACTTCATAAAAAGGCCGAGTTTTTTGTCCACCTTTCAGTTAGGTTAGGTAGTTGTAGTCAGTATTTTTTTCAGGTCATTTTTTCTTGTCTAAAAAAACTTTTCAAAGACACGTCTATCAATAATGGTTACCATTAGTAAATTTAGAGATTCTCTCCACGACATCACCACCCCCGGTAAAAAAAAATAATGAAATAAATACATTAAAAAAAAAATTTAATTTAAAAAAAAATTAAAGTGTAAATACGTTATCTTTAATTTAAAATGAATTTAGAAAACCCAAACATTGTTTAACTAACGATTAAAACTTGCAAGGGACATTTTTGGAACTTCGTATATATCGACGACCAGACTGTGATTTCTCACAGAACCCCCCCACCCACACCCATTTTTCTTACGAAGCCTTTTAAAATTATGGATTCAACACACTTTGTGTCTACAGACAGTTCCATTTTTGTTGCACATCCATCGTCTATCATCACTGTTCTGTAAGACAAAAACTAACCATATTTTTTAAATGTACTACATTATTTAGAAGTACCCATTTAGTTCTATTGCCATCAGGTGCCTGTTCATTGAGAAATATCACTTCATCTATCCCCTCTTGTTGACCTCTACAAATGTTCCTCATTCCCATTACTCTCTCATGTGTGTCCTCGTCAAATCTAACTCCCTCACAATAAAAGAAATAAGCAACTAAAATCTCTCCCTTGCGAATTTATTCCCCCTTCCACAATTCTCAGGGTGATCTCCCAATTTTCACAGGGACACGACTTAGAAAAGTGTCGTAACACATCAATTCAGAATACAAATTCCCGAATAGTCAGTTGATTATCGTAACCGGAACATTATACAATATAACAGATAACGAAGAAAATCTAATAAACAAAAATTAGCACTGCATTCTTCCACTTATTTAAAAGTAATAAATTAGTTTACGCCTTAAAATAAAACACGCTGAACTTGATTAAACTGGTTCTAATAGTAGACTCGTATGTTGAGTTGTCGGAACAACAATGGCTTACATAATAAAAATATATCTTTCTGTTGTACAGTATACGCTTATCGCTTATTTTAATTAAGCAAAAGTGTAGGACTCGTAGTGTAATGAAGTTAAACTATGCCTCGTACTTAGTACCTTGTGTCCCCTTGTTGTAAGCAATAATAGTGAACAAATAGAAGTAAAGTAAGTCGGTAAACTTTGTAAGTTTATTCTTATTGTTGCCAATTAACGGTATAATTCAACCACAGGTTTGTAGTAGTCTCCATCTTTCATTGGTCCTCGTATCCCTGTTGATAATCAGACATAAATGTTCATTGCGCTTTCAAATGGAAAATAGATGGTTTGATAGCCCTAGATTTACTCAGGAAAACACGAGGCATGAACTTGTAAAGATTAGACAGTGGTTAACTGGGGTAATTTTGGGGACTAAGAATGGTTTAGGCATCATGTTTATCTAAAGAAGGAGCCGCGGATATCTCAACACTTGAATGTAATAACTTATCATCTTAAAATCCTGTCAACCAACCACCACACAGCATTACTTATTAATTTTAATAATAAGGCGATTTATTAACTAACAAAATTTACTACACTTACCTTAACCTATTTCTATCGGAATTTTAGGCCTTTGCACCGTAATACCTTAGAAGTAGAGAATAGTTAGAATCCGACACTAAAATAGTTCTACGTCCGTGGCAATCCAGAAGGAGCCCAGCTGGACCTACACTTTTTATCATGAAGTCTAGGTTAGAATCACTCTCTTACATCTTTAATATCAGGTCTCTATTGACCATTTGTTGTTTTATTTTCTACCCTCACGCTATTAGGGTATTCGATAGCTAGGAGTCTTTATTTTATGCTATTTTCCTGTTATTATATAAGACAATGATAACCAAGACGTATTTTACCTAAACAACAAAACAAAACAAATCTTGTTCAAATGTAACAAATAGTTCTTCTTGAATAACAAATCTTTTCTTTGAGTTATAAAATAATTCAAACTGATACATTCATATTCAAGATGTTGCCAACTTAGTGTTAAAATTATGTAAATTAAATGGAAACAAATTCTTTTGTGTTGGACGTTAACCTTGTCTTTTAAAAATGAAGTTTTTATATTCAATATGTATGTCTTGTTACTGAGTAATGACGAAAAAGTAGTCTTTATTCCGTCTTAACTTCAGCATAAACGTCTGGACGTTGTCTAATAAACTGAGATTGTTGTAAATAGTAAATTATTAGGGGAAAAAACATAATTAAATAGTTTTAAATACCTCATTTTACGTCTATAGTACTCCTCATTATAATCATGCGACGTTTTATCATTACACAGACGTCATCTTCAGGCTGATATTCATTAAAAATCTTTTACAATTGTACGCGACATTATTTAATTATGTTCATATAAATCAATCGACAGGTTCCTTAAGTTAACTGTTTGTTTTGTAACTCGTATTTGAATCAAATAAAGCTTCTACTAACGTCGGAGAAGGTTCAATTTACAATTTA
The DNA here is from genome assembly GCA_963513935.1 of Aphrophora alni. Classification (NCBI taxonomy): domain Eukaryota; kingdom Metazoa; phylum Arthropoda; class Insecta; order Hemiptera; family Aphrophoridae; genus Aphrophora; species Aphrophora alni. Next base: position 102,754,924 of record OY740769.1, on the reverse strand, counting down.
GTTTTTTGCAAACTTCTTTTCACACGGGTTTGACTTATTCGGCTTCAGATTTTACTAAAATTTCAACAAAATCGGTACAGTCGTTTTTAATAAATTACTTTTTTTCATTCATATATTTTTTTTCGATAACTCATTAACAGGAATTTTTGAAATATGACGACCACCAAGTTTTGTTCGGTACCTTAAAGGCCACACTGGATTAAAATTTAATGAATAATTTAAAAACCAATACATTCTAAATGTCAAATTTGATTATAATCGATCCACGTCTTTGAGCACTACACGTAGGACGGACAACCGACATGCAATAATTAATTATTTAATTGGAAACAAGAAAATTTTAAGATAAAAACGCGATGTACCTAACTACGTATCGTATGTTTGGATTGTATTATTGTAACTAAAAAGTGTATTTACTTTAATCACCAAATGAAATAAAACATAAGTTTACAAACAATCAGTTTATTCGGGACAAGGTGACGTTTCGATGACTGCTTGATCATCTTTAGTTTACTGAATTGTTTGTTGTGGAACTTTGTGCATTTAATTTTATTTAGTAAAATAAGTATTTATGAATACGTATATAACATTTTCTTGGCAATTATTTCGTTGGGTTACTCACTACACCTGTTTCGCCGATCAATGCGCTATCATCAGGTGAATATTACAGAACATTATACAAGGTTTTTTTTACCTGATGATGTCGAATTGAACGGCGAAACAGGTGTAATGAAAATTACTAGGAAAAAATTGCAAATATTGATATAAGCTCTTTGTAAACATATATTTAGAAATTATGAAACTTAAAAAATGTTAATATAAACAAATAAAAAGTATTAATAAAAATAAGTATAAAATAACTAAACAAATTAAATAATAATCTAAGGAAAATTTTAGACAAAAAATAATACTGATTGCATTATCATTGAAGGACACATTTTGTTCAAAATTGTATTTAAAAAAACCTCTAGTATATAAATGTTCTTAAAAAACAGAAATCACCAATGCTATGATTGACGGTTGTTACCATATACATCAGTCTAAAATAGTGATTTTTGTTTTTATATTACTAGAACATAAAAGAGAAAAGAACACCAATACAGCCTAGTAGCCTAGGGCCATGTTGGAAACTAAAACTAAATCTGTAAAATAACAAAAGAACTCAATCATAAAACTAGATCTGAGCAGTCAAAGCTAATGAGAGGTATCACCATCCACAAGTCTACACTACACAAGGACGGCAAGCAACATCACTCCTTTGTGTAGTGTAGCCAAAATATGATATGTTTCCAGCCAATATTCTTCAACTTACTCCAATTATTTCAATATCGTCTTCGTTAATTGTAGAGCCGAGATAACAAAAGCTAGTGATTGTTTCAAAACAGCATGTTCATAGTAGGCCTAGCAGTGAGGTAATGAGGTAATGAGGTAGTAGTGTGTCCAGTGAGGTAATGTCCTTGTTATAAAGAAAACTGTGGGTTGTCATTCATTCATAAGCATTTCTACTTTTCGTGCTTCATTATTTAGTCTCAGAAAGCTTCCTTTTTCAATGAAGGTAAAGCTAAAACAACATTATCTGTTTAGACAAACTGTATTTATTAGTTTTTTTTTTATATTTTGGATGGACTTAAGTGTTAATTTAGGATCAATATTACATTAACAAACAAACTTAGTCAGCTCCAGGTTAGGTAATTTAACGACTCGTTAATACATTTTAAAGAAACGTTTTTAAGATATCAGAGAATGCATGGACCAATTCCAACCACTTATACACCCTTACAAATATTTTTAAGATATCAGAGAAATCATGAACCAATTCCAACCAGTTATACACCCTTACAAATATTTTTAAGATATCAGAGAATGCATGAACCAATTCCAACCAGATATTCACCCTTACAAATATTTTTAGATATCAGAGAATGCATGAACCAACTCCAACTAGTTATTCACCCTTACTAATATTTTTAAGATATCAGAGAATGCATGAACCAATTCCAACCAGTTATACACCCTTCACATTTTTAAGTATGGTAAATATATAAAGTACAACTAACTAAACCAAACTACGATGTTCACACAACCCTATCCATCATTATATCCTGTCAACTTCTGTCCCGCTCAACTGATATGTACACATTTTATTTGCAATTAATTTTCCATCCGTGTAAAGTGACAAGTCTACATTCTGATGTCATTGGTTTGATTTAATATTCATACAAGTCATTGATTGAGTATTTATATATTCCTGTATAGGATACTGTGTACGTAATAAATTTATAACAACACGGGCACAACTCTGTTCCCCGAGTAATTTATGTGGGATATTCTTCATTTTACAACGCGAAAGGGATTTAAAACAGATTACAACCTGAGCTTTGAATTTATTAAATTTGTTTCTTGGACAAAATATGACTTTAGTATGATTTATTAGACGTTCATGAACGTTTAAACTATTTATGTTCATATATTTTTTAAAGTTTACATTATGGAAACGTAACCAGGCCTTACAACCTTCGTAGTGTAACATGGTCGCTTGTAAAATAGATTATAATTTATGTTGATATAAACATAATTTAAGACAAATATTGTGTTTTGTAAGTTTTTAGTCCTATTAAAGCGAAACTTCTTTGATATTGACGTAAATTTTGTTTTCTTTCTGACGCTATTACTTATCAATTAAACAACGGATTTGAAAGACATTACGTTTGTTAATTAAATATAAATTTATCAATGCGCCAATTGTAACGAAGGCAGAGTTGCGAAAATCATTCTGTGGGTTAACATATTTATCAACCTTTTTTCATTCCAGCGGCAATATGTAAAAGTACAGTACAAATTTTCAATAAACGATGTTAGGCATTAGATTTTACGAAATTGGTTTCTCGTAAACAAAGTTTGTAATTTTCACTCCAAGAGTAAAATTTTAAATTTTAAAATGCTCGGTCGTGGATATCCAATTTCGTAAGAACGATAGTGGCCTCAAAAATTAAAATAGGAATAAGAAATTTGGTAGGCCTATAGGTATCTCTATTGAGATTCATAAAATGTCAAAATAATGGAACTTTTTAATAGTTTTTTCTTCATATCTCGTGTGTTATTAAAGTTGTTCCACACTAAAACTAGATACAAATATCCATATTTCAATTCTGCATGTAATTTTACGAACTGTAGTCTACATCTCTGCGATGACAAATAGCGAAGTTATCAAAAATTCTAATTTAAAACTCTGACCTCTCGAGGAAATATGTTATTCGTATATTTGAGTTCCAGGACCGAGTCCCGGACACAAGCGTAGCTTCGTATTTGTAAATTTTAGAGACCCGTCAGGACAAGAGCGGAGAGACCCTTTATTTGTGAATATAATTTAACATTTCCTACAAACCAATTCTATTTAGAGGATCTTCTTGTATTACATTCTGTGATGGGAGTGTGTAAGTACCGTGATGTACCATCACCTTATTTTTCTATTAACGATTTTTTGAAAACTGTCCAAATACATTTTGGTGGCGTCGTTGTGAACAATAAAAGAAACTATTCTTAGAAGAGTTTGCCAATATGCAAAAAAAAAAAAAATTAAAAAACCCTTTTGGTTGTCATAATTTAATAAATCAATTTTTGTTTTATCTTAATTATACTATTGCTTGGAATATCAATTTGAAACAATATCATAGCATATTATTTAGATAACTAGTTTATAATAATTATAAACTAATCCTAATTATTAGGATCATATCACTTTTTTAGGTTAAGTTATACTATAAAGGGTGTCACAAAAAACTTTAGCTCGTTATAGAGGATCAGATTCTACATATCCAAATAAATAAAAAATGTTCAGTACTTTTTTTTAATTTTCAAAATGGCGAGCGTATAAAGCGTTTAAAGTCGAATATCTACAAAACCGTTAAGTTAAATAAAAAAAAACATTACACTGTCGCCATTTTTAAAAGTATTTCTGTTTGGTACAATCGTAACATACAAAATGTTTATCCCAAATTTAAACTAAATATCTTATCTATTTCATTATTATGATCGGGGTGGGTAAGTACCATGATGGCCATGAATGTCTTTATATAAATACTTTAGCGTTTTAAAATATACGTTTGAAAATAAATAATTTTTTTTTTTTTAAATTGGTAATTTTTTAATCCATAGGCTAGACAATTTTTAATAGATTTTATTTTTTAAATAATTGGGGGGGGGATAATAATTAAACCTATAATTTAGTTGGCGTATTATAACATTTCAAGGGTGGATATACCTTATCTCTATTCGATAATTCACTATTCAAATTTCGGTCAACATTAGAAAAACAAAGTTCATCGAATTGTTATTACTACACAATCACAAACAGTGATACCAACATTATATAAGTGTAATTAGTAAAATCCAATAGTAGCAAAATATAAAGGCCCAATTTTTAATTGTCTACATGGCTGAATGTTTTAACAAGGCTTCCAATGGTCTGTTCAACCAAGTTCAAACAAATACCACTGTAAACAATATTGAGGTAGGTCCAGGTTGTCAACGTTGTTCAGAATAAGTTGCGCGCGCATCTTTCTAGACACATCGTAACAAACTTTCAGTTAAACCGGCCAGTAACACGTGGTACATCGAAGCGTTAGGTTGTGTTGGTGCGGTGTGGAATAATACGTTATCAGTGGATGCGATTGTTAATATAAAACTCAGTTTTATTTTTATTAACCCAAATGATCCTGTTATGTATTTAATAATACAAAATCTATTCCCATTACTGAAATAAGCAGTAATACGATATTAAAAAAAGGATATATAATAGTTATTATTTTTTGAGGTTACCTTATAATACTAAGAAATAATAATAACAAACGATGTTGTAGTTTGATTAAAAGAAAATATATTTTTAAATTATTAAAAAGTGTTAGAGACAACTATTTTAAGTTTGAAAATAGGATAAAAATGTTTTATTAAAATTATTTCTCTTTATTAGTATAATTGATATGTCAAATGTCTTTCATTATTAAATTTTTAAAGAGAACAGAATTTCAAAGTGTTATTATAACTTGAAATTTATAAGTTTTTTATATAAATTCGGAATTTATTTCGTGATTTTTTTTTTTAATCTTTAAAATTTGTATAAATTAAATAATACTTTTCAAGTTTTGAAAACCCTAACTATAAACAATAATAAAACTATTGCAATTATTATAAAAATAAGAATATGACATCGTTCTTTTTCCTTGTTACGGTATTCAATCTTTTTTTCTGTTAACTAATTTAATCATGTAGTTTTTGTGTGTAAAAATTGTAGGAGAGTAAAATAATAATAGTTGTTGTTTGGTTATAATATGAATTGGGTTATAATAAACATTTTAGCTTGGAAATGTTTTTAATTTAATTGTACTAACATGTTAAAAACAGCCAATATATTGATTAAGTTTAACATGTTAGTACAATTAAATTAAAAACATTTCCAACCTAAAAATGTTTATTATAACCCAATTCATATTATAACCAAACAACAACAAGTATTATTTTACTCTCCTACAATTTTTCCTCACAAAACTATATAATTAAATTTTATAAAAATTTCCTAGAATCAAAGAAATTTATTGTTTTCAGAATTACAGTTCATTTACTCTTTATAAAGTGATATACAAGTGCAGTGAATGTGTTTTCTTGGGGTAGTATGACAGACTTTAGTTGGGAACTGTGAAATGTCTTCAATATCCCGCGCCCAATCATGGCCCTTATTAGTTCCAGCATCAGCTCCCGATCCAAAACCGTTTGTACGTCCAAAAACTCCAATAGAAACCCGTAGATTCCTCAGAAGACATTACTATCCCGAGGGGGGTTGGGGTTGGGTTGTGTTAGTGGCTTCTACCCTAGTGCAAGTGTTAACCCATGGTCTGCAACTCTCTGCTGGAGTAGTCCTGGTACCAACAGCGGTCATATTTAAAGTTCCCGTTCAGGATTCAGGTACTTATAATTAGAAATACGTTTTACAAAAATATATATTTCTGTGTCCCCTAAGTTATACCAAGGTACAGTAATTATAATTTATTGCATCGAAAACATAAAAATATGACCTTCTGGCAAACAGCTAATTTACTAACTTCGTGTGACGATAATTTTGTATTTACTATTTTTAATTTAATGAATTTTTTTTAAGTAATACAGATTTTCAGTTACACAAAAGTAGCTTTTAGATGCTCATGTAAGGTATATTTAGTAACTACATTAATAATAATCTAGTTTTAAAATTAATCGATTTCCATTGTTGGTTATTATTCGTATAATTTATTTAAGAATTTACCATTATTTGTATTCTTAAAAATTAATATACATTTTGGAAGTAGTATCAACGTCCGTTTTCAAGGATACAACTTAGATTTAGATCTTGGTTTCTTTCTTGCACTATTAGTTTTAGTTTCCAACAGCCTGACTACGTTCACTCTTTACATAAAATATAGGCTATATCCAATGATCTAGTTTTATCACCAAAACAACGAAAGTAGATCAATGCTCTCGAAACGTCGTTATTTTTTTTTTAATATACACAAGTAATATTCAATTTACTGAATAAATTACAATACCGAAAACCCTTTTTAAACTGGTGTCATTTTGAAATTTAGCTAAATTGTTTTATAAAATCATGTCGACGATTGTAAAACAAATTAAATTAAAATAAAATCTTCATTTAAAATTGTTATTACTTATTTATTAGCAAATAACTCTCTTAGTGCAATTGAAGAAAGTACATTCCGGCATAATTGGTTGTAGATTTGACAGTTACAATAATGAGGTATAGGCCTAGTGTACGAAATTCGGTTAAAAAATGATCTCAAAAAACAGTTTTTTATAATTTTAAAATTTGCCAAACATTTTAAATTTATCAATTGATTTTTCTGATTATCCAACTTGTTCAATGGTTTGCAAAATGATCCTATAGGCTACGAAATTTTGCGATCTCTAGAGCATTACTAACACACAAAGAGTGAGTTAAAAATGCTGCCAAACTATTTCAATGGGTAGGGCTGATAAACATATCATGTTCTCAAAAGGTAAAATAACAATTTATTTAACAGTAATATTTTTTTATAATACGATGAGGCGATAATTTATGTATAACAATAAAATCACAAACAAAGATTGAATAATTTTATATTATAAATTTTTAATTGTAATACCATATGAGAATAAATACGAAATGTTAGCCTGGATTATAGGCCTAGGTTGGTCAGTTTATAGACCATACAGGCTGAACATAATAATATGTCAAACTAGATCGATAAACTGTAACACAAAGTAAAATTAAAATACACGTATAATAAGTAACTTAATACTGAGTCCATTTTTACTATTTATACATTAATTAATGTACTACATTGATCATGACTAGAGGACATGTTTCTTTTTACTTTTCCCATATTCATAGTAGGCTTATAAATAAAGTAATTTGATGAAACACAAACATGAAGTATTTTGCGTAAATATTTTTGAAGTTCACAAAACAAATTATGATTAATTCGTTAAAAAAAAGAAATGTTTATGCTTTATTCAACTAAATTAGATAGTCAAATTCATAAAAATTTTAATAAGGAGAATCATTCTATACAAACATAAGAATGTACAGAGAAAATACTGATGGAAATGGGAGAGAATTAGGAATAGAAAATTACCTTTTTTCTTCCCATCTAAGTAATATATTGAAGTTTAATTTTATGGACTGGCGTGTGAGAAAGTTAGTGCTATATATATATATATATATATATATATATATATATATATATTTCTAAATAGATTTTATTTAAAGAATGTGGATTTAACACATTAAGAAATTCATAGATCTATCACGTTTATCGATCTCGAAATACTTAGTTCGAACACCGCTAGATGGCAGAAGTGACTGTTTTTATTAAACTCTAGAATTGGTAGGTTATACGTATTACTTAATTTCAATAAAAAGTAATAGGTTTTGAAGGGTTCTGAAAAATATAGAACTGTAATCCACTTATTTCACTTCATGAATCGTTTCTTATATTATACAAAACTCCTTTATTTGTAGAAAATAAAGTCTAATAGACTGGATGAATAGCAATCACCCTAGACTTATTATTTGACTTTCAATTTCAATGCTCATATAAAGTTATTTATATTGATTTTTCAATTCTCTAAAACTTTCTTAACATTCATCGCAAAACTGCATTTCATAATTTACAAGTAATAAATAAGTCGTTCATATCCATACTGTTTTTTAGTAGTTTCGGTAACTTGTTGCCCTCTTCATATCTGTCAGTATAATATTGATATATATATATATATATATATATATATATATATATATATATATATATATATATATATATATATAGTTAATATAATTATATGGTGCCTTTCGTTGCAAGGCATATTACTCTATTGGTAGTAACAGGAACAAGTTAAATTAATTACAAGTTCAACACTCATTGACTCGCTTTGTAATCCAGAAGGAACAAACTTGAATCTACAACTTTCTTCGTGTAGTCTTGGGTTAGATCCCTCTCTCTCGTCTTTTCTACAAGGTCCTTCGTGACCAACTATTGTTTTATTCAAAACCCGACACTGTTAGAGTGTTCGCGGGCTAAGAGTCTTTAATTTATCTTCTTTTCTTGTATAAAGTAATGATAGCGAGAGGTTTTTTGTCGTTAAACAACAAGAGGAATAATTTGAAGTTCACACATAAATTACAAAATATAACATTCAACATAAAAAAACACAATTAATACATTAGGAAACGTAAATAAATATATTAAAACGTAGGTGTTTCTTAGTTTTAACTCTATTTTGGAATATTTTTACATTAAATTTAATTTAATTTTAAATAATTTTTTACATTTACTAAGTTTCAAAACAAGGGAGTTTATTGTACAAAGATAAAGTCTCAGGTCGTTAAATTATTAAAAACTAGATATTACACATTTTATCTGTAGTGAATATAAATTTGTCAATTTATTACAATAAAAATATACATCAGCAAATTTTATTACATTAAATAGTTAATTATTTTATATTAAACTAGCTTTACCTGCGTCTCTACTCCAGCGTTGAAATTGGGCTTAGTGTGCATATCTATAATTTTCCTTCGGTTTCACACTATTCTGCTGTTACTACATAATTATGGTTAGTAGTCGTAATTATATCTACTTACTAACACTAAAAATATTATTTTGTTTTTAACCCTTTACAAATAATACAATAGCTAGAGCAAAAAGATGAAATGAAAAACTGAAACTTTTAAGAAAATGTGGAAAATGTATCGACAAGTTTGGATTTAGTTGTTTTGTACAGCAAAAAAAAAAAAACGTTTACCCGGAAACAAAGACTCTCGGTTCAAAAAACGTTTACAATTCCAATTAACATTGATTGATTAGGTTTGGAGTTTAAATGGCCGTTTAGAAACCAGCCCTGGCATCGCGACCTATGGCCTATTTTGCCTCCTCATTCTAGCTTAGGTTTGTTCCCCTTACGAGTTTAAGTAATCGGCTAACTGGCTCTTCCAACGTTAGTTCCACAGGAATTTGGAATCCAAAAACCTTTCGCCTCTTATTGGTCAGGGCCTCACAATTAAACATTATGTAGATGGCGGTCTCCTCATCCTTCCTGCACAGTCTACACAGTTTCGGTATGATAGTTCGAAATATCCTATGAAAATAAACACTCAGAACCGAGTGTCACGTAATCTGTCAGAGTCCCCTACTTTTCGGGTTAATATCGTCTTCTCAGGATTACCTGAGGGGATGTACTTAAGTAACATTGCAAACTATATATTTTATTTCTTACTGAAAATTATATGTGTTATAAGTGAATATTTTAAGAAAATTCTTAAACCTCGTAATTTCCAGTTGATTTTTTTTTTTAGTTTGAATAAGTACATTTGTGTGATTATTTAAACAAATATGAAAAACCACCTACATCAAAATATGGCCCTTGAGTCTTTGTAAGTTGGACACCCCTGCTCTAGACAGACAGACGGTCATAATAAATAAAACATTTCAAAACGTTACCATCAGCGTTACACCATCATTTATGGAAATGAAACAATGCCAACATTATAAATTAAAATGAAATGATAATATGTTTAGAAATCTTACAAACATTGTAGAATCTTAACATGAATAATATTACTAGTCAAATCGAATTTTTGTTTTATGATTATTTATAACGTTCCAAACATGAAAAATAACATCAAAAACAAATATACTACCAGACAGATAAAACAATACATTCATGTGATACTCCCTGTTAAAGTGTCTAAAAAAATTGCCTGCACCTATTTAAGTTCTCATATCTGCCAACTTTATTTAATTTAAACACGTATGCAACGAGTCCAATATACAATTTGAAATAATAAATAAATAAAATCATTGACGATTGTCTTTTTATAATTAATAGTATATTTTATCATTCGGACCAAAAGTGAAGCTTCGATAGAAAACTCAAGTTTAAGGATAATGAGCGAGGATCGAAAAGCTTCTTTAGGTCTAAGTGATTACAGTACCTATATTTTTCGTTATACTGCAAACAATATAAAAAAAATTTCAAAAAAACTAAAAAGTTATAAGCTATTTACCTTCAAATCGATGGTAACAGCTGTTTTATCGGTTTTTACAATCGAGAGTATCGGGTTTTTATAGATGCTGTTAAAATCGTTAATTAATTCGTATAACTTAGGTAACAGCTGATGACCTCGACCTCAGCTGATGTTTTTAGGTCTTAGGGCTAAATAGAACAATTTTAGCATCTCAATGCATGTATTTAAAAAATGCGTTTTTGAAGCAGTATTACGAAAAATTATTATTTTATCATATATTCAAGTACGGTTATCATTAAGTAATAATGACAATTTAAAATTTATGTTTTCTTCAAACGATAACTTGGATGTTAGTGAACAAATTACTTCCTATTATATCAGTCTTTATATATATATATATATATATATATATATATATATATATATATATATATATATATATTATTTTTTAACTATAACGCTTATACACTTTTCAAGCTGGGGTTAAGTTAGTTACCTAAATTAAGAGTTAAAAATATTCTTTATATAGGCCTATTATCTTTATATTTCCATAACAAAGTGATAAGATTGCAATGTATGGATCACCATCGTCAAGATATTAGGCTCCCTTATATTAAAACACTTTATTTATAATTAATTTAAAAATTATAAATTTACTTTTTTATAATTTACTAATTATAATTTAAATTAGTAATAAATTACAGTACTTTTCACTTCGTAGGTTATTTCCAGAGAGTAAAATTGTCTTTCGAGCTTCGCAGGACATTAACACTTAAATTTGGCCTACTTTTAAATTACCTCACTACATATGCATAAACAGATCATTTATTCCAATCTACGTTGCATTCATGCAGCTCGTACCGCCTACGGGGTCATCTTGATTGAAGTCTTTGACATATCTTTTATTTCTAACCTATTTACACAAAGATATTTCTGGTATTTTTAACCTATGAACGAGTTTAACGTTTTCTAATAAATAACCACGCATATATAACCAATGGCGTTTAGTCGAATTTGTATTCAATTTGTTTTATGAATCACCAGGCCGCAACTGACAAAAATTAGTAGTAATTTTTTAAATCTCCCAAATATTTTTGCCTTAAAATCTCCATATAAAATATTCAAACATGTTTTCTATAGTAAAACATAAGATAGTTATAAAGGAAAAAAAACAAAATTGTTGAAAACGTATCCTGTAAATTAGTACTGAACGTAAAATTTTTTTTTTAATTAGCTGGCGTTTAAACACTTTTTAGATTTTTTTGTAACTTTTCTCCGCATTACGTTTAATTGCGATCAACATTTTTTAAAACTAAATTTTAAAATTTGTATTTAAAAAAAAATATTGATAACTAAACCCTCCAATGTACATAATAAACCCATAAAAGTATCAACCATTAAGTCGTCATCCTCAGATTTAATCAGGACCCAGCTAGGTGCACCTGATTCTAGACTACTTATTAGTTGAAACTTCGTCTTACTGAGGTTGTGCCTTGTTTTGGAAATGGAAATTTTTAATTAATAATAAGAATTTTCCACAAGATTTTCTCATTATTTTAAGGAGTTTGGCTTCTTTGGTGTCATTACATATAGCAGCTTTTAAATTGAGGTATACTCATATGTTATTTAAAAACTAAATAAATAACAAATGCAGTTGAAATTGGACACTGGTTTCTGAAGAACTATGCGAAGACAAATTATCACATATACCCACACTTTTAGTGTTGAATTTATAATCGTCATTCATCATATTTTCCCAAATCAAGCTTGTTGGGGCATCCTTCAAACAGAACCGGTTTCTCAACATTGTTTCTAAAACGTGCCAGACTTAGACGCCAACATTTTCCTTATTCTTTAAGACAACTACAGCTACTATGACAGGCAACTACGGTTAATATAGTAGATAATTACAAATATTATAACGGTCAATTACTGCTGTTATAGCTGAAAACTTTCGTTATTTCTGTACGAAACTACATATATTAAACCGACATTAGAGCATACAACTACAGTTATTATTGTGCAAACTACAAATATTATCCTAGACTACTAGAATATAACAATTATAGAAAGCAACTAAAGCTATTATAGTAGGCAACTACAGCATATATTTGAGTAAACTACAACTGTTATAGCAGGCATCTACAGAAGATACAGTTAGAAATTAAACCTATTATAATAAGTAGGTTATTAGAGTAAGTAATTACAGTTATTATAACAGGCTATATCAACAGTTATAGCAGGCAAGGCAGCTATTATAGCAGACGCTATACAGCTATTATACAAGTACATAAATACGAGGTACTTTGAGCCCCCCCCTCCAAAGGTTTTGGAATAACGTAAATCTATCGTCTGTGCAGTGATTTACCGTCTAAACCAGTGGACTAGTTTTGATTAAATTTGTTATGTGGGTAAATATTTTTATTTTCGTTTTCATTTTTAAGAAATTTAAAGGACGGAAACAAAACAAATTTATCGTCATCTTCTCAAAAATGCTAATTCTGTACTTTTTGATTAAAAAGGTACAAAATATGAAAACAAAAACTATGAAAAACATAACTTTCGTTGCTTTTTACCGATATTACTTGAAACACGAATTTCTGGTAGTTGGCGAGGACCTGACATTTTAATAAAATGATATATAAGAACTAATTACAGTTTAGATTTAATTTTCCCACATACCCTTAGTATAGAGAAAGTTATGGGTTTGGATAAAACATTGTTGTCGAGTTTTTTTACGGATATACGTTTTGAAGTCCCCTGAATAAAAACAATTGGGTGTGCTTAGGGCCACACGCTGGAAGTAATAACGTGAACCCTTTAGACATAGAATAATATGGATATAGAGTAAGACTCAATAATAATAAAAATTACAGGGTTCGTTTCTTACATAAAAGTTGATATGAAACATTTTGGGAAAATGACTACAAATATTATGTTTCGTTTTATAGGTGGGTTTATGAGAAAGTAAATGCAGTGTTTACATTTATGTTTATAAATATAAATGCTCCCTATATAATATATACATAATACATCCCTCCTCTGCGCTGGATCGACAGCTATAACTATAGTTCCTTCGTCATTGCCAGCCCGTGTTATTTGTCACCGTAAAGAGAAGGGGTTGCTAACATTACACGAATAATTCAAATTAGAATATTTTGACCTAATTTGGTGTGTTATAAGTTGAATACCACACAACATTTGAACAAAAAACTGTTTGAACTTTCCACGATTTTGATATTTTGAAATAGATTTTTTTTTTCAGAATTTAAATGCGTTTTTATATGAGCAGACCGTAGTCCAATATACGAAATTTTATGTTCCTATCTTAATTTTGTGGGTGCTATTACGGTTAAATAGGGACAATAACAAAGGAACGGTAATATGTCAATAATTCTTTTCTCGGTTTCTTGTGCCAAAAAATGAAGGTTGACATTTGTTACGATTACTAAACTTACCCAACATTTTGTAAGCAAAAACACCTCAGATTTGTTTAAAATAGTTTTTTTACAAACTGATATTTTGCAACCTACTTTCAGTTTCTGACAATTTTTACTTTATTAATTAAGAAACAGAATTTTTAGACCTATTTATTGCATTACTTTTAAATTAAAACACAATGTGAAAACGTTCTTATAACCAATTGTATTCAATTTTTCATCTAGACTATATAACATTGGCCAGGTAAGATAAATTGCTACGTTTATTTTATTAGTAGTAGTTTTTTCACCGAGATGAACACGCTGTGACACTGCCCTTGCTCCTTCTATTCTAAGCGTATGCAATTTCTATACTTGATTACAATGGGAAATCTTGAAGGTTAAATTACTTCTATTTACAAGATAAGTTCTAAAAATAGAGTAATATAAAGTGTAGATACTAGGCAGGTGCGTAATAGTTCTATTACAATTCCTTATCTCTTAAATCAAACTGTAAACAGGAGTCGCAACTTTGTCTTCTTTCATGGAATAAATAAGTTTATCGGCATTGCGCTTGGAAGTCACGTCTATATTTTAAGGTTATCTTTCGCAGTGTTTTTTATTAGTTAGGCTGCAATAATATTAACATTATATTTACGTAAACAATTTTGTAAATTATAGTGTGTTTTAAAGTGAATCACAATGTGGAAATTCATTGTTTTGTTTTTACTTTCTTATAGGTAAAATAGAAAACGTTAAGTGATGTCTTAAATCTCTATGACGGTTATAAGCTCCTATGAGTCCAAACAATATTTTTTCAGAACCAAGTATGTCTGTCGTCTATTGCCTTTGTCCAAAAGAGATTTTAATCAAATTTAGTCTACGACTATATTTTGTCCACATCTTGAGATATTTTCCCATATTTTTAGAAAATAAATAACTTAGAAGTAGATGTTTTAAAATACATAACTATGATTATCTAAAAATCCGCTTTGTGAAATTTTGTCTCCACGGATCCAAATTAATTATATTGTTGTTTAAAAACTATTTGATATTGATGGATTGTTCATATTAATATGGTTTCATCGACATTTGTCATCAACTTGTATGTATAAATTTAATAAGTAGATTTCGAGAGTAAAAATCAACTTCGTTATCAATTGACAAACTAGAACATAAAAGAAAAAAAGAAGTGAAAAACACACTAACATAGGATATTGTCCTAGAAGCCTAGGACAATGTTGGAAACGAAAATGAAATTCCTAATCTAAGAAAAGTACTTAAGTCTAAAATAGAGTTCAAGATAATAAGGAAAATCAAGAATTCCCCGAATCACAATTACTTTTTAAAATTATACCAGCACCATGAAGCACCCCGCGGTCATAGGCTATGATGTGTGTGTTTTTCTCATTTCCCCCATTTATTGTTCTAGATTCAAACTTGATAACGAGAGTTGATTTATACTCTCGAAACGTCGTGTATTAATTTTTGTATACACAAATGATGACAAATTTTTGAATAAACTATAATAATAATAATGTTTCGTGCGTTATCGATAAGAAACCAAAATATTTGCGTTTGAGTTGTTATAAAAAAGAGTTTTAAACTAAACCCATGTGCAAAATCGTAAGTAATAATATAATACACTCCAGAAATAATTGGAAAAAACAAGGATGAACCTTCTAGATATGAAACAAATACAATTTAAGTTGATAAACTAGTTTATTATTGGACAAGCTAAACAAGTTTTAGTTCGTATTTATAGGAGTAAATATACATTTCCCCACCCCCACCCAAAAACGGGGTGCGTGGTTCATTTTTACTTTTTCATTGACAACTATCGAACCGACAGTTTTGCTGATAAATATTTTTGGTTGAATTTGAGTGTGGATGACTAAGAAAGTTTGTTCAATATTTTCGCACACTTTTTGTTGTTGTTATAATGTTCTACATTGGGATAAAATTACGCAAGTATAATACTTTTAATTGTAATGATTGTAGTTTTGTTATTAACGAACTAAAATATTTAGTTAAACGATATTTTATTAATTTAAATAAATAAATTCTTGGTGTCATTTAAGTTGCCTCACATTCGTTAATCTCACATTTGTTTTTCTCAATTCTCGAAATACTTAATAGTACTCCTTAAACAATTATTTAAAGAGTACTATTAAGTGTTTTGAGAATGAAGTACATTCGAAACGCGTCGACAAACGTGAGATTAATGAAGCTGGATAAGGTGGAACAATGTACTCTTTTAATTTCTTTAAACATATAAACACATTATATAGAGTATAACAAAAGTATGTCTAATATTATATTACTTTTTTGATTTATGCCATTACAAAAATTGTCTGTATAAAATTAGGGGTCGTGGTTGAATTTTGTTTAAATCGGGTATTATTTATTAAAAGATATTCCAAAAGTTTCATTTTCCTATTTTATCCGTTAAATAATTGCGGGGAGGTCCCATACTTTTGGAACATCCAGTATTGTGATTCTAATTATTGCGACCTTGAACATAGAAATATTGACCATGAAGTGTTAATTGATTTTACGCTTTGTTGGTTATTTTGGCATCTACTTTATCTCAATGTTTGTACAGAGTGATTGGAAATTGTAATGAAATATTTTGGTAGATGATTGTAGAGTTAAAAACTAGAATAACAGTTATATAAACATAAGTCCGGAAACGCTTAGTTTTCAGTTTGTCGGTCATTTTGTGGTTTTTTAAAAAAATTATGTACCTTTTTAGGTAGATAAGGTAGATAATGATGATTTGCTATAGATATTATTTATTTAACCATTTACCAGTATGGCAGAAAAAGAATACTTTATTTCGTACATTTTCAAAATGGCGGAAGTACTGTTATAATTCGGCAAAACAAATTTTGCATACTATGCATCAGACTATTCTCCTATTAAAAAAATAATTTAAATAAAAAGTTTATAA
The DNA here is from genome assembly GCA_963513935.1 of Aphrophora alni. Lineage (NCBI taxonomy): Eukaryota > Metazoa > Arthropoda > Insecta > Hemiptera > Aphrophoridae > Aphrophora > Aphrophora alni. The sequence goes on along the minus strand of OY740769.1, from coordinate 102,738,000 downwards.
AACTAAAGAGATTGTGTTTTTGATTGCAGGTAGGAAAATCACACTTTTAACTTGGATCGACCCTTAAATAGGGCGACAACGCGATTTAAACTGGAAGAAGTTGTAAAGTAAATTTACAAGGTACAGTTAGTATGATCTTTAATTTAGTTTGTAGGTTTTTTAATGGTTTTCCTTCATTAACGCTTTTTACGGTTCTAGTAAAATACAGTGATGATATTTTGAGGTATGTTACCTTCAAATTTAATTTAAAATAAGATTAATTATGATAATAAAGCAAAGGTAATTTTATTATACATTAAATTATTGTCACCGCATTGTGTTGTTATGGAAACGTGACTGCTGTTTGATAATTTATTATTATATTTTTATAATAATAATAATTTGATTCGCATTTTTGAAATACAATTTTTTTATCCATATTTTTACTGACTTAGGAATATTTACTGATTGCTTTTTACAGTAACATGATCAGTATATAAAATAAACAAAATACAACTTTCGAAATTATAGTCCGGTTCTTGAAAAAATAACACTTTCTCACCACAGCTCTCCGCACTGATTAACACTATTTAACTAAATAAACAACATTAACAAATTAAGATACTACCCTACAATCAACCACAAACCCGCTACTAGTTCATTTTTATTTGGTTAAATAATTCAAATCAATAAAATTACAATAAATAAAAGACATTTAATGACCAAAAATAACATTATGAAACCCTACCTAAGACGAAGGTAATTTATATTCAAGTAATTTATATCGTTTATGGAAAACAACCAAGACTCTACATTGACACAGAATGATCTTACAGTTTGCAATTCTTTAAAATAGACAGTATTTTAATCACAAATAACCAAAGGACTGTCTAAGAAGTAATTTTTTTTTTTTACTTTTTGCAATTTAAAATCTTGTTTGGTTGTACGCCTTGTTTTGTAAAAGGGATCTTGTATTACTTTATTTCCACTCACTACTCAGACGTTTAAATACAAAAATATGTTTGTTTGGTAATATATTTAGTAATATTTTGGTACACTATAAGTTGGTTTAGTTTTGTTTCCTATCGAGTGTAGAAAATAATGAAAATATGTTTATCTTAAAGTTGGGGGGGGGGGGAATTACATAGTTAAATTATGTAAGGGATTATTTAAGGAATGCATTTATTTCCATAAATTTTTGATTATGAGTTAAGAGAAATGAAGACAAATTCCATAGTGTTCTCATTCAGATAATGTTCACAGCAGGGAGAAATTTAGACGTGAAAAGTGAATCCAGGCAAAAACTCAGAGAGGCGTCAATTTTGCTGGGGTTAACTTCTACTACACAATTCCCGTTTGATATCATGCAAAATTATTTAAAAGGTCCTTCAACGGTATTTAATGAATAATTGTTATATTCCTTGTCTGAATTTATAGGAGTCTAAAATTGTTAATTTATTATGAAAATATATTATATTTATATATAATACCTAGCATTTTATTTTAATGTGTCCTATTAGTAATTTAAACTGTTTAATTATGTTTCGCTATGGTATATTTAGTGGCAGTCTGGCATTTTAATGTTCTATAATAGCCTTTATAATAGCCTACTTATTGAAAAATTGTTTTTTTTTGTTTTTTTTTTATATCTATCTTTATGTAAAATAAATTTTTAGTTGATTGATGTGTGTGATTGTACTGATTGAATTTACTTGTAATTTTTTTGTTATGACCTTTCCTTTTGAATGGTGGTGTTTGTCAGAGGGAGATGAGGGTGGATGAAATGAAAAATTAAATTATTATCTCCGAACTTAATTTATTTTGCTATAAGTTAATTTCTAAATAACCTTTATTGTAAAGTATCATGTAAAATGTTAAGCTATATCTTGATGTTTGTTGTATAATTGTAAATTGTCTACAACAAAAAAAATATTGTGATTGATTGATTGAAAAAAAGTTCGGGGGGGGGGGTTGTGCTCTTAATTGCCGCAGTTTCAAAAAATATACCACTTATAATATACATTTTACAAGAAAGGTGTAGACTTAGTTTGTAAACTAAATTTTAGTTTTAATCTTGACCTTTATTTTCTTGCATATTTAACCAATGGAATCTTTATTTAAAATTTCTTTTGCATACTTAAAAACAAATAAAATATAGGATTTAGTTGAACTCAGTTTATTAAAATGAAAACTAAAAAAACATGAAGTTAGTTAACGTTTTAAAATATATAAGTTTATGTACAATTATTTTCAAACTTGATATCAAAATCTTCTAACCTTCCAATGTTTTGATGAATTATAATTAATTATGGATCAAACATATTATTTACAAGAAGGAAGTAAAGCTTATGGTTGATCATAAGTCAATTCTTGTATTTCATTGAAATATTATTTTGTCATTATGCCATAAAACATTTCAGTTATTTAATTTTTGGTTGATGGACATAAAAAAGTTGCCAATAGAATTGTTTAATGTGTTTCGTTAAAAATATATATACATTTAAGTTGACGCAGCAGATAAATTTATTTTATTGATAATTTGTTTACTCGTTTGTTGATCAGATTTCTCTGTTTTTAAAACTTTTGCTGTTCATTAAAGTCACTTGGTGTCCGACTCGTATTTATTTAAAAATTATCAGCCCATCCATTCTTAAATTATTCTGCTTCCAAAATATCCTGTTTTGATATTCTTATTATTTCCAAGGCAAGTTTAAAATTTACTAGATTTAAATTAAATTGATTCTAATTTAAACTTGATCTTATTTTGATATTTAATTTAATTTTTGTATTTATAGATTCGTATTATGGATTAAATGAATGTTAACTTTTTGATGGTAGTGATTTCTATTGAAATTATGATATCTATAGCGATTGTTGTTAATTAATTCATTATTTATATCCTTTTTAATTAGGTATATAAATAAGTAAATGAACTTATTAGATGGATGGGGTGATATTATTTTTACAGGTTTAAAATTTTGTAAAAACATAGTTCATCTTTAAACACTTTACCATCTATGACTATTAATAGCCTAATTACCTTCCACATGTTGTAATTTAGACGTACATATGAATTAGACAAAAAATAAATACTAAATATTTTTATTAATTTCATTTGTTGTATAATTTAACTCCAATTAGACATGTAGTCTTCTTAACATGGACAAAGCGTATTGTCCATTTCATTATGAACTATAATATTTTTAACAAATGAAAATAAAAAATGAACACAATATATTCTTGAGGTTTATCTAGCAGTTTTTTAAAATTATCTCTTAAAATATGATAATACATTTTATAAACTGTTTAATTAATGAAATGTACTTTACTTAGACTAATGTGGTATATTTTTAGAACAGTCACTGAATAAGATTTATACACATTATGTGAAGAATAAGTATGAAACAAATTACTTTGAAAAACATTAGGTTTTTGTCCCATTGTAGTTGTTTGCTTTTGCTGACGACAAAACACATTTTAAATACCAACTGTCAAATAAATAAAATTAATAATACTAACAAATAAAACACAATTTTTCTTTTGTAAAATTCTATAATTTATTTGGTCTAGCCGACCATGGTTTCGCCAGTTACGGCATTGACGAGGCTCTTACAAGACTGATTGTAAGAGTCTTGTAAGAGCCTCGTCAATGCCGTAACTGGCGAAACCATGGTCGGCTAGACCAAATAAATTAAAGAATTTTACAAAAGAAAAATTGTGTTTTATTTGTTAAAATGGAATTCTATCAAGTACCGTCGGTCATCAGTGTAAACAATATTAATAATACTAAGTAAAAATCGTAAAACAAATGCAACATTTAATATTCTCACAAATTAAAAAAAAAAAACACAATATTTCACAATAAATCATTTATTTTTTAATATACAATACAAGACGACGTTTTAATGCCCAAGTTATCATCTTCAATATACACTTTCTCCTGGACCAAACTACAACTAGCCAGAAGGTTCACTTGGATGTTGGGTTCAGTGCCAGGAAGGTTAGTGTACAAGTGACAACTGAGGTTGATCACTCTGTCATTAATTGTATAAATAAAGTATTTATCATGGAAAATTATGTTTTATTTTAATTGATAATTGAGGTTTCCACAAGAGTTGTTCTTATAATGAATGTAAAATATTGTTTCGAAAATAATTGAATAAAATAAAACCTATGTCATATGAAGATAGAAAGGACAATGTCTTTATGAATAAAATTCCCCCACCAAGTACAACCTCCTTAATAAAAGTAAACTGTTTCAATTTCTTTATAACTTTTGTCAGGTTGGGAAGTCTGTTGATAGATTTTAAATTTTTTTTTTTCAGTTTATTTCCATGGGAAAAATGACATATTATAGAATAGAGAAAATAACAACGGATGAACTTAGATCTCACTTATTGGGCTGATAACCTGTGGGTTAGCACGAGTCGTGTACAGAAATGTAATTTAAATATTTTAAAGTTGTATATTTATACTGATCAAAGAATGATAACTTCAAAACGAACAATAAATTAGCATTGAACAGTCTTAACAAGAGCAAACCAAACTGAACCCGTTAATAAGACACATTAGAACAAAAATAGTAGTTGCCACGTATGGACAGAAAACAAACAATTTATGGATATCGCTATCTGTCCTCAATGCAAAGACAAGCTAGCAAAAATTCCTTTCTATCCACCCAACAACTAATTAAAAACAAGACTTTTATGTGTTAATTATACAACTTTGAAATTCCCTCAGATATTTCTGTATGTTTGTATAAAATGATTTATGGTACGTAATAAAAGTTAGTTTACATTTTGTGCAACTCTTTGCTCTCATTTCGACTGATTGAGAAAGACTCGTAAAATACCGGTAATTTAAATTTACGAAAATAATTTGAAATTCTAAATACAAAACTTAACAAAGTTTTAATTAATAGTGAGTTGTCTATTATAACTATAATGTTGAATTTATTTAATATGTTGACGAATACTTTTCAATTTTCTAGGGGCAACTTTCATGACTTCTGAATAAAATCTTAATGTAATTGTTGTAAAGATTAATTCTAGCATGAGCTTCGTTTGTTTTAATAATATATGCTAATCTTAATTCGCTGAATTAAGAATGTTATCTTTGAATTGAAACACGTAACGGCTGAACCATAAAGTTTGTACAAATGAAGCTATAACAGTGATATCTACTGGTAGTCAATATAACTAGTTTGATCGTGCTACTTTCCTGGCCTTATCCAGAACTACTTTGAATTTCACTTCACTATAAATAGTAATTTTTTATATGCATAAAATTATAAATACGATAATTTAATCGTAATCGTTTGGAAGACTCCATCATTAGTAGGTTTAAAATTTCCAAAATAGAGGTGAATAATTTAAATTTGTTTAGGCACTAACAAATTTAACAATAAATGTTTAACAATACTTGGCACGCTGTTCTTATGTTTATATGGTAGTAAAGTTAGCTTCAAGACAGCCACCAAACATTTATAAATGGAAAAAAGTACAATCTACTTCGGTTTTAACAATTTTACACCAAATTTGGAGCTTTAATTTTCAGCCGTTCTATAATATTGGTCAAGTTCTGGACATAATTTACACACACACTGTATATAGTGCATATTAATTATTCCAGTGTCTATTTTATGTCATATTCTGTGTTGTTTTCGATTCTATAGTCTTGGTTAGATCCCACTGTTTCATATTTCCTATCAGGTCTCTCTTGACAATCGCTATTAGATTATTCGAAAATGGGGGGGGGGTTCAACTTATAGGGTTTCCTTCCTTTCTTATAAAACGTTGATGGCAGAGATTTTTTTCGCCTTTAAACAACAAAAAAGAGAATATAAAATACTTTTTGTCTAGAAAGGGGGAGGGGATTGTATTGATTAAATCGGTTGTAAGAAGTATTTAGCAGTTGGTTACAGAAAAAAGTTGCCCCTATTTGAAAGATGAGCGTAATTTGGTATTAACAATTTAAATCGTAAAATGATACTTTCTTCAATTTTTACTTTCCCAAATATAGCCTATATACGTGGTAGTATAAAAAAAGTATGTAAAGGTCAAAAGCAAAATTCGTCAAGTTATTGATGATTGCCTTTTTGAGGTTATTAAAAGTGATTTTTCAATGGTGTCTCACTTCTGGTATATGTGCAGCCCAAATTATATTGGACCGATTTTAATAAAATTTTATGATTGTGAGAATATTTTGGCAATGACTCAGAACTTTTTCCTTTTATTTTTCTTGATAACTCAAACTGGGGGAGGGGTAACTAACATAAAAAAAAAACACACACACACACACAAATTATGATTACCTAAGAATTCGGGTCTAACGATTTACATTAAGTTTTACTCATGTCTTCCCAATCAAAACTTATTGGTCAACATCTATAAACAAATTAACGGTTTGTGATTTATCGATAAAATAAATCGTGGGGTTTATTAATAGATTTTAATGAAACTTTATAAACACATACCACTCATGAATCTTAAAAATGATGCCAAATTTCGAATGAAAAAATTAAAACATAATCTGAAAACAAAAATTACGAAAAGAATTTGTGAACTTGTAGAATCATACAGACTTTAAATTATATTTTAAATTATAGTATTTTCTAAGTATTTGGGAAAATTCACGTGTGTATGACCTTTTGGTTTATTTCTGTAAGGTCTTAAACATTTTAGAAAAATGGCTTTTGTAGGTTATGTTTGAAATATTTTTACATGAACTTTCACATGATTTAATAAAACATATTTTTTTTTTGTGCCCAAAACTATACCACAGTTCGACGGAGAGGTAAAATTCAGTTCAACGTCAAATGCTTCTCTAAGATCCGCCTAACGAGCACAAAAAAAACTGTTTAGTGTTCTGGTTTTACATATTTGGCGATTTTATAATTTAAAAATATGAAATACATTTTTGTCTCGCCTTTGTGGTTAGTTTGATCTAAAATATTTCTTGAGCGCTATTAACTATGTCCGTTTATATTAAATGTTGAGCTTGACTTATGAGAAAAACTATACAGTATACCAAACACACAGAACACAATAATTCTCATAAAAAATACGCCTAAGTATCAGACGCGTTTCACGACAAGGTCGTCCTTTTCAGTGATACACCAGCTATACCAACCAAACCACAATTAATTGTCCGTTTATGCCCTTTAATTTTAAATGTCACAAGATGCGGTTTCCTATTTGAAAATTTTGATTACCCCTTTTACGTAGAGGGGAAAAATTCAAAAGTATTATAAAATAAATTTCAGGTTAATAGTTCCAAAAAGTGTTTGGCCCTATTTAAGTTCATAGAAAGGTTAAGGTAAGGAGGGGGAGTTTAAGAACATAGGGTTGCTATATATCTACATTTATCATTGTAGGACATTTATCATTGCAAAAGCGGACATATAAAGAAAAGGAAAAAAAAAGAAAAATTGTACTTTGTTAAGGCCGAATTACTTATCATTTTTTGTAACCTTAAAATATCGACTTAAGCAGTAGATTTACCCCTTCCTCCCTCCCCCTCTCAAACAAGACCAAATATTTTGTACTTCTTGTTTAAGCGACTATAAATATTTGTTAAACGTGGCCTGTACAACAAATAAATGTTTACAACAAATGATCATTAACTTTCATAATCTTCTTCAATGATGGCTTTTGTACACAGCACCATTTTTCTAACAATATATTACAAAATAAAACAATGGACAATCATTCTGGGTGTTGAAGTTTGTTACTACAACAATAGGTTGTTTCATAGCATCACTCTGTAGCGATAAGTCAACCACACAAATATGGCATTTCAAGAAGAGGCCTGGCTCTTCTGATTGGTCGGAATATATTATACACAAGATGCAGCTGATAGTAACTCGGTGGTCAGCTGTTTTGTATTCATCTGATAAACTTGTTTAGAATTGTAATTCTGTCACTCTAGAAGGTATTAGACGGGATAATTGTTACAGGAGAAACCCGAATTCCTGAATCATGTATTCCTTTACGTGAGGTATTAACGTAAGTATTACACTGTGAATACACGTACCTAAAACAGACTAGGAATTGATAAATAATTATAAGACGTCATACTAACATGGCTGACGGCACATTCTTGTTTTGTTCAGTTGTTTTAAGAGAGAATGACATGTGTAAGAGAATGGTCTTATCACGTTTGATCTTACATTTCAAAAACGAAGTGGATACTGTATTGTTTCAGTTTTTGTAGTTCCTAAATGTCTAGGAACAGGTCTAGAGTGATATTAACCTCTTATTTTGTTTATCTGTCAGTATATGTGTAGTATTTTGTGTTCATTAGGTATCAAACAGAAATTTTCACAGCAAACCACTGTTTATTAATCACGCACCTGAACAACTAGTCACTTCCTGTAGATTCCGTTTTGACGGCCTTCTGGGTTTGTATCTGTTAAGCAATTCAATGTCAAAAAGTATTGTTAACTGCCCAATGAAGAACACCTTCATCCTTCTACCCTTGACTAAGCAACATTACGATTGTTCCAAACAAAGAGACGCTATCTTCAACGGTTCTTCCAAAATTGTGATAAAACCTACGCCAAGTTCTATAGACATGCTCTGGATTCGCTTTAAACATAACCGCCTTTCCGCTGTTTTCACCCCCCATTTTTATAGGTGTCCACCTAAAAGTAACAATTCGTGCGTTATCTTTTTCTATTACAAAGGTAATTCGCAAAGCGTTTGAGTTAACGTACAATTGTAACGACCCGCTAAATTAATTTTGTTGAACAGCTATATCGATGTTATTACAAAATATCTGTACAATGCTACTTGCTTAGCTACCTAATTTGTAATAAATCTGTAGGTTTTAAGCAAACTAAATGCGATAACAGTTGAGTCAATTATGTGTAAATATACGAGATGTATGCTTTAAGTATAAATTGTGTAAATGTTTAGTTAGCACCCTCTTATGAACAGTGAACATTTGCGCGTGAAAATGTCAGAACAACTTCTCTGTCGACAGAAGATTCACCAATAAGTATAAAACAATGTATTTACATAAATTTATATCAAAGTCATGGATGTCTTAATTTTATGTTCATTTTTGTTAGAACAATTGACATTTATTATTATTCAATTATTAATTATTGTCTTAATTGGTCCATCGACAACATATTGTTCAGTATTATTCAAACATTTTATAGAAAGAAAATGACGTTTAACTAAATCATCATCCTCAGTTCTTACACAATCTTTCTTGGTAATAAATGTGGAACTTTTTGTTTCCTTTTATTTAGTGATTGACGTTTCCAGAAGTGAACAGATAAATCCTGTCTTGTAACTTTGGCGTTACCATCCCGAATGGGGTCTTGATTTCATTCAAAAATTCATCAATTTCCTTCTATCTTTGGCGACTTTTCTACATTTTCTGATCCCATCACTCTGAATTTTTCCTCGTCATCCAGGCATGTCTTCCGACATCTTTAACGTCTAATAAAATAATATTTGAAAATCGAGCAATGTGTTATTACAAATTTTAACAGGGTCAAGGGATCATAAAAAAGAAAGCCATCATGAATGTCCTAGGATTACTAATTTAAATAAATAAATTTATAATGAATAACTGATCTTTCTATTTAGTGATCCACTCGAACCACTAAAGTTTCCAATCACCATTGTCATTAGGCGTCATTCCGCCATTTGTCATCAGGCGGTCCGTAAAAAAACATTATCACCCTATTCAATTTAGACAATGATATAAATAAAAAAACGGCATCACACAAAAACAAAGTATATTTGTTTGGTAGTTGTGCCGAGTATTACACCATACTGAGCCCCGTACTTCACATTCTGTTCAAGTGGTCAATGTCTGATATCCTGGGAACGAAAACATTTTTTTTAAATAGATGAAGTATTATTTTTAAAATCAAACGCTATTAATAAACAGTACGTCTATGACCTCGTCGTATTTAAAATTTCAATTTAGTTTCAAGATGGCTGCCTAAATTAAAATTAATTCCGTGGAAGGATTTTCAGTCGCGTAATGTGTAATTTTAGTAAAACAAAATCCCTGTCGTCGATGTTTTAACGTTCTCAACCAGAGTTCGCTACCAACTGAACCTTCCTAATTTTTTAACGAAGTCGGGTTAACAGTTCGTTACCAACTGAACCTTCCTAATTTTTTAATGAAGTCTGGTCAAGAGTTGGCTACCAAATGAACCTTCTTAATTTTCTAATGAAGTCTGGTCAAGACTTTGCTACCAACTGAACCTTCCTAATTTTCTAATGAAGTCTGGTCAAGAGTTTGCTATCAACTGAACCTTCCTAATTTTCTAATGAAGTCTGGTCAAGAGTTTGCTACCAACTGAACTTTCCTAATATTCTAACGAACCAAGCTATCACCCTAAATGTTAGTACTCGAGAAACCAGAGCACTAAATACTAAACCATCAAACTAGCTGCCAAGCTAACATAAATTCAAAAGTACATAATTTAAATATATCGTGATATACTAAAAGTATACCAAATTTTAGTATAATTTTAAACTGTTCTCTAAATTCATGTTCCGTTCCATATTTACACCCTGTATATATGCACAAAAGTAAATATAAACAATGAAAAGTCTATCGTATTGCCACGATATTAACTAATTAATTTTCCACTTTCCCAAAAATAACTTACCAGCTAAAATGATTTTGTTTACATTCGAATAAGAAAAGTTTGTCAAATTTCAAATCTGAGCCTCAGATCTTCGGCTAGAAGGTGCCACCATTGTAACTCTAAAAGACTTTGTTTGTAACATTTTGACAAATATATGACTAAGACTAGAACGAGAGGAAAGATGAAATATTACAACAAATCATATTCCTAATCACAGTATCCAACAAGTAATGCGTTCGTACAAATTGAATTTTCAAACGTTGATAATAAATCTTACACACAATTACTTTGTTTGTTGTTTTTACCCTATATGGTAATAAGCTTTGGACATGCTGCAACAGTATTTTCTCTTCATGTGAGAAAATAAATACGGTTTGTTGATGTAAAAGTTTAACCGGTCGAAACTTGTGTATTATAAATAATTATCTATAGTAAAATTAAAAAGAGAAAAAATGTTTCTAAGTTTGTAAAAAGTAATCTCGAGAAGTACCCAACTGTTTTGATGAATTATTTCGTCATTATGTCTCTCATTTGTATTTTAAATGGACATAGACGTTGTTATGTTTTTCGAGTAAAGTTCGTTTGGGGCGGGGGTGGAAGCACTCATTATAATAAATACGTATTATTTATTATAATCATAGAAATGTACATCTTACTCATTTATGACCTTAATTTTATCGTTTCGACAGCTTTTTTTTATTTTTTGTCTTCGTAAAAGTCTGTCATCAGTTTCTCGATTAACGCCAGCCATAAATTGCTACAATACAAATAATTTATTTAAATGCATTAATTGTAATCCTGTATTGTGAGATCAAGACGGATAGTTGAAAATTTCCCACTTAAATGAAGATTGTTGTATACTAGCCTATAACTTAGATTCCATAGGATTTCACTGTGCGCTCTGTTAACAGTTCTACGATCTATCAATTATAAGTTGTTTTTTTTACAATAAACAACAATAATCCAAAAAAATTAATACGAATAAAAATTAATAAGAAACACCTAAAGCGGCTGATTCATTTAGTATCTGTGTGTTTATATATTTATCTAATTACATATTTGTAAGTAACATATTTCAGTGATTCCCCTCATAGGCTAGCGGAATCTACAAATATCTTCATATATAGTCTTGCGGTAGGTCCTTCTTGCTCTCTCTTAACTCAATTATTTTTCTCTTCCACCTTAACGTTATTAATCTTTTCGAGGGAGATGAGTCTTTTCGTGTGTTTGTTTTCTTCTTACATTTTTAAGGTGATGATGACTGAGAGGTATTTTAACTTTAAACCACAAAATAAATTAAATAGAAGTGGAGTCTAAATGCTTCGATATTTAATTTTATTATCGTGCAAAATATTTTAATTTTATTTGAAAAGTTTTCAAATGGCATCTAAGTGATATCCATTCTAATCTTATTCTTTTTTTTTTTTTAAACAAATATTAATATATCAATCTGAAGTTTGGGATTATTTGTTAACTGACAAAACTCATATGAACTATTTTCAAAGTTTTGTATGTTGTCATTAAAAAAAATACCCAGATAATATATAATATAATCAAAATTAAAACTTTATGTTTTTCCTTAAAAGAGAAAATTTATCTCTTATTTGTAAATTTTTTATTTCCGATATGGACACAGAATTATGTTAATTGGAAAATATTTTTAAACAGTTTTGTGTAGAATTATAATATATATTACATATATATTAAATAGTATTATCCAATTATAAATACAAAATTATTGATCGATTTCTTAATTTTGGACTTTGATATAAGTGTTCTTATAAAATACAGAAACAGAAATACAGAACTCAAACGAAGTATTACCGAAATTTAGTTCTTGTTAGCTTTTGATTATCTATTCAGTACTACGAGAATCGACCTGTACTGTCAAAAATATAATTGCAAATTTATAGGTTAATCATTTGGAAATGAAATCTATTATTATCGGAAAATTATTTACCGAAATTATATTTCTAACAAAACAATAAAGAAAGTTCCCAATTTAAAAAGTATTTTGTATCTTTACAGTTTCAGAGATAAATATTACTCATTAGATAAATCACCCTGTATATTAAAAAGTGTGGTCAGTCAATAGATAATGTTGTATTTGCAGTTAAGATCTTAGCTGAGCCAAAAATTCAATAATATATTTATATTTAAGTGATTTAAAGGCATATTATACTAGGCCATCAAAAATGTACAAGAATTCAATCGTAAACGGAAACCAACCAATCCTCTTCATTTAAACGATAAACTGTTCATACAAAATGTAATCTATTTAAAAAAAAAATCGTTGTAATTACCTTTAATGAGATGCACACATGTACAGATGCTATTTTTCCCCCGTCTTTTGTCACTCACTGCCTGCAGTAATCACTTTAATAATGACGACTGTACGACACAAATCTGAATGTGTTTTATGGTTATTATTCACACTCTTTAACTGTTCATTAAATGATACAAATTATTGGTATGTATTCAGTAGGTTTTTCAGTTCCCCAAATTAATCAAATATCTTTCTAAATGTATTTGAAACTAATCCACATTCTTATATATTTTATTTTTCTGATGGATTAATTTATAGTTGTGAACCCAAAGTACCATGAGTAAAGAAGGTTTTTGGTTTAGGTATATAAATATTAATAATATAGGCATTTCAAACTTGTCCGGTATATTAATTTCTACTATCATTCCTGCAACAATATTATTTTAATAAAATACTTTAAAAACTTATATGTATAAATATAATAAAAGGAATATTCCTAGAATTTTAAACAATTATGGGAGTGTTCCATTATATTTTGTCATGATAAATCGGTTACAATGTGTATAGTTTAATTTAGATTAGTGATGAAAGCCTCACCTAAACATAAAATAAATATCCTTAACATACAGTCTTCTATAAACTAATATAGATAAACACTACATTCCAACGGTTAAGTTTTCATCTTAATTTTCAATCATCACAACCTTAAAGTTCTTCTGTTATAAACTGTTTTAGAAACAATGCTCAATTTGTGTAAATAATTTAATAATTTTAGAATTGAAAAATGTAAAATTATTATCAGTATTTTCACTCCCACTTTGCATTTAATATTATATAAATAAAAATGTTAAGGACATTCCTTCAACAATTCACATATTCTTGCTATTTTAGTCACGTTCGAGGCAAGTGAATATTTCAAAATGTGGAATAAGTGGAATGTGTTTAGCGTGTTCAACTTTTGATATAATTAAATATTTAATATTCAATGTTCAACTGTTCTGTTTATTAATAATTCAGAATCTTTAATACCTTTCACACAATATAATTACTAGGCCTTCATATTTTTATGATCTTATTAAATGTAAGAACAGAAAGAAACATACTAATTAAGTTTAAAGTTTGGTAAATGATGAAGTGCTCGATCCGAAACATAACATTTGTCTTCTTTTTTGAGGGTCTAGATATTTCATAGTGTAGTAAACGTTCAAAAATATTGTTTATAACAATTAAAGTTATGGAATAGGTCTTTTTATAGATTTCATCTTTAAAATCTTTAGATATTATGAACGAATTGTAATCAAACCGATGCTAAAGTGTTCATTTTAATCTCAGGACATGTCTAAATGATTAGTGTGTGTTATTGTTTATTTTTATAAAACCGTAAATATATACAATTATAAAATAATTTAAGTACAATAATAATAACTAAAAATTGCTTCTAATCCAGAATAATTTGTTTGAATCTTTTAATAGGTATGCTATTTTGAAGGGAAAAAATATTGTAACTACAGTATTTCAGCTTTTTGTACATTTTTTAGATGGTAACAAAACAAAAGTTCGAAAAAAAATTAGTCTTTTTAAAAAATTAATGTAAATACCTAACAGATGGAAATTAAAATAAAAGCGGAAATGACCTATTCTTTAATAATGGTGACTAGTAATAAAAATTGATATAACATATATTTGAAATATATTCTTATTTTAAAACATAGGTAGAAAGTTAGATTTACATTGAGTTACATAGGACTACCAATTTACATGTTTATAGTAATAACTATTGTTTAACGTGAACGAAGCCGCGAGGTTTGTCTTGTTAGACACGCATCGAAATCTCAAACGGAAAAAGTTTAGTCATCATTTCGCTTCAAACCCCCTTACTTTCCTTGTCGATGCGAAGTCATGCCTAGCTGTCGCATTCGAAACAGTGGGAAAAGCCATACAATAAGTTTTTACATTCAAATAAGTTTCATAGATCAATTTGGTATCAGAATAAAATTTCAAGCTGATGGATTTGTAAAGTTTATGTTTTTATAGGTTTAACAGATATATGGCTATATTTAGTTTCATAATGTTTTGGTAATTTTAAATATAATGGAAGTTTCGTTACTACTAAGCATAATGAAAACATTTACTAGTATAGAAAATTATTTTATTTTACAAATATTAATTATATTTATTATCGCTTTCTTATTTTTCTGCCATCATGATCTTGGGGTCCTTGTCGAGTTCTAGTCTGCTGCTGAAGATTTTGTTAACATTCTGTCTGTTGCAGCTGTTGTCTAGTTGCGGATTCCTTCCCTTCCCTCATTTCTGTCCACACCCTCTTGCCATCTTAATTTCGGTCTTTCAACATTGCTTTTGCCAAGTGTATTGTACAGAAAGAAGAGTTTTAAAGCGTCTGATGTGTCAATCATTTACAATATAACCTGCACATCTCTAAGCCATTCCATTCCAAACTTTTAATTACTGTCCTGCAATAAGATTAAGAGATTTTTGGAGAGCATAGTCTAAATATTTTCTTCTCATTACTGGGAGTGCATGTTCAGTGTTTCTGCTAATAGCCTGTGTTTCTGAGGCGTAAACGCCAACTGAAACAATTGTACAATGTCTTGTGAATGGTGATATATGTTTCCTTTGGTAAATAACAGCTTGGGAATATATATCCTTTCCAACCCACAGAAGTTTCCGTTAAAACGGAAAACGCGCTTCTGTATTTCATCTTTCAGAAGATTTTTGTTTGTTACCAGTGAACCCAGATAAGTAAATAATGTCACACTTTTTCAAACCTGTGATCACCAAACCAGATATGTATGTACTCTTTTGTATGTGGGACATATGCTTGAGTTTTTTATTATCAAGCTAATGTATTTGTTTCTACAAACTAAGTAATGCTCTTTCTCCTCGAATAGATTACCGCCTTAATATAAAACCACCATCCCAATATGCTGCTAGCTACTGGAAAGATGTATTTATAATTATTGTGCCACCAGCATTAAATCCCCAACATTTTAACTGCCACTTCAATGACTAAATTGAGTAGTAAGCTGGACAGATAAAGGAGAACATTCCGAAATATTGCCCAGGATCTTTACCGCACTTTGTACACCCTTAAAAATAATTCTATTTGAATGACAAGCTTTTCAGAATTGTCTTAGTTTCTTAAAACTAAATTTTTCCAGAAGATGTTGTTGTATACATATTTAAAATCAACAAATGAAACATGCACATTAATTATAAATTCCAAGGATTTTCCAAATACTTACCTTTAAATAAATATATACTTTGTTTGTAACACTCCTAATCCTCCTGAAGTGACACTGATTCCTTTATTTATATGCTTTTCCAGTCGCGAGTATAAGATGTATTTATGTATGTGTATTCTAATTGAAAACACAAATTTGGACCATGTATCTTTCAATGAAATTTGTAATTTATTAAATGACAATTTTTTTGTATCTAATAAGCTATACATAACCTCTTGTGCAACTCACTTATCTATACAAATTTCAAGCTACTTCCCGAGGTGTAAAAATTTGAAATTTGACAAACACATAGCTTTATGCAAAGAAAAAATTTTAAAAAGATAAGATTTTCAAATTTTACACCGGAAAAAAAACCGCAATTTTTAAGTGTGTTTAGACTCTTTTTGGAGGTTTATTGTGGCTAAACGGAAAGACCTATCAAAAACGGATTGCACCTAAATTGAACGATTTGGGGAGATCTACAAGTTTTTTTTTGATGACTTTTCCTACCTCCATCGGTTATATCTTAGATAGAGCTAGATTTTTGATTATAGGTCAATGTTATTTTTTTCATTTTATATTAATTATTTAATCTTTTGACACACATAAAAGACATCTAGTCTTATCTTCACGCTATGGTTGAACACATACTGCTAACTATCTTGAAACGTACTGTAAGTTATATAAGTTGATGATGGAGAGGGGGGACGTGATGGTTGGCAAATTTAAACCCGGGTCCATGGAATGACAACAAAGCCATGCCTCATAACACGTTTGTTATACTGTCACATGCCACACATCATGTGTAATATTATACTACAAAAAACTAAACGTCGTGCCGCAATAACCCGTGAAGAACCTACGTCTGCTTGACGGCTTTACGGTCGGCTAACGTGTGGTTGTTAGCACATCCAGATATCCGTTGTCTTTCTTCTAGCTTTCTCATCTAGAGTTCATTCCCAGTTGTTGTTTCCCAATTATTTTCCTAACGTCAATAGAAAAAATTACAAATTGTTATATAAATAATATTACAAAAAAATTTTAAAAAATTAAATATATATAAGATATATATATATATATATATTTATATAACTTATATAAATAAATCTTTTATATCTTATATTCTTATATATATATTTATAAGATATTAAGGGTTTTATTATATGAGAAAAACAAATATCGCATTCCAGGTAAAAAATTATAACGAATACAATTATTAATACCCTCTGTAGTCAATTGGCCAACACTTGCCACTGGCACAGTAGTAAACATAATGGCATAGTAACTAGAGCGCACAGAAGAATTCGTTGTATCATAATTTAAAATACAAATTATGTTAGTATTGTGTTGACAGATAATAACATACATTTAATCAAGAAAAACCATACAAAACATTTCAAAAGATGAATAAATAAGTGTAAACACCTATTTAAAACTAAGTAAATATGATTATTTAAAACAATAAATCTCACTGCTTCAAAACTCAAAGCCTTGCTCAAAATACATAAACAAAACATAGATCGTTAGTAATTTTCATTGATACTCCAACATATAAAATAGCAAAAAATTTATTTTATATTATTAAAAAAGAATTAAATTTGGAAACAGTTTCAGTTTCTGCAATAACCTAGATTTAATAGAAAAAATAAAAACCATCGAAATAAGATATGGTTATAGTTTAGTATATTTCCATCTAGGCAACCTGTTTCCAGTAATCTACCTGTAAAAGAAACCATTGATATTATTCATAATAACTTAAATAAAAATAGTAAAATTTCCAAAGAAGACATATCATATTTAATGAATCTCGTAGAAATGTGACTTCAACATAATTATTTTACATTCAATAGTAAAATATACAGACAAAACAATGTCCTAGCAATGGGTTCACTATTATCAGACATAATAATAGAGATATTTCTAAGCCACATAGAAACAGAATATGTAATAAACAACGATTTACACATAAACAATATTTACCATCATAGATGTGTAGATGACATATTATGCTTGATTTTTGGCTCATATAGACAAATAAATATTTTAAACAATTATTTACTCAGCAATAAATTTCACATCTGAAATTGATATAAATAAGATCACAATTACCTATACCTTACTCTAATAAAATTAATGAAAAACATCAATTTAAAATATATAGAAAATATCCCACGAAAACTAATAATACTATATATACCACTTCTAATCATCCATTATCACAAAAGATGGCAGCGTTCTTAGAGCAATAAATATTCCTAGATGATCTTATTTAAGTAATGAAATTCACACTATTCAACCCAAGGTAATGGTAATAATTCATCATAATTGATCAATGTATATTCAGACAAACAAATAAAACCAACAAAACATTGTTAGAGCCTGATATAAAAAATTAAAATAAGCACATTACAATGAATGATATTCTCACCATTACTTGACAAACAAATACGCAATCCCTACAAGAAACAAGGTTACAGCATAGCATATAGGACAAACATTTACTAGGTCAGTTAATAGGTGAGAAGAAACAGAATCTACTAATTGAAATATACACGTTTCATATTGGACAAACAGAAAGAAAGTTTAGAACTATATTTAAAGAGGATATACCGAAAAGCAACCGTAACACGAAGATATTTCCAGAACAATTAATAGATAAAAACACACTTACAAAAGTGTTAAAGACAATTTAGAAATTCTACATAATGTACAGAAAGGAAAAAGTATGAATGTATTCCAGGAATTTGAAATTTGCAGACACAGGACGAATAATACAAGCGACATTTTGAACGATTAACTGAAATTCAATTCTAATAGTTTAAATGATTTAATAAATTAGTTCAACCCTCCACACTGAACAACATACGGAAGTCCAGTTTTCATTCATACCACGATAAGACGTCTAAATTACAAGCTAGTTAACTAGTGGAATCAGCCGAATAAACATGTGGCCAAAAACATTTGATATTTATGATTGTAGTTAAAGTGTACAAGTGTACAAAAAGTTTAACATTACAACTATATTTTTATTATCTTTATAGTGATTAGTGTTTATTGAAGAATATCAAACTGAAAATACTATCTGTTTAGTGGTGAAAAATGTCGCATCCTCATAAGGTAACATAAGGGGGATTTAATTTAATACGGCAATCCAATGGCTAAAGGAACATCCTAATAATCTATCTATTATTTATTTCAGAAGTACTTTAACGGAAATATTATTTTGAGAGTTAAAATAAACAGACAAAGAAGTTTATTTTTATTTTTAGAATCATCGCCTATCCCATGAACTAATCTTAAATTATATATATATATATATATATATATATATATATATATATATATATATATATATATATATATATATATAATTTGAGGTTAGTTCATGGGATAGGTGATATTTCTAAAAAAAAAAAAAAACTTCTGTCTGTTCATTCTTAACTCTCAAAATAACATTTAAGGTAAAGCAATTATATATATATATATATATATATATATATATATATAAACTGGTTGTTAATAAACTGGTTTATAATATATATAAACTGGTTATTATAAAGCGGGACTGTATGCTATTTACATTGTTTTCACATAGGTACACTTTTAGTGTTTTTAGAAATGAAAAATTTTGTAGTAAGTATAAGTTTTAAAAATAAATTGTAATTATGATTGTTTCCTTCATGTTAGATAAGGTTTGAAATTCAAATAGAAAAAAATAAATGATTTTATAGGTGAAATACTAGATTATTAATTATTCCGTTAGCCCTGCGCTGTAGAAATAAAAAATCCCTTCACATTTTAAACATCAACATGGTTATAACTATTTCATGTGTCTATATATTTAACTAAATAAATACGTAATTGGGTACGATGTTATACTGGACTTTCGGGATTTTGATCCTTAAAAATGGTGATGAGGATACTGTTGAGTAGGTCTTATCTTTGGTTCACCAACCTGAAATTGTGGAACATCCCAAGAGAGCAGATTTTGGTGGATAGTTTTCCAAACTGTAAGAAGATCTTTGATTAATGAATCCTTGGATTCGTCGAAAATGAGCAACACAATATGAGTTATTATATTATATGAGCATCTGAAAAGTTCAAGAATGCAGAGTAACCAAAGTCATCTTATTAGTTGACCATGAGTTAGCAGAGAAAATCAAATGCACTGAATTCCCCATTATCATTAAATTTTGAAATATTCGAGTAATTATTGTAAAGCAATTAAGGATTAGAAACTAATGAATTTAAATTTACAACAAATAACTTCATTATTAAAAAATGTATTGTTTAAACAAAGCTAAGTTTCCATGGATATATTTATTTAGTTGCCAAACCCATTCTTCTATCACATTTTACATGGGAATTTTAAACAACAGAACTGATCTTAAGGTAAATAATTATTGCTCAATACTTTATTTTTATTAAAGTATTTATAAAAAGTTTTTTTAAACCATTGATTAAAATATATTCTATCCTTAAGTGAAATATTAAGATTGCCCAAACCAATGTGTTGAAAATATATTCTGAAGGAACAGAATTGAAGGGAAAATAATAATTATTTAAAGGTGTAAAATCGTCAGTTATTATCATTTTAGGTTTTGGGGACAAATTTATAAAAGGTCAACATTTTAAATTAATTAATAGAACAAGTTAATCGTAACATGTTAAGTTTCCCCCTTTTCGAAATTTTTATTTTCATCTGTAAATTTTGTAAAACGAGCATTTAGGATGCTCGTATTTTGATACCCAAAAACAGTATCTAAGAGTAAAATAAATGTACAAGGTGTCCCAAAAGTCAGGAAAAGATATCACAACTATCAGTTATATTATTAATAGACAAATTAAATAAACAGGAGTGACGTTTAAAAGACAGAACGTATGAAACCAAAATTCAGTAAACATTATTTTTTTTCAATATCTTTTTAACGTAACTTTACACTATTAATTGTTTAAATTTTACTTAACCCGGGATCACTCGCGCTATTAGTTCAAAACTAACAATTTTAGTTGTTCTTAAGGATTTTTTTTTAATTTTCGTTAAATGACATTGAGCTTCTAAATATGCTTTCTATGGCATCTTGACCAGTGGCTACACTCGTGGTGGGAGTTTGGGGTGAAGGGGGGGTAACCAGGGGTCGGGGAAATGGGCACGGCGCGCCTTTGTTAGTATGCTTCTAACTGTGCGAGCGATCGTGTGTGTGCTTTGTTAAAAGAGTTCTAACGGCGCGAGTGATTGTGTAACAGTTTACAATTATATTTCTTTATAACTACTTTTTTCGTTTTTGTTGTTTTATTTTTTTGTAAAAGGACATTTAGTTTAACTGTTTCTTATTTTGTTTGTTTGTTTTATTTTATTATAAATAGACTTTAAATTTATTGTTTGTAATTGACTAGAAAGTGCAAGGAAATGGACAAAGCGAAAGGAAATAATGATGACATTTTATGTTGGCTGGAAGAAAATGAATATAGTGAAGGAAGTGTTTATATGCAAGAAAATTTATCGGACACCGATGCATCAACCGAGCACAGTGATTGCAATACAGACACAGAGCAATCTGACGATGATCCTACAGACACAGACACTAATCACCCTCAACAAAGAAAACGACCCATACAAGTATCTACGCTCTATACATCTAAAGACGGATTTACTAACTGGGATGTTCATATGCTAAAAAAAACAAAAACTTCAAAAGAAAATATTGTAAAGAAACTACCTTCAGTAGCTCGTGAATTCAGAGACCTAAAAAATCCAATAGACTGCTGGAAGATATTTTTTCCCGATGATATGCTATCAGAAATTGTTCGTTTTACTAACCAACAGCTAGAAGAAATGCGTCAAAACTATGGGCGTGAGCGAGACTGTATTGATACTGATTTTATGGAGATTCAAGCCTTTTTTGGTCTTTTATATCTTCTAGGTGTGAAAAAAGCTAATCATTTAAATACCGATGAACTTTGGGCAACTGATGGTACTGCACCTGAGCTCTGCATAGCTACTATGTCCAAACGACGTTTTCACACTTTAGTGCAAGCCATAAGGTTTGATGATAAAATCACACGAGCCCAAAGAAAGCAAACAGACAATGCAGCTCCAATACGTGAAATGTTTGATTGGTTTGTAAGTTTGTGCAAACTATGTTACAATGTGGGGGAATTAACTACTATAGATGAAATGTTGGAAGGTTTTCGCGGACGTTGCAAATTTCGCCAGTACATACCAAATAAACCAGCAAAATACGGAATTAAAATCTACGCCCTTGTAGATTCAAAAACCTTTTTTACTTCCAATATGGAGATCTACGCTGGCAAACAGCCCCAAGGTCCCTATTTTGCAGCTGGAAATGACGCAAGTAGTGTCGTGAAAAGATTGATACAACCGATAAATAGTAGTGGAAGAAATGTTACTATGGATAACTACTTCATAAGTATTCCATTAATGAATGATCTCTACAGTAATCACAGACTTACTGTTGTCGGAACAATAAGAAAAAATAAGCCAGAACTTCCTCAGGAACTCTTAGAAATAAAAGAAAGGCCAAGGTGCAGCTCAATGTTTGCATTTGGAAAGGTGCCAAATAAATGTACCGTTGTTTCCTATATACCGGACAAGAAAAAGAAGAAAAATGTGCTCCTTGCATCCACCATGCATACTGATGATGAAATCGATCCAGACTCCGAAGATGCGTTAAAACCCACCATCATCACTTTCTATAATCTGACAAAGGGAGGAGTGGATGTGGTAGACAGACTGAAGAGCGAGTACAATGTTACTAGAATTAGTAACAGGTGGCCATTTACTGTGTTTGGTGGTCTCCTCAATGTGGGAGCTATAAATGCTCAAATAATATTTAAGACGAATACAGGTGAGCTCAAACAACGAAGAATTTTTTTAAGTGATCTAGCTAAAGCTCTTATAAAACCACATTTGGTACGAAGAGGATCCATTAGAACCCTGCCAACAGACCTTCAAGAAAAGATAAGACGACTGACAAGTGGCCAAGCTATTCTTGCTCCTGCAAAACCGCAAGAAGAAAAAGGGAGATGTGCCTTTTGCCCTATCAGGAAAAACAGATTCACAACAAGGGCCTGTTCTTCATGCGCCCGAAAGCTATGTGGTGACCACACAAAGATAACGACTTACATGTGCTACACCTGTGATCAAGATCCCGCTTCAGGCGTCAACGAGTAAAGTAAATAAACTATAGAGGTCATACATTAACATAATCTTAAAAGTAATAAAGAGTGTGAATTTGTAATAATATTTTTAGTTTTCCAATGTTTTTAATTTGTATGCTAGTAATTTCATGTTAAAAAGCGTATTCATATATCTTTTAATTTTTTCAGATTTTTAAATTTTTTGATGTATTCAATAAGTTAAAATATTAAAAAATGTAATCAATAAAATGTTTTTACATAAACAAACTAGTTGAAAATTTATTTTTATATCGTACTATTGAAATTTACAACAATAACTTCAAATTAAATCCTTATATCAAATGTTAGATTTGCTCTAACAGCGCGAGTGCTCACGGAAGTTTCGGTAGCGCGAGTGATCCCGGGTTAAACTTACTTTAAAATACTATTTAAACATTTAAAGGAAAGGTCTTCAACATTTTAAAATCTTCGAAATTCTTTGCATTATTCCTAGATTAAATAAGAAGTAGAAATTTTAATAACTGGAAAACGTTTATATAACTCAATTAATAATAACATACAGACACTTTAATTACAGCGTAGGGCCTATTTTCATTGAATAAATGCCACAATATTATAAAATATGTCATAATGAGCAGTTAGACGAAGCTTCCGAAATAACTCTGCTTTTAAGGTTTTTGGCTAATGCCTCGTTTTCATATCAATCACAACGAATGTTCTGATGTCTCGCTATCCAGGTGTTCCTGTTGGCGTGGGGGAATGAAGAGAACCTGCAGCCATAAGAGATGGAGCTTTCGGAGAGTCTTCGTGGGGAATGCGGTTAACCGTTACAGCCATGCCACCGTCCTTAGTCTGGTTTTTGGTGTCTGGAGTGTGGAGTCGTCAGCCACGCTCCCTCCAGTACCAACCAGCGCTGCCAACAGAAGTGTTCCAACCCTGGTGAATAGTATCCCTAATGAGCCCCTACAGATGACGACTATTTCTATAAAGGCCGACTTCCAGCTGGAATATCTTCAGCTCACTGATTCCGACACTTCCTGACATCAAGAATTCAGCCATTACCTCGCCACCATCTTTTGCTAAGTTAAGAATTAATAGACCTACTCCAAGGCAGTGGAGTGATTTATTTTCTTCGTCTTTATGACACATAATTCTTGATAGACAATGCAGGAACGTAAGAGAATCCACTTCCCATCTAGGAACGAATCTTGCCTTGTCTTAATGACTCCAGAGGGTATTGGATATTTGCATTACCTTGTTCACAGGCAATTTCGAGTTCTGTCAAATTTATAGTTGTAAATTGATACAGCTGCAGGAAGAACAAGTGATACCAAAAATACCTCTTTAAAATTGCGTTTAAAGTAAGTTTCAATTAAACTTAAACCTTGGTGTACGGTAACGTTAAAAAATATATTTTGTATATTTTTTTAACATCCCATATTTCTGATTTTCAATTTATTGAATAGTGATGGATTGTTCATATTATTCTATAGTTGTTTCCGAGATTGACGAAGGTGTTGTGTATATAACACTTTGTTTGACATCTACTTTTATTAGAGTGTGTAGTTTTGACGACTTGTGGTTTGTGACACGCTTGTAATTGTCTTAGTTATTTTCACTACTTAGGTCTGGTTCAACCCTGGGTTCCATCCTTACGTTATTACTTGTAGATTCATCTTTCCATTGTGGTTATAGGCCATGTTGGATCTTTCATTGTTTTTCGTGGTCTAAACTTGTCACTTCATATCGTACTCTCAAAGCGTTGAAAGTTCGTTTTATTTACACAAATATTGACAAATGCCTAAAAAAACTATACCAGTTCTCTTGTATTTGTTACGTGATTGCTTACAATCTTTGTAGACAAATTATATGAAGACTTTTAACCACATTTTTATCAACTATCTATCCCTTAAATAATCCAAGCTTTAACACGCTCTCCAGATTTGTTAGACACATTGTGTAAACTCTCCATATGTAGGTATTATGCTGTCCAAAGTGTCGAAAACATCTGTAACATTTACTAATAAAGTGACTTGGCGTGTGTCGGCATTGTTGGCAACGTCTAGAAAATAACCTACAAAGATAATTTTGTGGCAAAACAAACCTGTCGTGCAAAACGAGACTAGTAAATGCTAACTGAAAACATGCAATCGAAAGTTAAGGAATTTGAAGCGGATGTTTAGTCAGCCTAATCGATTACATCCTGGTCTGGAAGTAAATTAAATATTCAGTGCTGAAGAATCGTGTTTCGTCTGGGAAGACATAAAGTTCCCGCGGAACGTGATATGCGGAGTAGTTTCACAACTTTTCAACTCTTTAAATACTTGTCAAGAGCTACTTACAGAACAGTGAGTGGATATATTGCTGTTGGAAACCTCTTATATTCTACCTATTATGGTGGGAAACGGAAGACGTGGCAAAGGTTTTAGTTTAAGTTTATCTTGCATGTTTCGAAATAGTTTATCGTATGAATGCCATTAATATACCGGTAGAATACATCATCAATATTCTTCAAATTTAAAGAAACGTAGTATTTATCTATACAAAAGTTATATGTGGATGTTTTAGAATATTATAATATTTGTGGATTCTTGAAATTTAAAACGAAAACAGCTTACGTGATTTTAATTTAAAACTCATTTAATACACTTTTACGTGAGGAATGACGTTAATTTGACTTTTATCACATGTACGTATTGAGGAGAAATCTATGAGTAACAAACAATCAATATAGTACACATAAATACAAGAAACAGCCTGGAAACAATAAAAATGCGTAAACGAAGTCACGTGACCGGAATGGTTACACAATTAGACGAAAATTTAAAGATTCTAATTTTTGTTTGGACAGTACCGATATAAACATTAATCTCATGATTCGAAATAGCATTTTAATCTATGTAAGGTATTTATTATGTTTTTTTAAAATGATAACCAATAGCCTACAATTGTTTGATTCTTACAGTATACATTTAAGTGAAATTAAGTGTTATAGCTTAATTGGAACAAATATACATTTCCTTCTTTGTTGTTTTCGTATATTTGGCCTGTAAATTGTTTGTTTTATTATTGCCTTATAATTATTATTATAATTATTATTGTATAAAAGATACGTTTAATTAAAAATTTGGACATGAAACCATTACGATCTAAATGAAACTACTTCATTTTTCTCTTTATTTGTAGTTAACGGCTTACGGCTCCGTTGGATATTCAAATTATGTTCAAATCTTTAGATAATTCAATTTTGTATGAATCATATATTTATTACAACAATTATCTTTTATTTTTCGTTACTAGGGAAACTTAATAATGATATTTTTTTTGATTGTTGTATATTAATTAAAGTAAAATTCCATTGTTGAATACATATATTTATTATAGTTAAATATTATGGTTGGTTTTAAATTTTCTGTAGTTGTGTGATATATAGAATATTAAGGACAGAACTTTAGAGACATAATGAATACAGCAGAAATTAAAAATTTTCTACTACATGTTTCACCCCCTTTGGACCCGACTATATTTTTGTCGAGAAAGAGTTGTGACAAAGTAATTAAAAACCCTTATAACTAACTAAGGTATAATTGGTTACATTCTGAAGTGTTATGTTTAGCAAATGAAATACAGGTCTGCAAAACCTAGCACAAGTATTTTTCCTTCCTATAAAATAATTCTATAAATCTATTCGAAAAGATGGGTGTCAGAATAGTTTCGATTGTCCATAATCTGATACGGATTAATCGATTTGCAGACCTCTTTTATCTTCTTATGAATTAATAGAGTGATTTTTAATAATTTGTTTTGAAACATAGTTTTAAATATTTTCTTAAAACCTGCGGTTGTGTTTACAAGTGAAAAGTGAAAAGCTTTTAAAACAAAATTTTAAAATATCTTACATAAGTAGCACCAATTTTTTCATTATAAAACCTGATTTTTTATAAGTCATCGTTAAATAACTTTCAAATATTATAAATTACCCATGGATGACGTTTATTAAATAACATTAATATAATTAAATTAGGACCGAAACAAGCTTTGCTCTTAACATAAAAGCGTCGTCAGCCTAAGTTGTGTTTGATATTAAAATTGAGCTTGTATTAACGACGGTTCATTTTGTTTTTATGCCAATTATTCTTGAACCGTAACATACAGTAATTGTAGTTTTACACAATCGGGTTGTAAGTCATTCATCTTCACGTTTCACTAATATCTGAATATAATTTGAAAACCCAATTTTGAACTTTTATAACGGCTCCGTTGTTGGTTTTTGTTTTTTTAACGAGCAACAGTAATTATTTGAAACATGAAGACCAACGTCTTGTTCTGGTCCTGAGAGGATACACAGTTCGATAAACATTGTTAAAGTTGATTTTTAGAAAATCGTAAATTTCAGTTTTTGTCACGGCAGCTACCCTCAAATTTTGGTTATCAAATAATGTTAAAAATTTAGGACTAAATGAAATTGATTTTTATTAAAAAAGTTCATTTTAAAAGTAGCATTATTTGTACTTAGGAGACTTCAAAACTGATGTATCCAAGAACCCATCACATAATATAATATTCTCTATAATACATGAGAATGTAAAATGGTAGTGAATATTAAGATTTAAGCCGTTTTAAACAGGGTGTAAATATACTTAACAATATATATATATATATATATATATATATATATATATATATATATATATATATATATATATATATATATATATATATAGTAAATTTAGATATAATAACTTTGCTCTCACGTTGGAGTGCTAAATTATATCATATTTGTTTATTTATTTTGTTTTTTTTTTTATTAAATTCACTTGATAACCAATATAGTAAGGCTGTATAATTAATTATAAGTATTTAATTAAATTACTAGCTATCAATAAGTATTCTTTCTTTAGAATTATAAAACATTTAATAAACTTTATTTTCAGAAATTCAATATATAACGATATTTGCAAATTATTTAATTGTTCATATATATTTTTGGGTTCTTATATTATATATTAGGTTAAATAGTCTATATATTTCACGAAATCCTTAATGTTTATTCAGACCACTATCAATATGTAAATATTGTCTTTTATTTCGATCTTCAAATAATCTTAATCTCGGGCTAGGGGCACTCGTGCTGACTAGACCCTTCTCACCTTTAGGTTAGTACTATTTTTATAAATGCTTAAAAAATGTAAGATAATTTAATAAAATTTTTTTTTTAATTTCGAAAAGTTAATATTCATTAAAGTTAATAAAATTTAGTTAACTTGAAAAAAAAGAAAAAGAAAAATGTTGTAAACTATGATAATGTTTAACCTCACCCAAATCTTGTGTCTCTGAATTATATAGTTAATTTTTTTAATTTTTCTTATTTAATTAATAAACTTCAAGACTTTAGATGTCTTTACTATTTATTATTTATCTCACACTAAACTTATTAAAAAAAAAAAACTGATTCCTTTCTTCAAATTTTTTCTTCTTTTTTTTTATCCAGCTGTCTTTTTTACGATCTTTTAAATCTTTACGTTTAGTGAAAGTCGATCTTCTATTGGTTTTCACAATAATAGTTGCAGATTAATCTTTGTAGTTACTTTCGTGATGAATGAAAATTTTGATTTATTATATATAAATATTATGATTAATTTAGAATAAATTTATAATCTTTTACTAACGGGTTTGAAAAATATTTCCTTTTAAACTTGTAGCATTCAGTAGAATAAATCTGCATTTTTGTTATCGACAGTCCACTCGCCGTCCCTCTTATCTTCCCTCTCTATATCTGTCTCTATCTAAGTACAAAGTACAACGGCTGGTTAGCCTACCTGTTCTACAACCCGTTGTCAGTCTACCTGTATTTCTCAACATGTACAAGAAACCTTCATAGCTCCGCTAGTTTTTTTTCATGGTCACATCAAAGATTCATGCTTCAGTTCTTTAAGAAAATGTAATATGTTAGTCTACAATTTTGTGAAGTGTTCTTTAGTGTTCTAATAAATAGTTGAGTAAATTTTTATTTTCACGGCACCAGTTCACGTAAACTGCGACAGGATTTTCCAGGTATTCAAGTTTACAGATTTTATCATATCATAAATTTTTTGTTAATGTTTTAAAATAATTTGTTAATTATCATTTATTCATTAAAATATGTATTCCATGTTTTATTCAATATTCAATGTTTTTTCTTGAAACTAAATAATTATAAAAATTTTCATTTCTTAAAACATACTTTACAAAACCTTGAGCTTTCACATTTTAAGTTTTGAGCAATTATGTGAAATTAGTGCAAACTAGTGTTAAAAATTGAACAATCAGAATATCTTATTGAACATGTCAAATATAAAACTATTAAAGAAATCTCTTCTAGATCAGAATATTCGTTTTACAGATCTTTACAGAGTTTTGCAAGTTTCATACAAGCTTTGTTTTAAACAAAACTAAGTATATATAAATAGCTTTATAATCATCTAAGAAGCTTTTAATTATAATCGTAATGAATTTCTGTGATGCAATCAATATTCTTTAATTTTGACAAATAACCAGATATTTTTTTAAATAAAGAACTTTAATGGTACAACATGTCTGATTTTGCACAGACGCTAAAAAACGTGTTTTTTGCTTTAGCTAATACGCTGGTTGGAGAAACCCACCAAAACTTGTTTCATATTGCATACTCCAGCAAAAGCGCATAACATGTTTCTGCCTGTTTACAAAACACGTTTCGTATAATAGATCTACAAACTTTCAAGTGCACAAAAGTGATGTTTTCCTTAAAACTGACTCTACAGAACTTTGTCTAAACTTATATTGTACATGTACCTAATTTTCTTCAGCGAAATGTGTTTCTTAAAGCTGTCATTTAAATGTAGTCTTGTGTAGTTATTTATAAATTATATAAAAATCATTGGGTGGTGCCTGCATGCAAACTTTTCGGTCCTAACAACCTCCAAGAGGTTATTTTCTAAATTAATAAAAAAATTGACGTCAATTTATAAAACTTCAGTATTCAAAATTCTCATTCCTTTTTTTTAAATAAACTTCTCGTATTATAACAAATTCTTTTTTTTTTTTAATATATATATATTGGCCAATTTAGTATTTAAGAAATTTAACAAACAAGTAATATTATGTAACATTTAGTCTAGTGATGAACCTGTTTACAATTGATATAAATTTTTGAATTTAAAACATCAAACTCATTTATAAATCTTTTCATTGTTAAATTCTGTAACTGTTTTAAAAACTATTATCTTATAAAGTAAAAAGGGGGGATAAATATCAGAATCTTTTCATCTTTTTTTTTATATATTCTAATTTTACATTAAGGGCGTATAATCTTTTTTTTTGGATTAATTATAATCCTGTTAATTATTAAGCTGTGCTCATTGTCTTTTTTTTATTGTTAAATTTTGTAACTATATATATATAAACTAAAAAGGGGGGATAAATTTTCAGAATCTATTCATCAATTTTTTTTTTAATTATTATTATATGTTACATTAAGGGTGTATAACTTTTGATTAATTATAATCTTGTTAATCATAAGCTGTGTTTATGATGATCTGTCTCAGGATGTCTTTTTTTGATTTGTAAATGATAAAATCTGAACCATCGAAATTTCCTTCTTGTTAATAAATTTGAGCCTTGTTAATTACTAAATTTGTCTTTGTCTTTTTTTTTATTTTTCAAACATTGTTACCATCTGGTTCCGCCTTTCTTAAATTTAAGTCCCCTGGTAACAAACTTAAACTAATTATATTATTTCTTAACTTAAATACGCCGCGCGATAAATAGTCCGCGATTTGCGTCATATGTTCTTAGACCAATGAGATGAAATATTACAAGGGTTGCCGAAGTTAATTCTTATCTAAGAACTCATGAGCTTGTAACTGTTCTTTGTGTGTCAGTAACTCTCTGTACATAATAATGTCAAGTACAAGGCTGACATGTTAACGGATAGTTCCACAAAATTGCTTCTTATAATAACAGAGAGCATCATTCTTGTTTTGTTTTTTTTGTTATTTTATGAAAAGTGTAGTTATTTATAGTTATTTTAGTTTGACCAACAGTATGAGACAACAGTGAATAACGTTTATTAAAGCAAACACTAATTACACCTTTGGAATATAATACAAGAAAATGTAGCTTCCGTTGCCAAGCAACATTACTATTGTTGTTACCACATTGGCTGGGTTTTATTGTTTTAATATTTCAATACAAATTACATGACAATGTATTTATTTTTAAACTTAAGTTCAACTTCCGTTAAAGAGTAATTTTCTTCCGGTGGGATATGCAGAAGGACAAAAGGGTTCACTATTTGTGGGCAACTTTAGAATATAAAATAACTAAATAAAGATCCATAATAAATAATCATTATTAGAAATAATGTGCCGGTACATTTTTTTTTATTCTGTTTTCAAATGAGAATGTTATAATTATTTAACAAGTCTGCAAATGGAGATATGAGCTTTTTTTGTTTGTTTGTGTTTTTTTAGTTGATCTGTTAAGTTTATCTATTTCGTTTCAACAATTATAATATACAGTATAAAGTTGTAATCGACGATTAATATCTAATTTATTTATATTTAATTTATGTGTCCTTGCATATCTCTAATTTGAAATGGTTAAAATCTATTAACAAAACCGAGTATGTATACAATGTATTAATACTTGTAACATGGAATTGTTGTAATTGGAGGATTATTTGTGCAAAGAATTTGAATTTTTTATTTTGGCTTACGTTACAACAAACCTTGTAACATAATCATGTTCAAAGTTCCATATAATATCGAACATCTGAGTTACAATAATATCGGTTTAACCCAAACGAGTTAAAGATGAGTGTTATAATTTGAATAAATTACTCAAAAAAGAAGAATGAATTATGGACCACTCCAATTCATGGTAATTGTAGATAATCTCCGTTAACTATATATAAGACGGTAAAAAGTTAACAAATATAGCTAATAAATGAACTGTTACAGTAACAGTTAAATATAATAAATTTTTTATAATAATTTATAAGTTTTCTAATAAATAACTGGATATTACTCAATTTAAGATACTACAAACTACCATAATAATCTCTTTCGCCTTTTGGTTCTACACACATTAACGAGTACAAACGAGTTTTAAGCAAAATAGCACACTTTATAACTTTTTAATTAAACATGCCTAATTTTAAAAATTGGGCTTTGTAGAGCTTACGGGACCGAAGGAAAATATTTGTAATAGAAATATGAAAATCGTTTGATCAGTTTCAGCTTATAGAGAATAGAATATTTTCGAAAACATTCAAACACTCATCATTATAAATTTATATTTAGAATTTTATAAAATATAAATATAAATATTCTAATAAAAATGTTAACTGTGTGTGTAACATAGCCCAATGTGGCATAAACATAAGGCATACATAGCCAGAAAAGTTAAAACTACAACTAATAATTAATTCTTTCCGTTTTTATTTTAGTCAAATTAACATTGTGTATCATTTTACTTTTTCCTGTAGGACAAACTACATAACTTAAAAGTAACATAACTGCTTTTATGTAAGTCACATTCCTTGAGAACATTACCTTTTCCGTGTTAATTGTTTCATGTTTGGCAGACTTTCTATTTAATTTACATCACTTAAATTGTCACCTTAGGATAAAATCAGTTATTCCTTAGAATTAACAAGGTTTTACATTACTTCATAAAACTCTATCGACACAAATACAACTGATTTCTATTTTAATGAAAAATACAGTAGGACTTGTAAATTCTGCTTTCTTCAGTTTCAAAAGTTGGAAATTCTCTAAGTCGCAAAATATCTAAAAACGCTAACTAGTTTTATTAAAAAAAAAAAAAAGAAGAAGAAGAAAAAAGTCATTTTTAAAATCATCCTTCGGCTGAAACGGGGAGGAAGAACTGAAAATTTATTTTTTTTAAATTTATAACATTAATATCCCTATCACATTTGGGCTAAATAAAATAATAATTGTTTAGAGGAAATAAAATTATTATCAATTAAACAAATTAACTTGTAAATCATAATTTGTATCTAATCCTAGTTATGTAGGTGAAATATTTCGCAATATTTAGCATAGAAAATACAAAATGTGGTATATTACTTAAAGTTGTGCAGATAATTTAAAACCAACCATGTATTTAATTGTCAACTATTGAATTTTCCTTCAATAAATATACAACAATTATACTTTCTTGTCATTATTAATTTCCTTGGTAACGAAAACTAATAAATAATTGTTGTCTTACATATATGATTCCTGGAGAATTTAGTTATCTAAAAATTTGACCATTATATGAATAGCCACCGTATTCTTAACCTAAATCTACCATACAAATATGAACAGAAAAAAAATTAAGTACATTTTAGGAATAGGAATGGTTTCAAATCCAAAATTTTAATAAGAAGAGGATTTTTTTTTCATTTGTAAAAATTAAACTAAAAACTTAAAGATCAAATGAAAGAAAACACAACGAACACTCAAAATTGCAATTTATTCAATAAATTTCAATTTTACTGAAACTTTTACTTTATTATTTTTCATCTTAGGTACCTATTAAGGAGTACCTTATAGGGACTAAAAAAGTAAAATTTAATCGTGATATTAGAGTTCATTTCTGTATTTTCCTTAAAAAAAATTGAGTCTTAAATTTTGTTCGTAATGTGTTTTGCTCGTCTTAATAATTCATAAAATTTATTCATATTAGTCCAATTTTGAGACATATGAACGTTTAGGGCATGTTAACATCAATTTCTGAACCTGTAACTCCCCAATTTGTATATTTGGATTGGTATCCATAAAGGATAAAATTTTACCAAAACCATTAAAGCAGTATTTGATAAAATCTGAATTTAGTTCCATTCGAACAAATGAAATAAAACGCGTAGAGATAAAAAGTTACCACACTATAAACGTTGATAAAGATTAATAGAAATCTGTTAAAAAACCAATTTCTTTACAGAAATTCTTAGTCACAAGTTCGTTACGGAAAAAAATCCCCCACTAACTCGTTGAGTATCAGATATCAATCTATTACAAATGGCTAAGAACTTGTCATTCTTCAATACGTAACATCTTAGTTATGTTAGTGTGGAGAGGGACAAACAAACTAACCTTAATAAACAAATGGTGATTAAATATTGCTATAACTATATCATACACTCTTACACCCGAACAAAAATGTATTCGTACCTATCTTCCCAAAAGTGTCACTAATAATGTTTATAGAAGAATACAAAATATAATTTACTTTTTCGATTTTTTCTATTCTGGGCCTTTACTTATATTGATAATTTGAAAAACACTGAGGAATTGTAATATTTAAAAATGCTTCCTTCGTTTGCGCCATAAAATCGTATTAACAGTAGCCTACATCTCATTGATTGAAATAGTTTTTAATATCGACGTTTTGGTTTCTTTTTATTTATTGAATATTATTACTGTAACATAATTTCTTTTACTTGGGGGCTGATAGACTTCTTAGGATGATTAAATACATTGAACACAATACATTGAATGAATACATTGAACAAAATTGATTTAGTAATTATCCTTTTATAACAGCTCAAAGCTTTTTTTAAATTTTTTCTTGATAACTTTAGAACCAATTTTTTTAAGGAGATTGCAATAGATAGATACTTTTTCTTTTGTCCTTAGAATATTTTACATTAATAATTAATCAGTTCATTGTTAGTCAGCCAGTAATGTGTTAGCTAGAATGTGTCAAAAAGTAACACTATGTCCACGAAAAATGACGGATGGAAGGACAGAATGTAACGAATGAATCATTAGAGGATTTAATAAATAATAATTCAATTTCATAACGATTTTTTTTAAACTATAAAAAACACGGAATAGAAGGTTAATAGTTATTTGTGCAACTAGTGAGCAAAGTGAGCATTTGCCTCACTCGAGAGAAATCGTTACTCACGAGCCGTAGGCGAGTGAGGAATGGTTTCTCGAGTGAGGCGATTGCACTTTGCACTCGAGTTGCACATTATATTTTTCCTACAGTTACCATAAAACAAATAAATTGGTAAAGAAATGTAACATATTTTTACACAGACGTGAACTTTTAATATGACATTTAATGTGAAAGTAGCATTAATAAATCAGAAACAAAATTATAAAACAAAAAATAATCTCCTTAAAAATGAACACAAACACCCTAAAAGAATTGTTAACCAAAGAATTACTTATAGAAAGACAAATAACACAAGCAAACAGTTAAAAAAAAGTAAAAATCTTTGATTTTTTAAGTTCATACCCTACGGACGTTTTTTTTCAAGAGAGCTATAAGTTTTTGTAACTGCCAATGTTAATGTTATGTTTGATTTGAATTGTGGATTTAAGCATTGAATAAACGCCCCAAAGAGTAGAAGATTTATTATTCTTTGAATTTTCAGCAAAATATGCTAAAAGTACATTTTCCGTTGGGCTTTTTACATTCTTACTTTCACACCAGGAAGTAAACAATTCATACCTGTTTTCATATTTATGTTTTGATTTCCCTGGAAGAAGATTTAGAGACACATTCCTCGCCACATTTTTTAATTCTTCTGGTGAACTATTATTACTACAATCGTCATTAACGTCCATTTTGCGACAACAAAACCACCTTCAATGTTTACAAATGGCAAATCAATGAAATGGTGGCTTCTGCCGTGACCGGAAGTGTTGTGACAAATACAACAGTACAACAGCTGACCAGCTGATTTACAGCCAGTGCTGCCAACGTATTTCGCGCGCATACGACCTTGTCTGCATGTTACGCGCTCACTATTTCGTGCCTTCACGTTGCAAATCTGGAGTGAGACAAAGTAATTAGAGTGAGACAATGTTAACATTGTCTCACTGATGAGCGAATTGGCCACTTTGCTTTCTCAAATCAGTGAGAGAACATGTACATTGTTAGGTAACTGTAGGAAAATTCAATTATTTATTTTGTATATCTATAAAATTCCAACTACGTGTACGAATTAAAAATAACATTTTTATATTCTTAAACAGCAAAATGAATATTTTGATGAAAAACTGAAAATAAGTTTTTACTTTTATTTTTTTAATTTTATTATTATTTTTTTTTTATACCGTTAACTACAATCGTTTCGGCCATTCAGTTTTAACGCTTACGACAAAATATTACATCCTGGTTAACTTGAGAATGGCTGAATAACCGAAACCGCCATTGTTTTTTTTTTTTTTTTTTTTTTTTTTATTTATTTATAACACTACAACTAGCTTTATCAGCTAACCAGCAGCTTATTTTCTAACAACAATCGTGACAGTTTATTAGGTTATTTCCCAATGTCAATACCTATGTTCACAGCTCCACACCCACAACTGTGAACTTTAAACCAAGTCAAAAGGCTTCAGTCTTTTAAGGCGTCGCACTAACTCTGCGTTGTCAAGCAGCTGAAGTACTTCAACGTTTTGGTGGTTATGGAGTCGAGACTCATGCTTTTTAGCTTGCTTTTGTATTTCGGCCTCTACCGTTTCGATCTTCAAGTCCCTGTGAATAGTGTCGTTGCTGACATACCAAGGAGCTTTCACTAAATTCCTTAATACTTTATTTTGAAAGGTCTGAATAATTTTGATATTAGACTTCTTAGTGCAGCCCCATAGCTGTATACCATATAACCATACCGGTTTTAGCACTTGCTTGTATAGCACTAGTTTGTTATGTACTGATAATTCTGACTTTCTTCCAATCAGCCAATGCATTTTCTTTAATTGAATACCCAGTTGTTCACGTTTCTTCTTAACATGTTCCTTCCAACGTAGCTTAGCATCAAGGGTCATACCAAGATATTTTGCACTGTTGGCATACGGTACTATATTTTGATCAATATATACTGGCTTATAAACACCTTTTCTATTTGTAAAGTTTACATGCACTGATTTTGTCTCATTAATCTTGATACGCCATTTTTTAGTCCAAGCAGTGACATGGTCAGTCGCATTTTGCAGTTTACTTGTTGCATCTCCTACATCTTTCCCTACAGCCAGGATAGCCGTATCATCAGCAAATGTGGCAATTAAGACGTCACCATCCTGAGGCAAATCATGAGTATAGATTAAGTACAGTATAGGTCCAAGTACGCTACCTTGAGGCACTCCAGCTTTGATGTTCCTTAGCTCTGAATATTCTGAATTCATCCGAACTCTAAAAAGTCTATCTGCTAAATACGAACTCAATAATTTACTCAGTTTTTGCGGAAGTATAGCTTTTAATTTGTTATTAATTCCAACATGCCAAACTTTATCAAAAGCTTGAGCAACGTCTAGAAATAAAGCCGAACATATATTTTTTTCTTCTAAGGCCTTTTCAACAGTGCTTGTTAATCTGTGCACCTGATCTATTGTCGGGTGCTTTTGGAACCGCCATTGTTGAACGGTGAAAAATAATATTGAACATGATAAGTCCTATTAATCATAGATTATAATTAATATTCGGAATGACAGCAACAAAAGTCATACAATTTTTACTTAGATATATTATAAGACTTACCGTCACAATAGTCTATGTTGTATAGACATAGACTAACATAGACTATAAAATTGTGACGGTAAGTCTTATAATATATCTAATTATTAATCAGTAGTCGGAATGGCGAAACCAAATATGTATGAACAATTTTTACTTTCTACCAGATATAAATATATTAAACAATTATATTTTCTTTTAAACTTTGGTATGTTGTTTTTTGCTGATATATACGTATTTGAGGTCCTATACTTCAAAATTGTAGTTTTGGAAAAATGTCAAAATAACCATTGACAAAGGAAATAGTTCACGGGACAAAGGAATCAAGTTTAGACACTATATATTTTTTAACACGGTGACCATGTTCATTTTCAACAACTGTGGAACCGTCATATTTGGTGACGATTAGTTTTGATTAGTTTTTATATGGTTTTGGGGATGGTTGAGTGAAAATGTTTTGCAATGTTTTCGCATCATTTATTTTATTCCTCACGAATCTGCTTATATTTTACCCTAATATATGCTATATCTGTGAAAGGTGCTGGAAAGAGTACTGTAAATATGTACTGTAAAGTGTAATGTGTTTTAATATTCCCTTAGTTTTTGCAGTGTAGATCTTAAACAAACATGATTTATTTATGCTATTAATTTTAAAGATAGCGCATAAAATCAAACTCTGTATGTTAGGAGGTGTTTAAACTCTGTATAAAAGGTGATCTGTTTATGTGTGTAATTAAAGACCACTAAAACGAGAATGCAATGTTTGAATTATTTTATTATCAAACATTATAGACACGCACATAAATAAGAGACAGAAGAATAAGACTGGAGTAGTTGCGGAGATTTACAGTAAAAGTGGAGCGCAAAATTTATTATCACATTTAAATAACTATAAAATGAAAAAAGTTTTAATATCTAATAAACTTAATAATTATTATTACTGTAAATAATAATTTTAATGCTATAATATTAACGACTTTTATATTACAAGACAAAACTAAAGTGTAATAAAATTAAAAAGACATTAAATTTATGATAAAATAAACCTGCTAATCTATCTGGTCAAGACAAGATGTTAGTGATATTTAATGAAGTGAAATTTTGAACATTGCAAGCTTCCCCCCCCCTCCCCAAATTTGTGGTCCAAGCGAAGCAAAGCCCTGTTTAATCGATCATTTGTCATTAAGTCGGTATGTCTTACTTATGTGTGTTTGTTATGAAGTTATAACTGTACGCGTGTTCCAATATTTTGCAATTGAAAATGTTGGTACACCTGGAAGTTTGAAGTTTATTCAACTTTATGAAACAAATAAATTTAGAACAAGTTCAGTACTGTAAATCGACTTTACACGTTTCTGATATGAATGTGACAATAAAATTAAGCATGACACAGTTATGTAGGAGTTAATGCTTTCTTATCATTGTTGATTAAATAACCTATGAATACACACATAGACATATTCGATATACCTGAAGACACCCAATTCGATATTCGCTTTTGTTATTTCTAGCAAACAAAACAAACTTTACAAATAGTTGCGTTATTCACTCACTCACCGCAAAACGAAATAAAACGTGCCAAAATTATTGATCACCAATAAATGTTTAGATAAATGTCAGTCAAAAAGTAAAAATGTCTTAAACCTCAATGTAAATAGTATTTCACTTAAAATCAATCTTTTAATGACGACCGTCAAGGTTCTCTCTCTCCCTCTTTCTCTCTCCCTCTCTCTCTCCATCTCCCTCTCTCAGTCTCCCCCTTTCTCCCTCTCACTCCCCCTCTCCCCCTCTCCCTCTCACTCCCCCTCTCCTCTCTCTCTCTCTCTCTCTCTCTCTCTCTCTCTCTCTCTCTCTCTCTCTCTCTCTCTCTCTCTCTCTCTCTCTCTCTCTCTCTCTCTCTCTCTCTCTCTCTCTCTCTCTCTCTCTCACACTCTCTCACACTCTCACTCTCACTCTCTCTCAATCTTCATTCTTCTGTAAATTTTGAACAAAATGTGTATACACGATTTTACGACATTACGTATTATATTATAAACGGCCAATGGCTGATATTTTGTATTTTAACCAATAACTTACGCACCCTCATTACTTTAAGATATCGGAACCAACATGTAAGTTTTCGTCCTTAGAAGCCAAACATGATCAGCATTTTATCATAAACGTAGGTGTCGATTTTGATAAATCTAAATTTTGCGTTCTTTTGGCTGTCACTCTTGAGATACGGCTTTAATATACCAACAAATCTAATTTGATTACATTGGTTCACGCGTTCGGGCTGTAGAACACTGAACATAGTGCACATACCACTTGTTTTTAGCATAGGGGACTCAAAACAATTGTTTCTGGAAAACTTTAAACCACTTTTTGACTCAGCATGTAACCTACTACTACATATTTACCTATATAACCTACCTACTACTACTACATGTAACCTACTACTACAGAGAGTAGAAATATGGAAACTACAGACTAGTATAAAATAAATTTCGAAATAACATTAAGCAGTCTGTGAAAATACAAAATTAAAAATATATTTTGTGACACTATCCTAAATTTTGAGACAAATAACAGATTTTAATATCAATTTCACAGTTAGTTTTTAAATTATTTTGTTGGTGAATTATTGCTTTATATTTCGTGTTTTATTTTTATCATATATAAATCATTATTTATATCAATGAGGTGTTGTTTCATCATTATTATGTATAGTGATTTACTAATTATGTCACCCCTTAGAATATATTACGTAGCGATACTCTGAGGTAGCCTATCCGACTCTATTGGCATCATATTGGGCAGTTTTGTTTAATTTTAATCCAAATAAGTATTATGTAATCATATAAATATATTAATCTAATAAGAAGATTAAGAAATCACATATTATAATTTGGAAATTTTAATGTTGAGACAAAAGATGTTTTTTGTGTTTACATGGAAACGTAAAACCAACAATACATTTAGTACTTACTCGTGTTAACTCACCTTATTTTTTATTATAAACAGGCATAGAAAAATACAAATCATAATAACATCCATCGTCGTATTTCGTTGCTAAGCAATTTTAACAATGGTGTGTATTCAATAAAATTCATAGAACAAATTATTTTAAAATTTAACTTTTATTTCTTATGTCTAAGAGTTAAGAGTAACAAATAAATCGATGACTAGTTTTGATGGAAATATCCATTGTGAATTCACCACTCACCAATTTTTTTTTTTTTTTTTTTTTTTTTTTTTTTTTTTTTTTTTAGTTTACGATTTTCTGAAACCTAAATTAGTAGATTACTTCTATAATTTGTTGTGGACATATTTCAGTCAACTCCATTCATTTTCCTCAAATAATTTTTTCTTCGGTAACCCAAAATGTGTAGGTAACTCCCAAAAATTTATTTGTCTTAAAATTGACTGTATTTTTGAATCTCTCAAGAATAAAAACAAAATGAATGATATTGCCTAATAAATGGGAGTTTAGTAACAGAAAAGTGTAATACATTTGGTATACAATACATAATTTATCAAAATCGATTCGAGTGTCAGATTTTGTTTTGTGGTAGGTTCGGGATTAATTGGCAAAAAATAAAAATGAACCTTAATCACCAGCGAATAAAGACTAGATTTCAATTTAATATGATTTACCTAATAAAAATGTTCAAAACCACACAATCTACACCACTAATTTCTCACGCGTTTAAAAAAAAAAGCAAAGATGTTCTTACTTTAAGTAGATTAAAGATATTCTAAGGGAGAGTGTGGTAAATACTATTTTTTATTTCTTAATTATTTAATGTCATTACTCACTTACATTGGAAAATTTTTTAGTCTCGAACAATGTATCTAACATGAAATTGCATCTTGAAGCGGTGTAAACAAATTAAGGTAAGCGAACAAATTCTCGTTTTCCGTTAGGACCCATCTAGTTACACTACCTTCTACTGTGTTCATACTCATAAAAAAACAGTCTCGTATTTATTCCAACTGGTAAGCAAATACCCCATAAACTAAGTAAACATACTATCCGCTTGGATCCACTATGTATCCTAAATCTCTCACACAACCATTGGAACAATAATTTGTAAATCACATTATCATTGATCATTAGAAGAAATAGCACATGCAATATATCTGTATTTTATTTAACACAGCTATCACACTTATATTGAAGCAAACACTATCGACAGATGCATTCACTTTTACAGGCTGGTTTGTCATCTTTACTTTGCTGCCTTTTATGGTTTTCATTTTTGAAAAACGTATTACAAAACACTATCAACATTTACCTAGGTTTTATAGGTACATTATAACTCGTCCAATTATCACTCAACAATAAATCTTGCTCAATGTTTTTGCCTTTGCTTCTCCCAATGTATCAGCAGGTTTATTGGCAGAATGATGTGAATCATAGTTTTTATATCCACGTTTATGATATAATTATACTATTTTAAATTGGAAATTTATATGTTTATATTTATTACTATAAATCGGATGTATTGAAATTATCGTGACATAGAAATTATCCAATTAGTATTTTATCTTTTTCTAAAGATCAACTCTTCTATTATTGGTTTCACTTACTTACGACTATACTTAGTATAGAGAAAGATATGAGACAGGTAAACAAAATAAGATCTATAAAATATTATGGTTTATTTATGTATATATATCCAATAAAAACAAATACGATGATTAACCTTATTTGCAATCTTTAGTCCTAAATAAAATGTCGTGGAAATATAAATTATCGGAATTAAAATATGTTTCGTTTTTGCCTATTCTTGGGTGTTATAATTTAATTTAAGAAATTAAAATTACAGTTTTTGTAGACACCTCGGTTAACTTTTGAGCTACAGAATTTTTTTTGTTTTTTGTTAAGAGGAAAACTTTCGTTTTCAAGATATTTGACTTTAAACAATATAAATAAATATCCTCAATTTTGAATTTATACAAAATAAAATCTTGGTTTTTGTAGTATAGGCTACTAGTAAAATTATACATACATAATGTGAATACTAAATCTTCACTTTTTATCTTATCAACTTCCGAAAATGTGTGTCTAAAAATGGCTTTTCATACCTATGTTTATATGAACTTTTTATCTCCTTTAGCTTCAGAATCATTTCTCAAGTGGTTGTTGTGCAGTTTCGATTCATACTGTACTTAAAATGTTCAGAAAATATCTTGCTAAACGTTACGTGGTAGTTATATCAGTGAAAATAAAGTAAAACTTTCCTAAAAACATTTTTTGTTGTTTCGAACTCGGGATTAAATATTGTTATTATTTTTTTTTTATAATTTGATAATTATTGTAGAAATAATTTGATAATTGTTACTGTGTGCAATTAGCAGTAGTTGTGAATAGATGTATCGGTCATAGTTCAAAAGTTATGCTAATAATCTTTTCATCTTTAAACATCAATAAGCTTTTGAAATGTTTTTACTCAGTCGTTTTTATTTTTTTCGTGATCTAAATAGTCTGATAAAATTTCTTTTTGTACATGTTGGATCTGCACACTCCCCTTTATTTGACATAAAATTTTCAACTTATAATAATTGTGTGTCAACATGGTGTCTTAGGGCAACAAAATTTGAATTTTGTTCGTATTTATTCTAGGTTTTAAGTCGTCAATCTGATTCGCCTTCGCACGTGTATAGGTTTAAAAAACATGTCCATATTCGCGCTAGTTTTTAACTTAATTTAAAAAGAATTCAATCCAGTTAGACTGGTTCACCCGTCTCATTCCCCCCTTTTAAATACATTTTCTTTCCTTATTATTTTTTAACGATTTTTTTTTTTCAAAATGTCTTTTTAGATACATTTTATGTTTTCGTTATTTGCATTTAGTATTTTAAATTAATTTTCTATCCATTCTCGATGTTGTTCCTAAAAATATATAACTTAAACCAGCAGGCAAAGACTATATTCTGCAGAATACACATTTTACCAAGACTAGAGCAGTTCTCTTGGGAACACCAATAAATATATTCTGTGGATTATCTAGTGGTAAGTGTTGCTCCGTACTGTACATTTCTCTGTTAAAAATATATAATTTGTTATACAACTTCTTGTATAGATATTTGCAACTGAAAGAGCATATTTCAACAAATGAAACACTACACTACAAAAATTCAGATACACACATAAATAGTATTAATAATAAAAATTGATTTTAAAATATTATAAATCACTCATTTCCTGTGTAATTACTTAAATAAAAGGACATAAATGTCTAAAATTATGTATATGAGTTGTTTATACTTAGGTTCTCTTATAAAGATCCACACTGATTTTCTGTGAGATAGAAAAGTTAGAACTACTGTACGTTATTAAATTTATAAACAAAATTCAATATTCATTTTATACAAAACTTTATCCGTCTGAATAGTTTGAAACTCTGTTGTAGTCAACTTCCTGATACAAACGATAAAATAAAACAAGTTTTCAATTGTTCAGAAGTGTAAAGAAAAGCGGACACTTCTACAGTTCTTTTAAAGTAAGAAAATTTTGAAATGGAATTGTAATCAACAAAAATTATTTA
Source organism: Aphrophora alni (assembly GCA_963513935.1). Classification (NCBI taxonomy): domain Eukaryota; kingdom Metazoa; phylum Arthropoda; class Insecta; order Hemiptera; family Aphrophoridae; genus Aphrophora; species Aphrophora alni. The sequence continues at coordinate 102,693,702 of OY740769.1, read as the reverse complement.
GATTGACTTTTCTTCTGGTTTTATTAGAAACTGTTTTTAAGTATAACGAATCTTGCTCTATCGGAAAAACAAAACTTATTTCGTTACATGTTTTTAGATTTATTTTTAAGATGGGATGGGGAAAGGGTCATACAATCGTTATTTGTGCAACTAGTAAGCAAAGTGGTACTTTTTTAAACGAGAGAAAAATGTTGACGGACGAGGCTTGCAGAGTGCGTCAATTTTATCTAGTTTAAAAAAGACACTTTGCTCACCAATTGCACATTATACTTTGTCTACAGTTGTTATTTTGTGATAAACAGGAAGGAGATTTAATACAACGTTGTTAGCTTTTTCCGCTAATTTAGGCGGGGTATTTGGCAGGTTTTCATCCTCTGAACTGTCCATATTTTAAAACTAACTACAAAAAATATAGCAGTAGTGCTAAACAACACATCAACACTGAGTAGAAGTTCTCACGTCAAAACTGAGGTTATTTATGAATATTACAAATAACTTTGGTGTATTGTTGAGGAAACGGGATTGCCAACTTCAAAACTCGGCAAACGAAAAAATACTCTCCGTGTACATACACTGTCAATCATCTTCATGAATTACTTCCTTTTTCAACTATAAAACGTTGTTTTGTTGTTTATTTATGTTATTTTACATGTAAGAATTAATCTAACCTACATACAGGACATTTCCTGTATATTATAAATCAATTCAAATAAATTTCGTTTTGTTCGGTTGCCATTCGGAGTGAGCAAAGTAGTGTGCAAAGTAGTGGGCAAAGTGAAACTGTTGAGAAATCAGCTGTTTTGCAAACTAATTTAAATGAACAAAATGCCACTTTGTCAACAACTGTAGACAAATGTCTTTTGTTTGGTCATACCTCAGCACATTGTATTCCAAATTCCAGGACGGACTAGAAAAAAGAATAGAAAAGTAAGATGAGAAAAGAGTGGTAAAGTTTAAAGATTTTTTTTTTTTTTTTTTTATGTCTTGATTATCTCTGTCAAGCTATCCTCCTCAATTTGCATTATTACCTGTTTCTAAAGTATTTCTGGCGTCATCTAATTCTTAGTCTCCGTCAGATTCTTGATCTGTGTTGAATTTGTCATAAAAAAACATTAAAACTTGTAATAAAATCTATCGTGAAATTGGTTTAAACTTTAAAACAATTGGATACCTTTTCTTTGTTAGATTTTTTTTTACATGAATTTAAAAAAAAACCTAATCCAGAAAAGGAGAAAAGATTGGAAATTTCAGAGGGGGGTGGTTGTTGAAAAGAATTAAGGCAAGCATAGGGACAATGAAGCAAGTAAAGGAATTATGTATGAAGCTGACTTTGAGACGAGATTTAAAATGGAAAGAATGTGATGGCCGGATATTTGAAAGGGATAAAAGAGACAAAATCTCACAGAAAGGCTCTTGAAAAAAACGGTGGAGCAAATGAGGTGTAGTTAGGATTCAGTGAATGGACAATTTCTGCAACGAATAGAAGAAAGTGATACACTGTGGTGAAGAAGGACAATATCCTGCAAAGTTTGTAACGCAAGTTGACATACCTCCATTAAGTTTTTGCTGAAACGGCCCCCGATCGATGGGCACACCAGTCATAGATGTCTGGCTACTCTTCTTATTCCTTGCACCAGTCGCTGATACTCTCTGAAACTCATTGAAGGTTCCAAAGGGATGTTATCTTCGTCAATCGAGACCTGTAGAACTAGTTATACTTGATCAGCATTAAATGACGGTTTAGATTGGAGTATTATGTAACAACTGTTTACTTTTCCATAACTTTGAAGATGGATAAAAATAAACTGATAGAGAGATTAACAGGATAAACTCACTGGCATGTTCTCATAGTTGTCATTAACTTGAGAACTTTAAAATATACGAATAATCCACCCGTAGCATAAATATTAAAAGAATATAGTTCACTGCTACTGTCAACTACTAGGTCATTAAACTTCTAAATGTCAAATACTTAAAGTATTCTTAATAATCTTGAGTTTTATTATATGTATACATAAGAGCAATAAAAATAATATAAAGTTCATTCGACAATAAAACTTACTTGAATTAAACACATCTTTAAATCATATTTACTTACATATATCTATAATTTCTCTCTCTTGTAAGAATTACGTCAAAACATCTGTGTAATCTCCGCATCTATTCTAGTCATTTCTTTAGTTTTATGTGTTTTTTTGATTGGTAATAAAAGAATAACAGTACATCTCGTTAGGTTAAAATATACCGGTAAACAGATAGTACTGGTATTCAATTATCTTCTGACATTAATAGTTTATGATGGATATTCATAACTCCTTGGCTTGTACATAAAATTTCATTAGGCTAGGGCAATTTTTGTAACGCTAGGTGTGTTATAAAAAGTAGTGTAATAAAAAAAAATTATCTTTGTGTTCCGAAGAGTCGTGAGAATGTTATGGATTTTTCATGACGATGTTATGACTAAACATGGATCATCTGTTAATGGGAGTCGGTACCAGTGTAAATCGGTCCATGCAGGCGCCATTAATCTTGCTATTTTACTATAAAAATCTAAAGATAAACTCTTGCAATAGATAGGAATATGCTGATAAACATTACAACTATCGATTGTTGAAAACATAAATTTTAAATTGTATATATTACAAATTGATATTTATTACCGAATAGGGGGGATATTAATCAAATGATTTTATATTTTCTACGAATTACGATTTCAGGTTTTAATATAAATTAGTCCTGCATTCATATACAACTTCAAAAAAATGTTTGCCAAAATTTAAATTTTAAATAAAGTGATCATGACGTAGCCTCAGGGAAGGTTGAGTTTTAAGCTCGTGAGGTGTACAGTGAGGTGTAGGTAGGTAGGTCGTGCCGGGAGGGTCTAGGTGCTTTTGTGCGGGAAATGGTGGATATCATCTGTTTTATCCTTTAGTAACATATAATGTTTATTTAAACATATTGAAACATGAAAAAAATACATTATCTCTTTTACTTCAGTTGTAAATTAAATTGTAAAAGGAAGTTAAAATAGTGTCTAAAATTTAGACTAAAACCAATTAAAAATTGTAAGTACCAACAGATTAGTAATAAGCGGAAGAAATCTAATATCAGTTAGACATGATAAGAGAGTTTTGTAAAATACATTTATCTTGTAAATTGTGTTTAATAACTTTTCTTATTTTCTATTTTGTAAAATAGTGTCGTCTAGTGCTGAGCATATTCTTTCCAGTTCTAGCTTAAAGTGTCGGCCAAGTTTTTCGTCATTTGTAGGCTTTAAGAAGAAATCATATCTTAATTATTTTCAATTAAAATTCATGAACTCTTTTAATTTTTGAAATTATCTGATTTTAACATACTGTCATATAAATTTAGAAACCAAAATAAACAAATCTTAAACCTGACTTACCTTAAAATTTTGCAAAGTGGTTTTGCCTTTTCAATAGAATTTTCACAGGTAAAGAACAACAAACCTTGCCACAAATTAAAGAGGCTTGTTTACAAATTAATAATTACTTAAATATCACAGTAAGATAATTTTCGCAATATTTCTTCAGATGTTGCAGTTTCTGTGCATATATATGTCACTAGAAGTTACGAACACATACCGTGTTAATAGGACATATTATCATATGTTTGAACATAATTAAATATATGTTTTTTAACAATTTTTAAAAATCACATGATAATTATTGTGTGTTTTATACTTTAAAAAACAAATTGTTCTAATGTCCGAAAAATCGTTCGTCCCTAATTTATGCAGAAAATGTCAACGTCCAATTAATCAGAAGTAGGTACATTTTGTTTTTTTTATCAACGTACCAATAATCAAAAGTTGTTAGTTAGAAGGTAATTTTATTTATGGTACTTAATACTTTGTCAATGTCATATCGATTCAATATTATAACTGTGTTTGATTTTTGTCTTTACTTGTTGCCTAGTAATTATAAACAATGTATGAGTCAATTTGTATCAACAATTAATAAATAATTATTAAAGAATTCATTGTAGCCTAATGGATTGTTATATTTATATATGAATGGTTATAAATATCTTGTTTGTCAAACGATCCTTATTTTTTTTGTGCGACATGTTTCGCCGTCACACAGACGGCATTATCAAGCTACACTTTACAAACACAAGACACTAAATATTAACAACATTTATCAACACTTAATAATTATTATTACATTACGAAATTGGAAATAAAACTAATAGTCCAAACAAATCACTTACTATATTTTTTTAAGAGCGTGAATTCTTTTGAGCTATTTCGTTAGAAGTATTTTATGTATAAGTATTTTAATATATATATATATATATATATATATATATATATATATATATATATATATAATTATATATAAGTATTTTATGTTTAAGTATTCCCTTCAAACTTCACTATTTATATTTTGTTATCAATAATTGAAAACAGAGGGGGGGTTGATAATATGAGCTGTTATTATATTAGGACGTTATACATCTGAAGTAAGTTTTTTCAAATCAAAATTGATGGAACGATTACAAGATAACCAATAAAAATGATTTATTACTGTAATAAGGTATTAGTTGATGTTTATGTAAATTTCTTAAAAATAACTTATATATAATGTTTATTATGAGGGTGGTTGGAAATCCGGTTGCCTATACGTAATTCTTCCACAAAAGTTTTTTAATTTTCAATCCACAAAAGAATGAGATAAGGAAAGGTTTTTTGCCTGATAACATGGCAGAATCAAAATAAGAAGCACTCATTTTTCTCTTCGATTAACTAAAAATACCTGTCTCCGGAAGTTTGCAACAATAATTTGTTTCTAACAAGTCTGGAAATATCCTACAGAAATCGTTTAACACTGCCCGTTCTCAACTCTAGGACCTTCCATCGAAAATGCCTAAGTCTAAGTGAAGACACATCGTCAGTCGTGACCTGCACGACAAAGAAGTTATATGGGAACCAATAACTGCCCAGTTATAACTGCTGATTTTTTCTCTAGGCTTTGAAATTTAGGATCATAGTAACCTTAATAGATATGCTTTATAAACCATCTAAAATTTTGCACGAAATATCACACTCATCCATCCCCAAAAACCAAATGAAAACAAATCAAAACTAATTGTCACGTAAAAAGTTATTGAATACCGGTACACCCTGACACACCCTCTGGTATCCAAAGCCGAACAATAATGTTGCTACGTCTATCTAAAGCCGCGATAAAAAAAATGTTTTCTATATATTTCATTAATCTTTCATAAATTTAATCTTGTGATATTGACTTTGGATGAAATAATTTTAATTTTAAAAGGTTCAGAATATAAAACAGCCCCGGGTTACAGGCAATTAAACAGAATTTTTAATGCATATTTATTTACAGAATCAGACGCTGAAAACAAATATTGACTTCTAAACTGAAACATATGATTTTTAAGATTAAAATTTAATCTAGTTTTAATTTACATCAAATGTATATACTGGAAAACAATATTAACATTTATCAGGGAATAATTTATGAAGAGTATTTAACGATTTAAGGACCAAGTTCTCAGCATTAAACAACTTTTACGATTTTATTCCTGACAAAGTTATGACTAAGCACTCTTTGAGAGAAAAACTAGAAATGGAATTAAACTACAAATCATGTTTTGAAACATTACACCAGATTTATCGTGTTTGCAGAAATTGGCTGCCTTAACGAATACAATAAATCTGTCCCATTGTTGTTGTTGTTTTTCTTGTGTGTGTGACAGTATTGGGATGTTAAATTTATTTTGGCAACACAATGAAAAAATGATTAGCATAAAATCTAAATTTCAGGACGTGTGTCGTTGTATATTAGTTATCGTCTATTTAGTATAAGAAGGAAAGTTAAGTGTTTGAATGATCTTCAAGCCAGGGCGAAACAAAATTTAGTACCATCTCCTTGGTACTAATTTGGAGAGTTAAATTGAAAACTTCAAATACGAGCAGGGAAATAATTTGACCACATCCTCAAGTCTTCCCATGCCTCTAAGTATCTGGTCGAAACATACACTAGTTCAATCCCACCAAGGTTTTTAGCAAGATCGTAACTTACTTACTCTTGTTATAAAATCGTATTTTATTTCATAATATATAGTGGTTGAAGTTTGTCATAAGTTTTTCTAATATAACCTGATTGTACAAACATTTAAATATTTCAACGCACTTATATTACAAGTAAAACCAATTTATTCTATCCGTTTTATTAAAAATGATCTCAATAACTAAATATACGTTTTTATTACAACTAGCCTCGCAGTTTATTTTTATTAAAATCATCGTTTAAAAATGTTTTACATTAAATTTGTAATAATTATTTTCATATTTTAAAATTTTCGTCATAATAAGAATGTTTTGTGCATGCATTAACTGAAAATGATGAATTATCATTGAAATATCGTCGTTTTATAAAAAGAATTTATTGTAAAAATTGTGCTTTGTGGTGATTAAAGTTTGGACAAATGTTGCTAATTTCAAGTGGTATGAACTATAATTTTATAAATTAAAAAAAATTTATATTTATTAATATTACACAATCATATTTATAAAGGAGGTAAAATATTTAGGTCGAAGTAGTCTCAAAGTATAATTTCCTAGAAATTTTACTTCTTTCAAATAGGGTAAATTATTATAGATAATTTAAATAGGCTGACCAATAAATTTAAACCATTTTAAATGTATTAAAAAAAGAAATTGGTAAACTTTTTTATTAAAATTGTATTGTGTAACTAGTAACTAAACAAAACTAATTGAAATAAAATAACAAATTAAACTATCTATGTATAAGGGATAGAAATATTAAAAATTAAGTTTGGCTTATACACTAAAAGAAAGATGTTTTGATTTTGAAGATTTTTTTTCGGTTTGCTTAATGTATAAATAAAACTAACATTTACCTAAAACTAGTTTTAATACAAAAAATCATAATTAATATAAGTAAATATAGATAGACAAGCTAAAATTATTTGGTTTCTGAAAAAATTACACCTCGTAATAAAATATCAAAAGTATAAATAGAATCATGGTGAAATTCCTAAAAATTAACAAGACTCAAGAAAAAAGTTTCAAAAATAAAATGAAATGTCATATTGAGAAGAAAAAAAATTTAAACCTTAAAGAGACAAACAAATAAAGCTGATAGACAATGGTGTTATATATTCCTTGTTTCCTGATTCTTGGAAGTTCGTATGTACATAGTATGTACGACCCAATAAAGTAGAGGTTAGAAAAGGTAATACGTTTCAGTTAACCAATTTGATTCATTTTCAACATTTGCAAAACCTTCTCCGTTCTAATTATATGTGAGAGCAAAGTTAAATAATGAGCCTAAGATAAACTAATTATAAACGTACAAATAACAAAATGTGGATTCGTGGATACACCAGTTATAATATAACAAGTTTCTTATGTTAACAAATTTATTTGTAATGGTAGTAGTTTTAAAATGTGACATTCATTACTTGTTGTTAACACAAAAATAGCATAATTGTTATATTTCGTTGCCAAGCAATTGTAACAATGATATAAAATCTCTATTGTTTAAAAATTAAATATACATAAGTTGCAACAATGGAATTTATTTACGATTAAATTTCAAAACAGACTAATGAAACTATATATACCACTTCAAAGTTATCATTACAAGTACTTATAATATACCTTATATACCTTACAAATATATACGTACAATATATATATATATATAATTATAATATAAATAAAAACTATTTTCAATATAATATACAATATTTCAGTTACAATATTCATAAACAAATTTCACCAGAGTCATCTCAAAACTTACGTTTCACTAATTTTATCTAATGTGAAAAGTAAAAGAAGAAAGGACAATAATTTGATACTTGTGAGAAATATTGTACTCAAAACAAGAACTGTTTATGCGGGATAAATAAAATAGTCCACACAATAAATATACATGTTTATAATTAGTTAACATAAATGTGAGTACTTGCGTTAATCTTAACTAAGGTGTAGAGTAGTAACTATTTCTTATTCAATTTAGTATAATTATATCATTAAAGTGTGAATATTATAACTACAATCTGCAATGAACTGATTATCAAAGGCAGATTGTAAAACTATAAAAGTGTAATGATTGTGGTATTGGGTAATTATTGTTCGGTAATTGTCTGACATGATGTAATGTCTATTATAAATGGTAATTTAATGTTAAGGACGAACTGATTCATGGAGCAGTGGATTTTATAGCATGTAGGGTGTAGGCGTCTTTATAGTCACGATTAAAATACAATAATATTTAATAGTGTATAATAATACACCTTAATGTATAATTAATGTTAATTAATGATTATCAATATAATTTACAATTGACTATCCCATTATATGTATTTAGTGCATCCTATTTTATGTGAATATAATCAATTAAATGACGCGAGTTGTGGTACCAAATATTTATTTTTACAATATTGACTTTACACTTTCTACAGTACTTTTTGTTGGTAGTAAAGCTGAATTGTCTCTGAAGTTATATGTTTCCACAAGCAATGGAAGTTTAGTCCCTTATTTAAATATATACATAATTTTAAAGACGGCAAGCGATTTATTGTCATTTTTTTATTGACAACTACCTAACTGACATTTTAATGATAAATCGTAATTTCTTATATGTTATCGCAAGGTTTCTAAAGCCCTATAGTGATCGAACTAGGAACCTAATCTCTAGGCATTTAATCAACCGGTTCAACGATCAAATTTAACGACTTGCATAAGTTCCTAACTTCAATTGATACAAACTATTATTTGTTTAAAACACAAATTTTAAATTATTAATAATAGACAACGATATTTATATTGGAGGTAAACACTATTTTAATTTGAAGTAGATGAAAGCAGTTAATTGTAACAGTTATTCCATTCTAACAAATTATGACTTGGGAGATTTCTTTAAAACTTGTTGCAAAGGTAAATTAAAAGTAAGGTTGCAAAGGTAAAATCTTGATGAGCGCGTCACATCTTTTTACTGTTTTGTCACGTTGGTAGTTATTGAATTAAAATTATTAGATGTGATGAACAATGATGTCATTTCTATCACTGATTGAAAACTACAAAATAAAAGCAATGTGCTTAATAATTGATTTCAATGTGTTTCAATAATTACTGCACGGTAATAAATTAATGTAGACTATTCTAACTTATATGAAAAATGTATAAACAAATATCAACGGATGAAGATGACCTGATTATGAGTAGAAATTATTTGTATTAAGTGATTTATTGATAAAACGTAAACTATGGACAACTTGCAAAAACCATTGCATACATCTGTAAACAAACAATATACAATAATTGCAATTTCATCGTCAAAAAGTAGAACTATATCTTAAAGGTTAAAATATTGTAATCTCTTCAAACGTTTTTGATCAAAACAAGGTAAATAGATGAAACTTTGTGATGTACTAAGGTTTTTATCAAATTTAATTTATGCTAAGGTTATGTTTTTGGCACAACCAAAGCACGTTTAGGTCCTTAACTAAATATATACATTTTCTTTCTTCCATGGTTCGTTTTCACTTTTGGGATGACAACTACCGAACTAACATTTTAATAAATAATCGTAGCTTCTTATATTTTTCTCACAATGTTAGGTCAACATTAACAATTTATAAAGTCCAATGGGAATTTTAGTAGGAACCTAACCTCTGGAACACAAACCTCCAGGCACTAAATCGACCAATGGTTCCATTTTGAAATGTACCGACTTGATTAACCTGTCCAACGATTACTACAACAACGTCATATCATATAAAAACAAAATTGGGTGGAAATGCCACTTCTAGAAAGTTTACAAACACACACACACTATATATATATATATATATATATATAGAAAGAGTGATAAAACGTATGGTTGGTGGCGCATTAGTTCAATGAGACAAGTCAGAAAACTCTAGTCAACACGGTTTGAATTGAGGTCTTTTAACAATGTACTATAAATCTTTACCTCTTATAATCACCGTACGTGCCTGATATTTTCTATCTTGTATTGTTTTTACTGCAAAGTATGTAAGTTACTGGATTTTACTAGCTGATAATAGTTTGAAACCGTTAATTTTAATCATTACTTGTATTGATTCTAAAAAGTCAGTGATTAAGACTAAGAGAATATTTTTTACCAGGCTTATGGATATAAACGTAACTCGTAACGGGTATTTATACCCTATAACTGATATATAACTTTTTTTGGTTATGTTTTTGAAGTAATTGAATCTTTACAGTATTGGTGGATTCTTCATTATATTAATAGAGTTTAATCGATCATTTACTATCATTATTGCAATACGCGTCGTTCCGAAACTATGGATGAACCTCCGTTATTAAGTGAAACCCTAGAACATAACAAACACGAAGATGGCGGCCTAAGTAACCTAGGACTACGTTGTAAACTAAAACTGAAACAAGTGACCCAAGAAAGGATCAATGCCAGATCGGTCTAAATAACTAGAACTGTAAATAAGGGTGATAAAATACAGGCAGTAAAATACAAGTCGACAGAAACACACAAAATAAAATACAGAAACCAAGTTGAACCAACAAATATTGCTCAACCAACTAAAATGATCACTGCAAAGGGGCTAGTTACATAACGTATGTATATGGGTTTCTTTTAGTTTAGCAACATAGTCCTAGGATACTAGGCTTTATTAATCGTCATATTTTTCATTTTAAAGGTTTTAACTTGATAACGAGAATTGATCCATATTCTCGAAACATCGTATATTTATTTTTATATTCACAAACGATGACAAATGTCCGTGTAAACTATAACTATTTTCCCCCCATATAGTTTAGCTGTACGTACTGTAAATTTCATGGAAATATTTTTCATTCTCTTGTCAAAATCAGTTTCAGACCCTACCTAATATTGAAACAGGAAAAAACAACGGGACAGATTTATTGTATTCGTTAAGGCAGCCAATTTCTCCAAACACGATAAATCTGTTGTAATGATTCAATACATGATTTGTAGTTTAATTCCATTTCTAGTTTTCTCTACAAGAGTCCTTAGTCATAACTTTGTCAGGAATAAAATAGTTGAAGTTCCTTGACACTTTACAGATAAATACTAGACTGACGAATTTAAAATTTTGTCTTAAGCAATAAAATATGCAATGTATTTGTAGAATTTGTCATATATGACGTTAGATATAATTAAATTAATTGCAATTTTAATCAAACCTTTCCATTATGATAAGCGTAACAATACAATTGAACATTTTTCTTTCCTTTTGGATCAGTGCGCCTTTGTAGATAAATCTTTGGATCAACTTGATTCGAAATTATCAAATATAATATTAACCAATCTATATAATATATTGATTTATTTTGAGGAAAATACACCAGTTTATAAATATTTCTTCTAAATATATAAATCATAGTAAATGTAAGCAAAAGAGTATAGAGAATGTTTTTGATAATAACAATCTTATTTATAACACAATAGAAGATTTCAATTTATGAAATTTTTTTATAATTTTTCTAGAAAATATGTGATTAGCTGGGAATGTTAGAAAATATACTAAAGATGATGAATTAAAAATATATGTTAAAAGTATAGGATAAATGGAATTTAGATTTTAAAGCTAGTTAATGTGCTAGTTCACATTTTATTAAATAATGTTTATTATATACTTTGTTTAAAAAAAATAATAATTTTTTTATGCCAGTTCAACTAATACAAAGTTTAGAAATTTTTTCCATGTTTCATTGTATGTAAAACTATGAAGCCTGTTTTAGTTTGTGTGAACAATATTGAAAATATGTCAGTCGTTTTTATTCGTAAGAGATTACCTGTTTCACTAATGTAATCTAACTTACAGTGCTCACATAAACGTTATCATATTGCATTATGTGAATTACAATTAGTTTTGAATTATATAGTGCAAGATTTATCAGTAATAATATTTTTAATGAAATTTGAAGGAGAACTAATTTTCTAAAGTTGACACTTTAATAAAGGATTTATTCTATTCAGTTCGAATCTTGGTATTTTATCGTACAAAAATATTTATTTAAAGTTTAGGTTTTTTTTTTTTGAAAATAACACTTGAGGGAGCCTGATTAAGAAAATTTAGAAAATAATATTTCTGAAAACGTTTATAGTTTCTTTAGAATTTGCAACAACCTTGAAAACAGTTTTAGGATATTATTTAATTTGGGTAATCCAGGTGGTGCATTTGACGTGTATCTGAAATAATGGTTTTACTTCTTAAATTTGCTTTTAATTTAGCTTCTCAGGATAACCTTTATTCAATTTGTTTTATTTTGTTATTTGTTTTTTTAAAGTGTATATTTAAAATGGATTTGACAACAAAATAGTCTTTCCTCTCTTAATCAAAGACATTTAGTGATATATTTTTGTCATATACAGTACACAGAATGACAACTTGAGTAGTGTAAGTATTGGATATTATTAGTTTCCTTTATGTGAAGTTTTATTTTATGAAACGATTCTTTCTATAAAACTATACATACAAAATGTTATACGTTTGAGAAATTTTCCACGTAAAATTTAATAATGAATTGTTATTTAAATTTTGTAAAAACTCATGCACGTTATCTATGCCATGTTCCAAAATGAAAAAAAATAAAAATAAATTTAAAAATACCATCTATATAACGAATCCAAACTAAAGGTGAAAACGTTTGAGACAAAAGGAATATTTTTAATCATGCCCGTAAATTAATTGGCAAATGAAGGTGGCATAGGTGGCATTTACACATGTCTGTAATATTTATTTACAGAAAATATTTCTCACAAAAGCTAAAATTATTCACGGTTAAAATAATATTTATGAAGACAGGCAAAAAGTGTATATCAGGTTTAAAATTTGGAAAAAAAATGTTGAAATTAATGTAATAATGTGGGTGTAGACTTTCATCAACAAGTGCAGAAATGTTTTTCAGTTTCTGCTCCAATACTGAAAACTATTGATGTTACTAGAGGAGATCTTTATGGTTTGTGGTTTTCAGTTGATCATTAGCTTTACTTGATAGATACATTACTTGTGATTTTGATACATCATCGTCTTATAAGAAAAAAAATCATAAAATAAAGACTCCAAACCCTTGAATACTCTAATGCGTTAATGGCTTTATGTTCATTAGAGAACAAGAGTTTTGCAACGGGGAGACACTTGATAGGAAAGATAAAAGAGCGAGCTCGATCCCAAGTCTAAATGAAGTTAGGTGTAGACCTAGCTAGGGTGTCTTGAGCTTGTCACCCTGTACTCACTATGAGCAATCCCTTGAAACACTAATTTTTTAAAGATTAAAATCAGCGGAGTGTTTAAATTGTAGTATTGGGTGTTTGTAATGAAAGTTGTATAAGTAAAGCTACATATACATATTTATATTCATACATGGTGTAAAATAACACCCATGCAGTATGAATTGTGAGCAATCGACCACTAACTTAAATAGATTTACAAGATTCTTTTGTAGCCTTACCTTCTTGGATTACACTCGGCGGCCAGCCATCTATTTTCTATTTGCACTATTCTCTTCAGTCTGTCACTATCTGACAGGTCCCTACGCCCTACATCTATCTTCTTCTGGCCCCACCACCCCCACTTCTCTTGTAAATATCAATTTGTCCACGCCATATCACTTTTGGCATTCTATCGTCCATTTGGTTCACATGACCCAGCTTCTTCAACCACAATGAATTTGCAAACGTTTATCCTACCCTACATTTAAGTTCTCTATTTTCGTGTTGTTTCGAATTCACCATTCTTTTCATATTCTAACTGTTGAATTAATACATTGAAACATTTGTTGAATTAATACTGCTTGAAATAGGTTGAACAAACATGACAAATTAATTTATTTACAAATTATCTTATTAAGAAAAAAGTTCTAAACTTATAATAGTGAGAGTTTTTACAGCTATTTAAGAGATTTTTATTGATTAAAATATTTGACGAACTGTTAATGCAATAGACGTTTTTGTTCCGATGGTGCCTCATAGATACGCGATAGAGTTTTAGAGAAGAAAGTTTTTCAATTAATACTTTACGCTAAGTAAAAACTTTATAAGTGTTATATGAAAAATCGTTTAGGCTAATATCACAATAAAATGAAATAGGGCCTTATATAGTCCGAGTTTGGTTCTTGTAATCAGCAACCTCAACTTGAAGAGTTTTTGATGGGGGATAATAAACTTACTTTCTTATTCTTTAAAAGACATGTACTTCTATCTAGAGTTTCTCAATACAGTACAATGTTAAATTACAAAATTTCACAAAGAAAAATTAGTATATATCTTAAAAATATAAAACATTTTTTAAATTTATATTTGGTACTTAATAAAAAACGCTAAACTGTTTGAATATATTTCGTTGCCATGCAATTTTAAACAATGTTAATATTTCATCTTTAAAAAAATGAACCAAATAATGAACAACAATTAATTATTTACTGCATCATATACCACGTAGTACATATAGTAAAAGTGTGATGAATACAAAAAATCGATGTTGAATTGTTTGTTTTAATAACCATTTTGACGTACCCTGAGTTAAAAAAAAAATCTCTTTATCTTCTGATTGTCACCTGTACAGGTTTCCAGTCTAAAATCTAAAATCAATTTTATAAAATGTGGCATGTGACATATTTCTATGAAAACGCTTAGTTTCTGTCTGTGTAATTGTGTGTGTTTTAAAAAAAATATATAATTTTTGTTATAGATAAATTTAGCTCAGATTCGGTGTACTCACTTTTTTATGCAATCCTTCTCTATATTGTACATTTTCAAAATGGCGGCCGTTAAATATTTGTTTTATTACAATAACATTACATGACGATATCATTATTTTTGATTATAGGTCAAGGAACAACAGAGTTATAGATAAATAAATTATTTCTTTGTAATTAAGTAAAACACATATCAGGTTATTATTAATCTATATATTATTAGATACATAAATGTTACACTTCATTTAAAGATGAAGGACTATTTTTAGTAAGTTGAGTATCGGGAGAAAATATTTCGTAGAGTTGCGAAATTTCTCGTAATAATTGTATAAATCAATTATTTGTTTTATAAAAGTGAAAGTGGTTACAATATTTTTAATTGTGAGAAATGTTTCAAAATATTTTTAACAGCCGACATTTTGAAAATATATAAAATATAGTTTAAATGAAAAATAACTCATTAATTTGTAAAGTTATAAATTGTTCAACCAAAACACACAGACATACAGAAAACAAAGCGCTATCGGACAAGTGCTTATATGAACTTTTTCCCAGGACTCATCTATCATAAATTACTCTCCCCCACTCGCCTAATGTGTCACCTTGTCTTTATGTATTCACCAATAGAGTTTATTATAAGAAAAGAAAATTCAGAATAAAAACTATTTACTCTTTTTTAAGGAAATATTGACCATAATTTATGTTAATATCTATTTATAGCCATTCTGTTCCGGTTTATAGGCAATAAAATAACGTCATTAACATTAAACCAATGGTAGTAATATTACTAAAAATATCGTTAAATAACCACCTAACATTTTCCATGTGTTACCACGACAATGAACAAAGTTATGGAATCATTAACAATTGTAAGGTTTTATAGCCTTCCCTTCTCACTAATATATTAATAACTTTAATGGACATACTGTATTTAAATACGGTTCAAAGAAATCCAATTATACGACATGATTATACTTATTTGAATCGGAAATTTATAAGTATTACTGTCAGTTTTAAGTTTAAAAGACATTACATAAAATTGTGATTGGTGGGCTGGTGTTATTATGCTCGGAATATAATAATTTCGGACCTTGACACTAGTCAACACTACAGAATATAAACCCAAATATATTTATTTTTATTTTATTTTACCATTCTAAAAACTGATTTTTTCTGTGTAATAATGTTGTATATTTAAAATTATTTTGTTTACTTAACATTTCTACAAAAAAACCTTAGTATTTTCTGTGCAATTTTGTTATAAACAACGTCCTTCAACATTTATTCCAGCCACAGTTTACTTTTATATTAGGTCCTCTCCTCCCACCGCCATACCACAGGTTGGAGTGAAATAAACCACCCAAAAAAACCATATGTTTTAGGTGGGATTCGAAACCACAACATCCGGCACAAATCTTTAATTAAGAAATTTGCCGCTTAAGTCACTCGCCTACGAAGAGATTTATGTATATTCGGTAAATTAATTTAACAACACTTGAGTAATGTATATATGTTTTGTAATATTTACAATAAGTAAACTAAACTGACGATATATAATTGTTGTGCCCGTTAAAGGGTTATATTAAACAAGCAGAAACATTTTATTAGACGAATTGTATGTTAAATTTCCTCGCTTTAGAGCATTGATGCGTCCTTCCCAAGACACATTGGTTGATACTTTCCTGTTATACCAGTTTACAGTAGATTTAATTGCCGTTTTCAAATCACCTTTCATTATTTGAAAACTTCCGCTTGCTAAACATACCAAAACTATGACGAATGGTTGAATTAAAGGACAGGTCTTGCTCGTGGCGTATTCTAAGCTATCGTCAATTTTTCAAACTTCAAAGGACCTCTTTTGATAGCTGAAATCTTACAACAAATTCCTAGTCACTCAGGATGTTCAGACTGTGTCTTTTTGGCCTTAAAATTTCAGTCAGTTCTTTAAATTCGTCCATTATGACTACTTCAGTTATATTCAACTCAATAAAAACAGTAATTCAATCTAGAATAGTTCCATCTATTGACAACTTATTATCTACGTACTTACTCTTGACGCGTTTCGGAATTCTATTCCATCATCAGGAAATCAATCTATGGAGGTCGTCTTCTCATTAAAACACATTAATACATTCAATAAAAACACGCAAGCCATCTAAAAATAATAAATTTATTTAATAAAGTTAAAATAAATAAACAGTTAAACAAAAAAGTTATAAAACTCAATTATTTTAAAATGAATCTAACCTAAAACACAAAGTATTTGGAATCCTACAGTTAGATCAGAAGTTTGGAAAAATAAATGTTTATCACGGTTAAATATTTAAACCTGCTATTTACTAGATTTTACATGTAACCAGAGTTATTTGCATATATAACCTTCATTATAGCTAATATTGGTTATAACCTAGGTTACCCTACTTTGTGAAAAAGGCTGATATTTATTATTTTATAGGGGATATGTTAAATTTATTCTTTAATTAAATTATCCAGTTATTATTATATCTGAGTCTATGCTAGTCGGTTTGATATATTTTAATTATAGCTCTTGCGGTAGGGAAAGCCTTAAAACCGAGATGACGAACTTTTTCCATTTATCCTATTCATTGAACTATTTGGCCTCATTGTTGCACATTAGATGTAGTCTAAAGGGGGATTCAGGCCTCCTGCCCCAAAGTATATTGCGAAAAAAGTTTGTAGAAATAACGTTGGTTTAAAATACTACCCAACTAATTTCAATACGAAAGGTTATATACAACAAATATATAAATATTTTTTAGAAATTCCGTGTTCGAAGGGGGCATTTTTATGATGAATTTTTCTGTTTCTCAACTTTTAAAATGTAGGTCAAATGATAAGTATTTTGTTGGTCCTGTTTGAGAAAAATTTTGGCAGTTTTTATTTTGAAATATATTTCATAATTTTAAAATGGTGACTTTAAATAAAATAATAAATGGCGTTTTAAGTGATCTTCCAAGCTAATAAATGCTCTTCAAACGTCGAATTTTCAAAAAAAAAATTATAATTCTAAAAATGTGAATGAATATTATTATATCATTATAATCAACTATGTAGTTGATCATGTCTGAATCAGATTTTTCTCCAAAAAATTTGAAACAGTTGGTCTGAATCCCTCTCCTGATACATGTTGTTGTATTCCAAAGGTCTAATGTTAGCCCAATTTTGTTCAAATTTAGTATATAATATCAATATTTAAAACCACTAGAAAATGTTGTTAGCCACTAAATTCGGTAGTAAATTTAAATTGAGGCAGAAATTGTCGATTTAAAAAGAAATTGTTGTGAATATTTTTCTTCCAGAACGTAGTGCAATATCCCATTTTATACACCATTCCAAAAATGCATCCAATAATATGTAAATATATTTTATATAATAAAACAAATAACAATTATATTGAACATTGTTAAAAACATAATCTCAAAATTAGCTCTAGAAATTTTTATATCATTTGGATTTTAATATTTTGTTGATTCGAAAAATCGTCGAAAATATACAAAATAATGGCCTGTTAAAATTTTATCTATATTTTGTTTTTTTATTGTTACCTATATATTATCTCGTTTTCTCAAAATTATGTTAACAGCACATGGTAGATTTACAAGTTCCTAAAGTTTAATTGTAAATCCTAAGATTTACAAGTTGAAAATTAAAATTTCCATCAATTTATTGACTAAAGTAATATATTTCCATAGTTTTGTACGCTTGTGACCTGTAATAGTTTACAATATTTTTACTTATTTTCAGATTAAAACTCTATTCTCATCTGTGTATTAGTTATTATTAATATTAAGAATGTAAAGGATGATGGAGTTATAACGATATTATTAAGAATAACTTATTATCTGGTCTGAATAAGAATATTATAATATTCTTATTCAGACCTTCCTGTAAATGTAAGGCTATTAATTCCTTACAGAAAATCCAGTAAATGTAAGGCCCAAAAGTTGATCTCTTGGGTCTTGTAGGAGATGTTAAATTGTTTAGTAGAGTTCCCTAACTCTACTAAACTGAACACCCTAACTCTACTAACTCTACCCCTGTCTTACCCAGTTGGGTAAGATTGTTTAAATCAGATGTTACACAGTTTTTAGCCTTGTAATTGTGTATATCAAAAATTTGTTTACTAGGCCCTAACGGGAATTGTAGGTGTACATATTAAGCAGTCTTTAGTCGCTTCGCTCCGCCCTACCGGATCTCCAAGCTATGTCGGTGATGTGACCCTGGGAAGTTCACAAATATCATATTGTCTAATGAGGTCAGGGTAAGAAAATATATTTTCGACAATAACGTAGCTATTTATCATCGTGGAGATGTGATGTTGGTACACTTACATGTAGAATTTAAATTTGCAAATGTTTATTTATTTTAATCTCTTATAATCTGAATAATACACGATGTATGAATAAAAAACTGTTTTATAATAACCGAGATCTTTAGTTCTTTTTTTTAGATTTCAAAAAGCTTCTATATGAACTCACTATAGTCCTCTGTGCCAAATATCATATTCCTGTGGTTTGGCCGATATTGTGGTTACGTACAGACGGCATTGACATCGGAATGGACGATCTTGGTTTCCCTGGGTCATGAACATGAAGATCAGAAAAAAAAACGGTAGAAAATTTTACGATTACCAAACATACCCTTCGTATACTGGGTAGGTAACTTGTAAAAACCAGTGACACAATGACGCAATTAGCATATTTCAACAGAGTTCGTAAGGCCTAGATTGGGACATTTGTCTCCGCAACAAGTATTAAATGTCCACTAACTTGTTCCTCAAAAGAGAGGTCAGCATTAGATTAAACTCCAAACAGTTTTAACCTTTTGCCGGTAAGAGCTGTACAGTCAACACTTGTGTTGCCTACCCCACACCGGATTTAGCTGATGTGCCTCTGCCCTGTTGTAAGGCCATCTTAAGACCAGTGTGTCCCATTATGAGACTGGTTATTCTGCTTATCTTTCTCTTATGATTTTGCTTATATTCAGTTATTTCATCAGTAATTTACTGTATGCGTGACCTTCGATATATTTACTTGTATTTTGTTTCCATCTATCTGTTGATGTTTGGCCCAACCTAACTCAGCGAAACATAAAATAGTAGTTCAAATTCTATGGATATAGATACAAATCTTGTCATAGTCAGTTAAATACGTTATGAAAGTTTGATTTGTATCCTGATAGGGAATAAAACCAAGTGTTAATTCATCTTCATTTTGTAGTTAATTCGGTACATATTAAAACAATCTATAAAGTATATTTAAAATAAAATAAAAGGTTATCTAAAAAAAGTATCCGTGATTTCAAATTTTATTTGCGTGATAAATAACAAACGTTGAGTGATAATCTGTTTATAAACATTGACAGCTTTGTCATTCGACCTTGTGATGAGGTATTTCGCTCACCTTTTTCGATGATTCTATATGAAGTCATCTCCGCTATAAATAATCAAGATTAAATATATCAAAAATTTTAAATTTGAAATACATTAATAATAGTATAAATATACATTGCTAATTATAAATTATGTTAAATGTAACTTTCACGATTGAATTAATCATGAACGATGTTGAGAGAACTAAGTTGGAATTTAACTTGGCTAATGTTGTTGATGTAAGTCTTCTGACATCTGGTTATATATGGTTTTCCAGTTTCATCTGAACGTTAATAAGTTGGAACGTATTTGTATTAGCTTTCCTTTTAATCAATTGAAGTGAACTACTTCACTGTGGCAGTTAATGAGAGTCTGTAACTATATATTGATATAAATAAAACTTTTCCTGAGATGGTTTATAGTGCGTAACTATTGCCACTTCTTAATATTTTTTATTTTTATTTTCAGGTTGAGTTATTTTCTCTCACTTAGTGTGTGACGTAACTAACAATAATATCCATCACTCGCAGGCTGAAATAATAAAGTAAATGATTTAGGCGTCTTGCATTATAACTGCTATTTACAATAATTTTAATTTCACACTTGTAGTTAATGTTACTCATCAATATACATAAACGTTTAAATTTTGAGCCTTATTTGAAAAATAATGACTATTCCTCCACCACTTGTGACACTATTCGTTAACATTGTACATAATACTACTAATATATATTTACATTTCAATATAATTCACAATTAATACATGTTACACAAGCAACATTAAATTATAACGAGTTATAAAGAAAATCACGGGGAACAAATAACTGTGATTGTTATATAATATTATATTTGATCGTTTTGTAAACTGAAACCAGAACATAAGTTTCGATTCGTAAATCGACAAGAGAACAAAGTGTATTCACTCATTGGAATTAAACATATCATGGTGACACGTAATTTTCATGCATTTTTTCAACAATCAGAAAAAAAAGAAAAAAACATTTAATCTTGTTTTATTAGATGACCAATTGTGTGTTTATTTCACATCAAAAATACTTATTTTGAAAAATTGAATATTTTAAACTCAACTTTTGATTCGAATTAGGCCAGGCCAAACAATCGCCGGAGAGGATTTGAAAAAAAATACATTTTTTTTCGTATTTAGGCTATAGTATAGATTTGCGTTTGTTGTTATTTGCCATTTTAGTAAAATGATGAACTTGTTTATACTATCTTTTGTTTGAATTTTTTTTACTAAATGATGATCAAAACTTAATAAGAAGATTCATTTCAAGAGGGATTTCTTCGTACTTTATCAGTTGTTTGACTGTCTAGTATCTCACTGTGAGGTACTGTGATTATTATTATTTTTAATTATATAAATATAATTATTCAGTAATTGCAAGGAAAAATAACTATAAAAATCTGTAAAAAATAAAGTGGCTATGTTTATTAGGATTCAGTGAACACAACTTGCCCTTTGAAATACTAAATGTGATATAATATGTAAAATATGACAATTAAAAGTGAAGTAACCTTTATATGCAAAACTTATTATAACCTAAACTTAACTTTATATACACACAATATTATAAACTAAACTAACCTTTATATACACCCCCCCACACACACCGTAATATAATCTAATCTGACCTTAGTAATATACACCTTACAATAACCAAAACTGACATTTTTATACACACCTTATCAAAACCTAAACTGACCTTTATATACCCACACCTTATTATAATCTACTTTAAATACCCACACCTTATTACAAATTAAGTTGACCTTATTACACAGACAGCTACAAACACACACCTTATTATATAACACAAACTAACCTGTACATACACATCTTATTATAACCTAAGAAAGAGAGAGAGAGAGAGAGAGAGAGAGAGAGAGAGAGAGAGAGAGAGAGAGAGAGAGAGAGAGAGAGAGAGAGAGAGAGAGAGAGAGAGAGAGAGAGAGACCCACCCCGTATTATTATCTACATTAACCTTTATATAATATATTTATTATGACCTCGATTCTATCTTATTGTTCAAAAAAATTCAGTCAAACGTATATTATAGTTATACCACTATGTTATTGACGTTTCTAAATTAAATAATTTGAAAAGAAATAACATCAAAATGTTTACTCATAGTAGGTTTGTGACTTTCATATCGTTGGGACTGTGGAAGCAGTAATTTAATTAAAAACAAAGAACATGTTAACTCACTTAAGTAGACCACTATACTCATTTTCTTTTTACTCAAATATACATTTTGACATCATCATTATAGCAAAGATATCAATTTTGTTATGGTAAAAATAATTAAAATCCGATTGTTTACTTTCAAAAAAAGCCAGCATAAATTTTATAAAAATCTGTCTTCCGGATTGGGCTGTGGAGTACGGTATGGACTATTAAAAACATATATTTTGCCCAAATAATACTTTTTATGAAAACACTTTTACGACTTGAACATTTTTGTAAACAAAAATGGGTTTTTGGAGCTAATATAAATTTTTCTTAATAGTAAAAAGTAAAGAAAAAGTAACCAAATTTGTTCCCAAACCGAACTATTTATTTCAAAAATTACCCCACTATAAAATATGTTCTACATCATATTCAAAATTTTCATTTAACAGTTAATCGTAATTAAAGAATTTTATCACTATCTAAAAATTATTGTTTTTATTTAAAGTCCATATTTTTTTATTCAACAAGCCAGGAAAACATTTAAAACAAAAATTAAATAATTTTAGGTTACTCAAATTTCAACCAAGAGATCGTATAGTTGCAAATACGCCGATCAGGATATACGGCTATGGTTTACGCAAAACAACTTCCTTATGGTGTAGCGCGTGGTAATAACTTCCTTACGCAAAACTGTAATTGTTATGCCATTGAGATGTTTTAAATATTTGTTTCTTTTAAGTCAGATTTTAATAACGTACAGTTTATGACCTATTTGCTTTTAAGATAATAGATCCTATATAGATTTAATTGCGTCATGTGGTATGCTAGCAATACTTACCAAAATATGATCATTAACTTTGCTAAAATATGTGGTTTTCCTATTATTTAAGAGACTTGTGTGTTATAGTGAAGCGCCGAATAGGATTTTATAGCTGAAACATAATGGAAATGGGTAAAAATCATTTCCTAGGCGGAAATGAAGTTATCGCTCAGAATCTCAGAACTCTGTAAAAAGTAAGACTTGATTAGTATAAACCTACTTTATAACACAATTATCCTTACAACTTAAAACAAACATTTAAATATAAAAATTTGATATTTAATTTACTTTTTATAAATCCACCAAAGTGGTTTATTTCCGTCTCTATGTCGCGGTTGGGCTTTGTACACACCACACGTATCATAATGTTGTTTAGTGTTTCGTGTTTGTTGTCTGTGTAGTGTCATTAATGTGTTAATGACCTCTAAAGAGTGAATAACTTTCTGAAGATGAACCACATACTACGAAACGTGTCATATGTAGTAAGAAATTAAGTGACGTTGAGGGATAAAAAAGGTAAATATTACAATTATATAAAAATATTGACTTGGATACCGTACGAATATAAAACTGTAAAATATGAGAAACAGAACATTTCTTTTTCTTCGTCAGTGGTAATCATCACTAGTGGTAAATTTTTCAATAATATATTCCATAAATATTTATTAATTAATATTTTTATTTTTTAAATAATTATCCGAGTTTTAAATATTTTGATGTTGTTTTCAAATTGCAGTTAATCTTCTTTTTTTCTTTTTTTCCATTTATTTCTTGTAATCTCCGTTAAGAGCGGTGTCTTAACAGAGATTTAAGCGTGTTTTTTTTGTGATGCGTTTTACGAAAGGTGTAAGTAGGTTTGCCCGAGCAGCGTTGTGTATAAAAGTTAGTTTAGTTTAGTTATTGTTGCTCATGTATCACCGAGGATGGCGATTTTGTCGTTGAAACGCGTTCGATTAAGTAAACGTTATTTTCGTGACAATTTGTGTTCGAGTTTTATTCTATCTAGCGTTGTGTATAATAAGCTGGTTTTGAAGCAAGTTTTCGGCTGATCTTACTTGAATAACTAATGAATTTAATTCACGTGTTTGACGTTATCAAAGTTAACATAAATCAAGTTAAATTTAATGCCATATGTTTTTAGATAAGACCTACTAAATTTTTTGAACAATTGGGAATACAGAAAAGAAACTCTGTACTCTCTTGCTGAAAACATAAAATCTGGTCCAAAACAAGAATTACTTTACAGTACTTCTGAATCTTCATCAGTACCAATACTTACTTCTCTTTGAACTTTCTTAAATGTTTCAATATTTATTACAATAAAACAATTATTTCATTAAACACCGCATTCGGGGATTACCAGTATACACTTCAAATGTTTAAATGTTTTACCTTGTTTTCAGCATTTCAAAAATACATTATCAATAACCTTTGAAAAATTGATTTATTTTTAACACGAATAGTAACCACTATTTTTATTGCTATCATTTAAAATATTCTTTCTTTCTTTAATGCGTGAAAAAGTCAGTGATATTTAAATTACAGTTCAGTGATACCGCGTTTCTTCACGCTTAACACAAACCCTAAATTACTTGCAAGAGCCTTAAAAACTGACAATTATCATTAAGTTGAATCGATCATTTAAAATGTATATAATTCAATTAAATTTATCGCATTTCCTTATTCGGTATCCTGAATTCATCTCTTTAATAACGGTAATTAAAGAGCATGATTTGCCCAAAAAAACAACATCAGCTAAATTACAGCGTGCACTTAAATGTGATGTAATTATTCGAGTCCATTTGCTCCATATGCTTTAGAAGTATTGGTAATGTGGCAATTCCGACAACATTTAATAATGGTTAATGTTCTGAAATATATTGAAGAATGAAATCAGTTCTTTTAATAAAATGTTGTACAATTGTTAGCTGTAATTTTCAAACATCCAATATGATTTGTAGAAATAGTTTTAGCATCTACGACAGAAACGTTTTTAATTTAATTTAGTATTTAAAATATTTGCAGACCCACATAATTATGCTATTTATAGATTAATTATGTTCAAATTATTATACAAAAACAATTTAATTAATTGGTTTAAAAATATCTTATAACATTGTCTAATGTCCCACTTCCTCTAATACGGCAATTTTCTTTTTCGAACTTTGTTATTCATTAAAACAAATTCTAGCCAAGATTTTGACCATGATATTGAATTCATTCCATACCTTCCTTCGGAGATCTCAGGCTATACATTCCCTAAACGTGGCCATACCAGAGTAATTGCTTTCCTTCTGTACATTCAAACATTCGTCTTCATTTCCAAATTCGTCTTCGTCCCTTCTCGTTTTGACTCTATTTCTACTACGAATCCATAAATATTGCCTAGAAAGAATAATTTTCATCCATTCAAATTTTTCTGTTAATTAACAGGCTAGGCATCAGGCTTTTATAATAAGCAACTATTTTATGGTGTATAACATTATTTTATCGAGAGTTGTATTATATAGGTGAAAAACTCATACTAGTTTTAAAATTTGATATCAAAATCTTATTCCTAAAGGATATATATTTTAATTCCATTGTGGTAGCTTACGAATGAGTGAAAATGTAATTTCTCTTCTCAATAACTTCAACTAATCTTTTTTATTCAGGTATCTCTTACTTTATACCTATATTGTATTGTATAAGTAGGTAAAATATTAGGTAAACCTGAATAAAAATAACTAGTTGACACTCATTAGCACTTTAATTACTTATATATTTACTAAAACCGTGAAAGTTCGACTCCAATAATAACGTGTAAAGAGTGTCTGGTAAATTATAAAATATAAAGAGTAATTTATGGGAGTTAAATTAGGCTTAAATTACCATTGTACCTAAATTTATCTCCTGACGATAAAGTCTTCAGAAACGCGGAACAAAATATTTTGAAAATAATTTGAAAAAATAAATTTAAATTTTATGTACTTCTTATTGTGTTCGTATCTAACAGAATTAAATAATAACTTTACCATATCAGTTAGTGCCTGACGATGAATAAAAAATTGATAACATAACATTGAATTTTGTAGGTGGGTTTTAGTCTATGTTTTTAACGAACGCATATCTTACTTTTTCTTTACATATAATATTTTTACAATGATGCTTAAAACAAAACTAGCTTAATGAACTTTATTTTATAGAAATTTTAAGTTGGATTATTTAGTTAACATACTTTCATTTGTCGAAAAAAGTAGTTCTGTTTACATTTTTCACGCCACACTAGTGGCATCACCAAACACATCACGCACGTAAAACACATTCATTTTGACAAATAAACTAACAAATATGTATTAAAAATTACACATTTAAAAATTCCATATTAATGTCATATTTGTCATTTTGTTTACTAAAAATATCGCTCTTGATTGTAGTCTACCTTTCATTTTTCATGCTTCAAGGCCACTAAATGGATTTACCTGATATCTATCCACCGTCATTCGACATTTATTCTTGTTAGGGTCTTCTTAATATATTGTATAAATTGTAATGTAGCTTCTCATTTAGAAGAGAGTCTGGATTTTTTTTCTGTTCTTTGTAAATAGAGTATCTTCTAGGATGTTTATAATTATTCTTCATTGTTTAAAGCAACAGTACTTCCTTTTTTTCAATATGATAAAAATGAAGTTAATATGCAATTTTAAATGTCTAATTAAGTATTACTTGTTTTGCCTTATGATGGCTCCAATGTAGGCGCACCAACAAGCAAACAAAACTACTTTTATTGACAAATAATGTTAGGTTAATCAATTATATAGTAGTTCGAAAGAACAAATGAAAGTAATTATTTGATTAGCACAAAAAGTGTAGTCCTATAATTAATAATAATAATAACTATAACATAAAATCAATAAAATGGTATACTTATTAACTAATATGTAAATGAAGATCAGGTAATTTAATAGGAATAATATTATTATGAATACATAAATTTTTTTTTTAAATTGCCTGTTGTTTTTTCCTTATTATATTCATGTGTATTTATACGTTGTAATTTAATTGAAAAACTAAAACATGTTTAAAGAAATAATGGTCATATAGCTCCTCAGTGTAATTGTTTAAATTACATTTGTTTTCAGTTCTGAAATGGAAATCAATAAAATTTACTATAAGTATCATAATTTTGTAATTTATTAGTGTACGTACTATAAATTTGAAGACAGTTTTGAGAAGAGGAATAATTTTGAAGTACAATTATTGTTTTGATTATTGTAAAAACGTAACTCATATAATTCGTCCTATGTGACATTTAAATTTACAAGAACTGTAAGAACCGCTGTTTCATGGAAATGATGTAGCGTACTGTGAAGATAAGGAACCTTTATATTTTGTTGTAGAAACAAAAATACGAAAGTATCTTTAGCTTCCCAAAATCAAACAAACTCTTGCATTTTAAAATCACTGAAATAACAATTAGTTATCTATTCCCTTTATCATCTCACAAGCGTAAAGTAACTCCTATGTTTTATGCAAATATAAAATATTTATTCTCTATATCACTCATGTTTATTTTTAACTTCGTAGTAGTATAATCAAGTTATAACTTACTCCGAAGTCAATTACCATCTCAATCCTCCGAGTCTCTTACCACAAAACCACTTTCTTATGTTTCTAGACAAATTTTCCCTCTCCCACTCAATTGCTCACAGAACAACACACATTGTTTTTACACCCTATGATCTTCCCTTTTTTGAACACGCCCAATCCAGATTCAGTCATCCATCTTTGAGTCGTTCAAAAGTTTTGATTGATTATCCAACTCTCTATAATGTCTGCATTTGGAAGACCGTTCAACATACTCGTACCCACGATTCTCCAGAAATGCGTTTCCATAGTTTTAAAATTTTCTGCCCAATTTTCAGCCATTTATCATTGAATATTCTGGTCTTCCTTGTTTCTGATAATCATGCTTTGAATTCCATTTCTTCAAGTACGCTTTAATTTTCGAATTTTAGTAAATTGAGCTTTATTGACTTAATTTGTCCAACTCATTATTTTCTCCAGAAGAAAACATTCAGTTCAACATTTTGTTTCTTCCAGTATCACACACAAAACATAAACTGGTATTTTGTCTGTTAAACTTACAACATAACCTGTCCTCATCATTTACTATTCAGAAAGTATAATATGCTCATAAACACTGATAACAGTTTTTAGAAACCAACAATTCCCTTGACTAAAACTAAACAGTACAAAAGTTGTTGCAGTTAGAAAAGTTAAATTCATTGCAATAAATAAAATTTCACGTAGTTGTGTTGCTTTGATTATTTATTGGTAAAAGTTTGGATTGCTTGTACAGTACATAACTGCACAACTGCAATGGTTAACGTAAATAAACCATAACGAATAGTATGAAATTACTTTTATATTTGAACAATGCTCTGAGAGTCATCAGATACTTTGTCTCGTCTCTCTGCTTCATTGATTTAGAATTGCATAAACTTTCTTCTCGAGGGTTCACATATTGCTTTTGGAATAAGTTTAGAGCTATACAATTGTCAATTTACTCATGTGTTATTGAGTAAGATAAAATTGGTTTCATGTAGTCATTGACTTTAAAATTTAATCGAAATCGTTGCCCTGGTATTTTGTATAATTTGAAGATAAATATAGTATTAGTTTATTAGTTATATACAGTAAGACTCATTAATTTTACAAACCTTAAATCAAATAAAAACTAATTATTTAATGTTCGAAAATAGGTATTTTTAATGAAGAATGACAGAACAGTGAAAATATAGATTAGTAAAAGTAAAAATAACATTTAAAAAACAACTATTGGAAATTTCTTTAAAAAGTTACTTTTCAAGAAATCGATGATTCGTGCCTTTTCTGAAGACTCGATTTTCGAAATTATTGAAAAAGTGGTAAAATACCTATTTTACATATTCTAATTGTCTTTATTATGCGTCCATACTTTTTGCTCTGAATAAAATTTACTAAATTATGGAAAAAAATAGGAAACCCCGATAACATGGGTGTGACTAAAAATTAAAGATTTATCAATCCATAAAATAGCAATATCATTTGTCTCAAATAATAATTAAAAATTTATTTTTCATTATTGCATACTAGTTGTATATTATTTCGTATTTAATAATTGTAGATATAAATTTTAAAAAATCGTTTCTCCTCGAAATTGGTATTTTACAATTAGGTTTTTTTTTTTTATTTTTTCTATTGTACGTATATAGAACGTATTGTAGTTTTGGTTATACATTGAACTAGAACAAAAGCTTGTTTCGCTCGTTTAACGAAGTGTAAAGCGTATACTGTATAACTGAAATGGAATTTTAAAGACGGTGACCGAAATTCTTTTATTTTTATTTTCACCAATATTTCTGTAATTGTAATTTTACTTTTGAGATTTTTCTCAATAATATGCATCCATAATTGTTAAATTTATAAAACAATTAACGAAATTCTTTTATTTTATTTTGAGTTTTTTTTGTAACCTCTAAATTCTGAGTTGTATGAAAAAAAAATACAAAATAATACAGCGTTTTGAAATGTTTGAGGAATTCCTCATCATATTCCAAAAATGTGACTACATACCAAATTAGACTCCCTAATTTATGTTGTTGAGCATTAATAACTTTAATGTTGTTTGAGCTGAGTAACAGATATTTCCGCCAAATATATTTGACAAAGGTTCATTGCCCCCATCGTGTATCCTTCTTTGTACTATGTATATGAGAAAGGAAAGGAAATATCTGATTTAAATGATATACTCAGTTCAATAAAAACCGCATGTTTACGTTTCATGAAATATTGTTCAAAATTAAACAACTAAGTCATAACACTGATATACACATCGCATTTGACAACAAGGAACTAGATATACATGTAGAATGGAAGGACGTGATAGTTTCTAATGTCGTGGTTTAGAATAGTTAAAATTTCCTAATGCTCCGTTGCCAGGAAACAGCAAATAACTTAACGAAACTGTGATTGTTGTTTGTTAAAAATCGATTGTCACAAATGAATAGCAGAAACCCACTCAAAGTAGTATTATAATTACTCTGTCAGAGGCTCATTTATTGTCAGTACGAGTGTGACAAATTTTATTTTAGAGATTCTTATAAAAATATCAATTTATTAAATTATTGAATGTAATGTTTGCATTTGTAATTGCGTGTTTCTCAGTCAACACTGGTCATTCTGTTGGTCTAAAATCATTCAACAAATTTTGTTTGATTGTAGTGCCTTATAAAATACAAAATTTAAATTGTCCATAATGATCACGAAACATTCCCGTATCCCTAAAGAACGCTAAAAAATTAACAAGTAAAGGTATTATTAACTGGGACACAGTAACTCTAACCTTAAATACCAATCTATCAAAAATAAAAACCTAATAAAATTCAAATTGATGGAATTGATTCCTAAACTTTCCCACTTTTGATTTAATCCTTCAAGAGTTATACAAATATTCTTGAGTAC
This sequence comes from Aphrophora alni, assembly GCA_963513935.1. Classification (NCBI taxonomy): domain Eukaryota; kingdom Metazoa; phylum Arthropoda; class Insecta; order Hemiptera; family Aphrophoridae; genus Aphrophora; species Aphrophora alni. The sequence continues at coordinate 102,663,071 of OY740769.1, read as the reverse complement.
GGAAAGTGATTTAAAATCTTGTTCACGGATTATATCCTAAGGTAAAATGTTAAGTAAATCAAACAAGCTTTATTGGCAAAAGACTTAACACACGGAAAAGATGAAATTCCCAAGGAAAGTTTGTAAATTTCAGAGTCTGTAATATGTCTTCCTCTAGAATTGTTACTGAAATTGTATTGCAGATGATAAACTTTTGAATATTTAAAAATATATAGTTTAACTCGTAAAAAAATTATTTAAATCGTTCATTCGAAAGTTTAAAATAACAATTCATCAAAGTTTCACTGACGTCAAATCCATAAAGAGATAAATGGCGAGATTTACAAATATAATAAAGATTTACTTAGGATGTAATAGACCTATTTCAGTCATTTGAGTAGGAATTCAAAAACACAATCAGCTGTTATTTTGCATAAAATCAGCTGCTTCCAGATACAAAAATTCATATTCGTGATTAACCTGTTAAAAACGGATAAATCTGTAATGGGACTCTTATAAAGTACGTAATCTGATCTACGGATTTCGTTAATATTTAATAGAAATCTGAAGATTTTTGACAGTAATAGTTAATTATTGTCTAAATATTTGTTTTAATAATTATAAGCTATAAATCATTATCCTTTATTAATTATTATTAATTAAATATAATTAATTATTTATTTATAAATAAATTATGTACGTAAAACATTCGTTATTTTGAGACACTCTGTATATTTTTGTATATCAACTTAGTATATGCTACGTATGTAAAGACGACTTTTGTATGTGAACCTATAGCTTTATAGTAAACTGTTTTTGTACTTGAAGGGAGTCAGTTAGCAGTAAATTCTTATCTGCTTTGTTACGGATCTTGTTCTAAATGTAAAAAAGTTTAGCCGTCAATTCTCTCCATCTAATGTCCCCCTTCATTCTCCCTGTAATGACTTGATGTCGTTCTCACGACAGAGGCACAAGCTATAAAATTCTTTTCTTTACATTCAAATAAGTATTTTGTACAAAAACTTTGTCAAGGTTCAAAGATCTTTTGTTATCAGGATAGAAGTTGGTGTTTTTTGGAATTTTAAAGGTTTTGTTTGTTATGGTTTGCTAGAATGTATGGTTATGTTTGTGATAAGTAGAGAATTAATTGGCGGAAGTAATGATGTCGCATGTAATGTGTGTTGATTTATATATTATCAGTGACTATTTTATATGTATGCCGTAAGTATACGTTCTTATAATAATAATATACAAAATGGTATGACACTTCTTTGCGATAGAATTATTACATTTCAAACATTACCTTTTTTGTTTTACTTTTACTTAGTATTATAGTCTGTTCTTTAATTTGGGATAAGTTAACAATTTTTCAATCTATATTTTGAATGAAATCTGCTTATTTAATCGTCGTCTAGCGTAAAATAGCGGGCACCAAAAATGTTATAGGAACTTAAGTTGTGTATGAGAGATTCTTTTGTGTACAGTTCAAAAAAAAGAAGTATTAACCATTAATTTTAAAATGACACAAATTTAAATTTAAAACCGGGTATTCTTTGTATAATTTTAATAAGTAAATTGTGTTGATCACGAATCAAAAAAAAAAATAAATAAAAAAAAAAAAATAAATAAAAAAATTTAAAAAAAATAAAAATGTTCATAAAATGTGTGTAAAAAATTCATAAATTTTCTCAAGAAGCCAAGTTATACTTCGTCATCTTGCAGATATACTTAAATGGATGAAAGTTGATTCTCTTGGAATTGTAATGGTTTTGTTTGTAAAGATATGATTATGGTTGACATAGTAATTATTAGAGAATGGAGGGATGTAATGCTGTCACATGTAATGTGTATTCATGCAGGTCAATAACTATTTAAAAAATTGTCGATTACTATCCAAATCACATTATATACAATGTTTATATTTATCTTATATTTTCCGTCATGTGACTTTGTTCGTCTTGAATTGACACGTTTCGGAACTATGTTCCATCATCAGAAATATCTCATTTTACCTTATATTATCCGTTATGCGACTTTGTAAGTCTAGGAATGTCGCGTTTCCAACCAAATAACGATCTATTGAATGATCAGTTATTTTTTAAGTTCAATGTAATATACGATACGGCGATGTGAAACATAGATAAGTTAACTCAAAGTCAGTAGCAAATTCAACCTTACCACAGTGCGCACTGTACATCCTGTTTAACGAAAATGAATATGATAAACACTGTTTTTATTATGTCAAAATATCTTAATGTTCGACGACCTCTACGAGTGAGAAATTTCTGATGATGGATTTTAGTTCAGAAACGCGTCAATTCTAGACGAACAAAGTCACATGACGGATAATATGAGATAAATATTATAAACTAGTGTTATTTTTTGTTGTTTGTTAAAATAAGTAAAATACGTTCGTTCAAAGTTTTATTTTTTATGGTTAAAATCGAAAAACCTTGCAGTCATTATTATCGTCTATAAAAAAAAACAAGTATAAGCATGAAATCGAAATCCTCACCTCTAATAATTTAACATAGTCGGAGTCGGAAAATAACAAAAGTTGCTCAAGAGAGACCTAATTAGGAAAGGTAAAAGACAGAAATCTAGCCCAAGACAAGATGGAGAAAAGTGTAGATCGAATTCTAATAAAATAAAGATTAAACCTGATTGTATTGTCTGTAAAGAATAGAGTCTTAATTTCATCAATTGATCTAATTACAAAGTTAGTTGAATTTCGTATAATTTGAGATTTTATTTTTTTAAATTGTTAAATTTTTTTAAGAAGCGGTAGATACCTCAGCCTAAAAGAGTTTTTATGTACTTACATTTAGTTAACTCCGCCATATTTAGATAGCTGTTTGTAATGTACCTATTTTGGTGTAAATGTATTTATCAATGTAATAACTTCTTTTGTAAACTTCTAAAATTTATATTTTAACAAATATGAGAATATACGTCAACATAAAAATGCCCCGAGGTGTTTTATGCTAAATAGATTTTCTTTCTTTGCAATTCATTACAACAAATAATAAATAATGTATAAAATAAAACAATTGAAAGATTTTAAAGTTACTGAATAATTACCATATTATGGATATAGCTTATTCCGATATTACTATCATTTGCGTATATTAAAACAAACATACAGCGTTTTAAGATTATATATCAAGTCTCGTCACAGGTATAATAAACTGTGCAAAATAAATAAAAACCCACTAAAACTATTCGTTTTCAAAAATTTGAGTTCGGTAATCCACAGTCGAGAAGTGAAAATGAACAGTTTTTGGAAAAAATAAAATAGGGTATAAACTTGCTTCGCTTGTGCCATAAACGTTTTCGCTCCATAAATCGTATTTTATTTCAATAATCAAAGTTCTTTTTTGTTTTAAACATATTCGTGAACCGTAATATGTTTCTACTTGCAATTCTACAGGTGTTTAGGAAATTAATCTTAATATTTCTAATGTACTGTATTTGGACAAATCGGTCGAATAATAAAATATTACGTTTTTTATAACAGCTTTATAGACCTATATGATTTTTATTCACAAATTCGTATTTTTTAAGAGATGACGACCAATACATTTTGTTTGAGTCCTATAAATTCTACTCATTAATAAAAAAAAATTGCTTTGGGAAAATTAAAATGCGATTTTCAGATAATAGTAATGTTTTTCTAAGAGTAACTAGCCCCAAATTTGAGTTATGGAAAAAATCATAAAAGTTCTGCAATATAGTCAAACTATACCACATACCAAATTTGATTAAAATCTGTTCCCTCTTTTGGGTTGAAGAACACCGCACTTATGACAAACACTAGAAAGACCAACGACTTTTTTATCTCCGGGGACATCAAAAGTTGACATCAATTTTTGTGACCCAACACATTACTTTCGTATATTACGTATCTACGTATATGTGAGAATGTAAATGCTAGAACATTATAAACAAGAAAAGGAATAGTTTAATAACTTTGGACTACGTTGCCACTCGAACCAAAACTATTAAACTAAGAAAAGATATTGGGCTAGAAAATGTCTCCTGTATCTCCTCAGCCAATACCGAAGCGACCCTCCCCACAAGTATTCGCCTCAGTGTTTCCTCCCTTCCATGATCGCCCTTTAGCATTTCCTTAACCGCCAGTGTTATCGGAAATTCCAGGAGGACGTGCACTAGCGTCTTATCTGCCTCCATGGATCCCTTGCATCCATTAATCTATCGGATGAAATCTGCGTAAATAGGGACCAGTAACTATGAGGCTTATCCTGAATCGGTCTACGAACGATGACATAGTACGTTCCAATTTTCTGATTTAGTCGGCGATTAAAACATTTCATGAAGGGCACGCACGCCCATTCCTACAGTTTTCCCAATTTTCCTTCAAAATTAAATTAATCTCTCTTTCCATAAAGGGATTTGCAATTTTTGAGAGATCTTAGCGTTGGAGGTGATAGAACGAGAACATATCTACCTCTTCATTTCCTACTATATCACAGTGTCTTGGCAGCACTGGAAAACAATTGTCATGTCCTTAAATTTCATAAACAAACTCCTTATTTCCGTAGTTTGAAGTGATTAATTGAAGGCGATTTTGCTTGTGTCATTTGCAAACAAGTTCTGGAGTTCTTAAGATGCATATTATGTCTGTAGACAAAATATTAAAGCAGTACTTATGCCCAAACGTTTGGAGTTGATTCTTGTTGTGGAGTCACAAGGAATGAAGTATCTGCCATCCAATTCATAACAATAGTAGCAAGAACCTACCTTGTTGTTAATTAGGTGAATATAGATCTTGACAAAGTGTAATGGTATTCTTAGTAGTGTACAAAGATCCTTTTTAGAATACTAGCCCGGCAACTCCAACGTAATCAAAGATAATGTCCAACTCCATGTAAGTTCTTTGTGTACCATCACTATGGGCTCAAGTTCCGATACATTGAAGGTGGAGAATAGGTTATTTAGAAAATTGTGAAACGACTGACAAACCTATTTTCCGAGGTCAAGTGACGGTTAGAAAAATCCGACGATATTGTTGTTATCTTCAAATGTTTCTTTCAAATTCTTCCCATTATATACATAGAAAGAGGTTCTACTGATAGCTAAACCCTCGATTGCATCCACGTTAGAAGTCTTTGGATATCCAAAGATTTATTTAAAATTTAGTATACATTATAATATAAATGTTGTGGATATAAGTATTACACATATGCTAATGGGGTTAAATAATTTCGTTTCATTTACTTTTGTTATTGAAACTAATTTGTTGTATAAGAAATGTCATAATATTTATGCGAGGATACTCAAATATCATGAAACATTTGAGCTAAACAAAATCAAATAAATACAAACATAACAAATTACAAAAGGAAAATAATAAAAAAACACCTATTTTTAATATAGTATATAACTAATAATATAACTACAATACTTACCTACTTATTTATTTTTATTCCATTCGACTATATTATACTAGATTTGACTAATGTGGAGTATTTAATAAATATTGTTGAGGTATACTCATTAAGTACTGTAAATTTTCACTACCAATGAAAACAACCTAAAACTTTATTGTTAAATAAAACGATGTGGATAATTTGTGTCTTCTTTTAATAATCCTTTACTAGTTACTCAAATACATTTGTACTTGAGTAGTTGTTCATTGAAGTGTATGTAATTGATTACTTAGCAAGGTGAAATGTTAAGTAAATCAAGCAAGCTTTACTAGTGAAATTCCCAAGGAACGTGATATGGAAGCACTTCTGCAACTTTCAGAGTCTGTAATATGTCTTCCTCAAGAAGTGTTACTGAAACTGTATTGCAGTTGAATTTTAAAAATAAATTTAAAAAATTGATAATATTTATGTTTATAAAATTCATTCAAAACATTCATAGTTACGTTGCTATTGTTAAATGAACTTTCAACTTTTTCCTGATATGAAACTATTGGTTGGAAAATATACGAACATGCTGTTTTAATATACAGGGTGTTTTTAATTACGTCTAGTATTTTCACAATTTTTGTAATATCATTTTTAAGTTTATACCTAATACCTCGTACTACCCTCAGGGGCTCACTGTATTGAGTACTGGCGTGGTAATACCGAGGGATTCTAGCTGGATATACAGATTTTTTACTGTAATCTTGTCATGTCTTTCAAAGAACAACTCTCTCTCTCTCTCTCTCTCTCTCTCTCTCTCTCTCTCTCTCTCTCTCTCTCTCTCTCTCTCTCTCTCTCTCTCTCTCTCTCTCTCTCTCTCTCTCTCTCTCTCTCTCTCTCTCTCTCTCTCTCTCTCTCTCTCTCTCTCTCTCTCTCTCTTCTCTCTATCTGTTCGTACTTTATTAAAAGTCAAATTTGAGAAATGTTTCGTGAGTAGCTAGTGATAGGTAACATATCAAAAATACAATTGTGTAAATGGACTCAGTTTTAGAAAATAATGTTTAATAAATTATATATTCTAATATTTAAAAAGTTGACGCACATACAAGATGACTATCAACATATTATAAATTGGTTAATACATTTTAATAAACATTAGACGTGTAAACAGATATTTCGGTCTGTTTAATTTATAGAAATAACACAATTCCTGCCTCAACTCATTTAACACTATTAAGAAATATCCATCTAAAGCTTACATTGTAGAGACTTACATGAGAAGCATACCGAGTGATCAGGATCTGTCTTGCTTGGCTCTAGAAAAGCGGGTAATGCAAGCGAAGGAAACCTAAGAAGAAAAATAATATTCTTATTTCGGTTTTGTTTAGCTCTAAGAAAAGACAACTCTTCCTCATCTTGGCTTCTTCTCGTCTGTCTTGAACATTTAAATGCCCAAAGGTCCACAAAAAGTCCCTTACAATCGGAACTCCATTCTCCAACAAACAAGCCAACAGAGTTAGTAATTACAATTTAACATACATTACAATTACAATTTCTCTGTACATTAAGACAATAATTTATTAATTACAATTATATTATTTGAATAAATATTATTTTGTACTGTAGCCTATATTAATTATATAAATATACAAACGGTACAGTTTAAAATTTATTTTCTCGTAAAATTTTACCTCAGATGCCTATAAATTTATTATATTATTATTCATAGCAGAGGTTGTTCTTGAACCTAAGCGTCATCACAGCAGATGTCTTTAAGTTCCCTCGGGTGTCCTTAGGGTATTAGAGTTCCGTGATGAGAACGTAATATCCTTGACTGGAGCTTCGACTGCCTTCTCTTATACACATTCCAATCAATATTTTCATTCCTTACATCATTTAACTTCTTCCCTGTTTATTGTTATCCGTTTGTCACCTGAGACCTTGAAATGATGCAAACGAATGTCTTTCATTATTTTGGGAGTTCATCAGTTTACCCACCTCAACTTTGACATGAATAAATGTAGATTATTAGTTGGCGAAAATATAATTGATATAGGTGGTTAAAACCGTCATCATTTTGAAATTATTGACCACTTTTTCTCACTTTTAATCAACCAATAATAAACACTATTATATATATATATATATATATATATATATATATATATATATAATATTGGCCTTAAGGGGAGCCGTGTGTGTGTGTGTTTTTTTTTTTTTCTCTTCCATAGTAATATGGGGTTAGATAAGCAAATTTTATAGTTATAAGCTGTGTATACTAGTTTTATGTATAGATGTGTAAGTATAATTGGGCGTAAGTGTACATATTTAAGAATATGATACAGTTCAATGTACACTTTATGTCTAATGTAGATTTTTTTTATTATTATTTTTTTATTTTTTTTATTTCTTTCTCTTTTTTCAATCTCGCTGATTACTATTGTATAAAATAGCTGTAATAGATGTGTTAATATTTTGTATCTGTATTGTTTTTGTAGGGAAATTAAAAAATAATAATAATAAATCTAAATCCACATAACCTATAATAATGATTATCCAAAACTATTAAATCTTGTTTCAATTTGTTATTCAATTTAGAATTACTTATAGGCTAATTCAGGATTTAGCCTACATTAAATATTGTGTGCTATTTCATAAAAAAAAAATTGGATTTGACATAACCAAATAACATCTAATATATCAGTGTTAGTATTATTACAAGTTTGAACTTCAATTGTTTATTAGTAGGCCTAATAAAAATTAACTTTTTTTTTAAATTTTACTTTTGCTATGTCTAAACTGTGTTTCTGACCAAAATTGGATTATACAATTTAAAATACTCGTGTATATATAAAACATTTTATATAAAAAAATTGTTAACATATGAAAACATAATTTTTTTGTATTTGGTATTTTCCTATTATAACTTTTTACTGCAATAAAACCACTATTTGAAATTTGGCTAAAAATCACCGTTTAAGATTTGGAAAATACCATTTATCAGTCCTACGTTACAAATTCGACGTGAACTAACCCTTAACAAGTTAAATATTTTACTGAAAATTTGCAAATCTAAACTTTTTTTTTTAATATTTACAAATACTAAGTTGTAAGAAAAGTATATGTAGTATAATTTTGTTCCCACAGTTAATTTTAAATTGAACCAATTGGGACAAAAATATCGCGCACAGAATATTCCCTCGTACAAAACTTGATTGAATTCGGTCCACTCGTCGCATTATTTTCTCTTTAAGTGAAAAAAATATAAATGAATTGTTGTGGGATATTTGAATACCAAATATAGATTCTTATAAAAAACAGATATGTATTAACAAGCAAAAAATGAGTCCACAATATATTTAATTTAAAAAATAAAGCAAATACCATGTGAATTCCATCGTGAACACAAAAGCACATTGGATACCGTAAGAAGTGTGGACCACCTCCAAAGAAAACGTGGTTGGCATACAAGGCTGCTGGACGAAGATCCACCAAGTAGAGGGTAATCAACGGAAGAGAATATCCATCAGTCACAATTTAAATGCGATAAGAGAGAACAGACTGTGGGAAATTCTTTCAATGTGGTATATTTTGCTTATGTGCCCAGCAAACAACATACTTCAAATTTCTCATAAAGGTAGAGTAGAGAAAGTAATCTGATAAGTAAATATATCAATGTCAAGTGTTTTGCAGACATATCCATTTTCAGTTTACCTGAGTAAAAACACAGTGGTTTTGGATTATTTTTGTCTACATGTCATGATAATGTGGCTTTTATAAATATAATTTAATGTTACAACAGTCGGTACATGATGGAATTCCATGATAATCATAATTTACTCAATGTACCCCATAAGCATCAGAACGAACCCTACGTTGTCATCACTTCATATATGCAGTGGGTGAGTTATCGCTACAAAACCAACACATTGAACATAGATCTGCTATAAATCACGCAATTTCACAAAAGCAGTTATATCTAAATCGTAAAATTTAGTTAAATTTGAAATTAAATTATCAATGTTTGTGTGTAAAATCACAAGTAAAATAATCAACAACAAAAATTCTTATCTGTAGTTATTAAAAGCCTGATTCTAATAAAATATGATTTACATTGAGGACACGTTTTGATATCAAAACTTAGGTTAACCAAACTTAGGTCTTATTTTCAAACACAAAATCCTTGGTTCATTTACATTTTGTTTCACTATTACCAAACTGACATTTTTGATGACGAATATTTTGGATGATTTTAAATTTGTTTGGGGATGGTTGAATGAAAAAATTTGAACAATGTTTTTGTACAGTTTATTTATTTTAAAAAGATAAGTTTACAAAAAAATATTAAAGGAAGTATAGTGAGATCATTTTGGTAGCCCCAAAAGAAGAGTTTGGATGTTCAATTCTTTTCGATATTTAAAAAAAGTTACGGGGTTAGTTCGACATCTGAAGTAAAAGTAGACATTGATGATTTAAAGCGAATTTTCGTTAAAAAACTAAAATTCTGTTGACCCAAAATTTGATCTGTTTCAAGAATTATTTTATGTTTTATATAATCAATACTTTGGAAATGTTCGAAAATTATTGGTAAACAAAAAAATTCTTCTGACGATAATCTGCCAATCTTATAAAGCCTAAGGAAATATGTGGGAAATAACTGTATCCACTGTTCTAAACACTTGACAAGGGTTATTGGTAAAAATTAAAATAAATTTTAAATGCTATTATGGTTTTTCAAAAATTTTGATTTAATAAAAAGTGTATTGTCCTTAAAACTAAAATAGCTCTTCCGAAACTCATAAAATGAAACACATTTTAACACAAACAATTAAAGGCTAGCAAACATTGTACACTGCCTCACTATGAACCAAATAATTAAATTTACGACGAAAACTGAAATCATACTAAAAATGATATTATCAAACTTGACTAACATTATAGTTTCAATTTTTTTAAATACATAATAATAAGTTCGACCATGTAAATCAGATAGGTTGCGTCATCTCGCCAATAATTTCAGTCAGAGAGGTATTGGTTAAAAATCGTTAGTTAAATGGAAACAAGAGATTTTCGTGATTATTGTCAAAATTTTGTTTTTATTATCCTTGTACATTTCCAATACCACACGATGGTGAGAGACAATTTCACCATTTTCCAATTTATGCAGAAACTAGAAATAGATTTGTATATTAACTTTGATTGTAAGTTTATTTCTCCAAATTACAAACAAAACTATTTATGTCAATCTTGAGGTATTGAAATTTGTATGACGTCATCCATGAATAATTTCTCTTTCTCATAAATACACGAACCGAAATTTATGAATAATTGTAAGAGAATACATAAATAATTCAATATCCGTGTTAAGACAGTTTTAAAAGTATTTTAGAGTTCATGACTCTAAAACTTGTAGTATTTGGGTTTGTATTTATAGTATTCCCGAACCCAAACGAGTGATAAAATTAAATTTGTTATATCAGCAAATGTTAACCATACCTAAAAGTATTTTAAATTACGTATTTTTATTACAAATTGTAGGTTATTTGTTTTAAAACTGAAAATCCAAATTTCAGTTTTTTAAAATTCTGCTGTGTAATACGTATTACGTGGATACGTTTAAGCAGTATTTATTGCGTTGATGATGTAGAGGTTACCAATAAAATGACACCAAACACGTTCTGTCTAATAAACCTATGAAGTTTCAATACATTTATATTCCACCAGCATCTGTGTCTGGAAGCATTAAACTATCGTCCAAAGCTCAGCAATAAAATTGCGTTAATTTTAACATGGTTTCTATATTTTATTTTATCGACAGTTCCGTGCGTTTTACGATGCTCCGTCAGACATTACTCCAATTCTCCATTTAATGGCATTAAAAAGTTATTACTGTATTAAAGAGACGTTTGTTGTTTAACTTTTATTCTTGGAAGAGATTATTTTTACGTCTTTATTGCATGCAGCTTGGTATAGTAAAATGGTGTACAGAGTGTTTGAAGAGGAAGGGCAGTGATGTAAGATATTAATAGAAGTTTAACAATGTCTTGTGAACTTCGCTGAGAAATGTTTCGTTTCCTTCGGTATGTGTTTTCACTCCAAAATCGATTAAACCCAGTTAAGATGTAAACTTAAAATATTTTATACAGACCTTACTTGTTTTTATACTATTTTACTTGTTTTATCTTTTCTTAAATGATGAGGGTTTCAAATCTTCATCATATAATTCTACAAAATCGTATAGAAGTATTCAAATCTTTGCACAATTTCAAAATGAATCTATATTCCCTTGTTCTTTTACAATTGTATATGAAATAATTATTTTGTTGAATTTTATACTCATTAAAACACTTATATTTAACGGATCGCACATGAGTTAAAAACAACATTGTGTCATGAGGAAGAGAGCACTTGAAAGTAATAGCAAATATTATAACATGGCACTGTGTGATGAAGAAGACAGCACTTGAAGTAATCATAGCATGACATTGCGTGATTAGGAAGAAAGCACGTGAAAGTAAAAGCAAGTATCCATAACATGGTATTGTGTGATTAGGAAGAAATCACGTGAAAATTATAGTAAGTATTATAACATGGCATTTTTATGATAGTAAAGGAAAATCAGCTTGCGTGTGTGGGGTTAACAAAAACAACTGAGAATTTTGTTGCAGTCTGTATGGTTTATAATAGAATGCGGTATAGTTGTGGCTAACATGTTGGATCTTAACAACTTGCAACGTATCAACAACCCTGATCTCATAAGGTATAACCCTAATTAGAACAGGTAGGTTTGGTTAAGGATAAGACATTGTTTTTTATATGAGGTCGTAGTCATCGTAGGTTCACTACGGAAATGTGTGCCTCCTCTTATATCATAGAGTATGATATATTATAAAGTAGTGTGAATAATATTATTATTGAAATAATTGTCTTTATACGACAACAGATTTATTGACCTTCCTTTTTTCTGATTTCAGGTAGGAATAGAACTGTTTGAACTTATATGCTTGCTCAAAACAAGGAGATTGAGAAAAATAGAGTCAGAGCTTAATGAGCAAACTTGTAAATTTCTTCATAAGGTAAAGTAATTTATGAGCTTTCAATGTATTTGAATTTTTAAACAGCTCAGATAAAGTATCTAATAGAAATTTGTAATTATTATTTTATATTTTTAAAAATGAATAAATAAATTAGTTATGATTATACTAATTTATTTTGCACGTTAACCATGTATTACGATAATTTTAACTCTAAGAAAATATTTCAACCATTTTACAATGATGTTTCCCTTTTTACATTTAGTTAGATTTTGGATTAAATACATTTAGGGTTAATGAAGTAATAGGGTCACGTATTATCTCAAACAAGAGTTCCGCAAGACTCAAAATATTACAGTTTGGTCCGGGATAGATGTTCCGGAATTAATAGAATCTTATCAAATTCTCCTAAAGTTGTGGGTAAAAATAGGGTTTCAAAATTTTTTTGATAATAATTTGATCTTGATAAAGTGTATATTATTTATTATTGCTATGTATTAACCGGACCTATGAAATCATGTGTGTATATTAAAAAAATAACTGCGTTTCAAGAGTATAAATGAACTACCTTTATCATGTGAAAAATCTAAAATATAATGAAAGTGAAAAACTCCTTTAGCCTAGGATCATGTTGGAAGCCAAAACTAGTGGCTTATGAAAGGAACCCAAGGTAAAATAACAATGTGACTATTGAGGCTGAGCAGTCAAAATAACTAAAACTAAACATGATTTAAAAACAAGTCATGGAACTTCACAAGTTGTAGAGTTCAATCTGATTGGTTACGTTACAGTTTAATAGGGTAATCAACATTTTATCCAATATTTCAAAAGTTTAGTGCGTGATATACTCATCACACTTATTGGAGATTTAGGCGAAAAAATGTCTGTTATATTTAACGTAGAAGAGTTTATATTTTCAATGTTTTATTCCTTTGTTATTAACAGTCGCTATAATGATATTATTTCCAGGCAGGTTTGGCTGATTTGTCCGATAGAAATTTTTAATTTATTGGATAGTAAAGAGTTTTAGGTTTGATTTTTACTCTTGAAACTTCCTTTATTTATGTACACAAATGATGGCGAACCTTCATCTAAACCCCACCAATAATGTGAAAAAGACTTTAAAACCAAAATATTATTTTTGTTAAAAGATGTTGATTTTGAGCTTAAATTATGTCTACGTAAATAACTCGAGAGTCATGTAATGGCTACAAAAACCCAAACGTTTGGTGATAATTGTTGTATCTCTTTTTTATGGTTATAAGTTTAGAAGCAGTAGAAAGTTCTTTTATCGCTTATTTGTCAGTTTAAAATGTCATCAAACTGCGAAAAAAATCTACCGACCAGGACAATTTATTTAAAATCGTTATTACCTTTTTTCGGAATACTGTACATTTTTTTTTTTTAATTTTTAAATTACATATCTTACTTTTCAATAGACAATTTAAATATAACTAAGCTCACCTCTCAGGTTCACACTTACGTGACAATCCCGAGTAGACTAACTGGATCTACATCTTTCTTCATCTAGACTGTTACAACCTTCTCTTTTATGTTTATATATTCAGATCTCTTTAGACCAACTCTTGGTCTTTTCCAACCTTGACGCCATTAGAATATTCAAGGGCTAACGAATATTTTACGTACATTGTTCCTTTAAACGGCGTTAGAGACCGCGAGCTATTACCTCCGACTTTTACTTATAACATTCATTGATTAATTAGATTTAATTACGTCCAGTCGGGTAAACCTAGTAAAGAATATAACCTCACATTACCTCTTGTATTAGGATACTATGTACTGAAGGTAGCTCTGATTTGATCAGCGTAGCACAAAGAGAATGACAGAAGCAATTTCCCGTACGGAAATGAAGTTGTCTCTCACTGGGTAAGTCTCAATGACCATTCAACATGATTAGTGTGAAAGTAAAAATAAATATAATTCTCAAAATTTACTTTAGCTTTTTAAATCTGTAGGAAACGCTCATTTAAAATATTCAATTGTTTTAGTTCTCAATGGAAGATACGTGTTAAATTATTACTTGCTTTATTTTTTTTTCTCAATATTGAAATCTATTCAGTTTACATTACACTAAATTTGTGTTCGCTGCAGTTAATTTATGTTAATATTATGTGGTAATTTAAAAAGGAGTGTCGTTACATTTATGTAGAGACAAAATCTATTAAAAATTACCGCAGGCGCATTGAAAACAAGACTCATTTTCGACAACAGATAATTTCTAATGTGTTTAATTGGTTTAAATTGATCACATATTCTTACTCTGTGTCATTAACATGATACCTTTCATAATCGTTTCATAACAGTAATTTTCGGCAATGATTCACACAAAAAGCGAAACAATAGGAAAATTATAGTGTCTTCTTAAGTGTATTAGAGGGCCTCATTGCCATATATTTTCAGAATGTTTGACCAGTGGTATTAAGAAGTATCAATTCCAAGTGATTAATCAAAACTACTAGTTCTGATCATTCCTTTTGAGCAGCATGTAAACATAACCACAAGTGTAACTTAATAAGTTGCTGTTGAAATAATTATCATGAGCTTATATTGATTTATAGGAATTATTTCGTCATTTTCTTTCTAAATATTTTTATTGAGATTTTTCAGTCCATTGGTTACTAGGGTTCGCTGTAATGTTGGGGCGAACATTCAATTTATTCAATCACTAAATTTATTTGTGATTATTTTTACAAAATTTTAATATACGTGAATGAGAAATATTGTGTGCTATTTTAGTGCAATATTGTATTAATAGCACAAATTTCTTGGTTATTCAACATACAAAAACTCTCGTTTATATTGGAATGTATTATCCTCACCTAAAGTTGTGTACTTATTTAATAATCTCTGTGAGCTTTAGATTGATTTTTTATAAAAGTTCTAAACAATGTATACATTTTTTATTCCACTCATGGAAATTGTTGAAACATAGGAAATTAAATATAGAAATGACGAATGAAATTCATTTTACTCAAATTTATTCTTTAAAACGTTTGTCAATTCGTTTATTAAAATGTATTTAATTTTCGTTTGCCTTGTGGATTCTGTAAAGACCCCTTTTATCACCCAGGAAAAAGTTTTAGTTTCAATTAACTATAGATTTTTCACGATAGTGTTGTTATTGTTATTAATTTATGGAATAATTTTAAAACTACCGTATTATTTAGGAATATAATTATTATACTTTTCGAGTTATTTAATTGCAAACACAATTTTTTTCATTAACGCAGAACAATTTTAAACGGAGTATTTAAATTATAAAGAAGCAGATTTTTTCTTTCTAAATAACATATATTTAAAAATTATATATATTTATTCAAAATTGTAATTGCTTTCCGTTTGTCTTTATAAGTGTTGTTTCATTAAAAATGTATTTTTACAAATTGTTTAAGACGGTTAATATATATTTGATTTGTGGATTGCACGTGTGAATATGCGTTTGTATTTGGCTGCCTTTGAATGATTAGACGTGATTTGTGAAAATTATTTGATTTTTCGTTTCTATGGTTTTTGTTTTTTAACAGACTGATGAAGTTTCCGTTTTTTTTTTTTCAGCAACTCTCCCTTTTTGGGTTGTTTACTGGATATATATTGCATTCGCTTACGTTTTAATATATTATTGTTGGTTTAAAACATTTTAATTGTTTATTATATTTGAGAGTTATAATCCGAATAAAGTTAATTTGATTTTATTTGTAAAATAATTTGTTACGACTAATTTACTATTTATATAAATTATTGTACTTTATATTTCTCACTATACATGTACGAATAAAGTATTTCGATAAAATATTAATTTTGATATTTTCGCAAATTGATCTGAATCGCTCCTTAAAATGATGTTTAAAAAACAAACAAAAACTGATTAGTGCCGTCTCCACTAATATAAACTGTTTGACGATAGTGTACAAAATTGGCATAAGTTTCTTCTAAGTATGCAAAGTACAATCAGCGAAAATAAAAAATTGGTGTTATCCGAATTTACAAAATAATCTAACAAGAATTTCACAGCGTCTCTCTGAAAAGAAAAATTCATAATTTATTGGTTTCCATTACTACTTTTTGTGTTTTTGTTTACATTAATTGAAATCTTTACGAGTTATATAAGGTCAATCATCAAATAATAAGACTTGTTACAACTCTCAAGTAAATCATTTTATCTCAAAACTAAATACAAACAGTAGTTAGATTGTATCGCTTCCAAACGACTAGGGTCACCAGCCAACAAAGCCCTTCAATGGTGGGGTTTCTTTTTCTATAAGAAAACTCGTATTCAAGAGCATATTACACACAACGATATCAGCATAATGCTTACTATCACTGTGCAAAGAATCACGTTTCAAGGATCAATCCATAAAGTTATTAACATGGATAAAATAAAGCAAAAGCTTAAAGTTTGAAATATTATAATAATATAAATGAGCTACAATTGTTTCGCCTTGCGGCATCATCGGGCAAGTCAATGATGTTGCCCGATGATACCGCAAGGCGAAAAAATTGTAGCTCATTTATATTATTAAAATAGCCTATTTCAAACTTTAAGCTTTTGCTTTATTTTATCCTTGAATATGGACTTTCAACTAGAAATATATGCTATTACATTAAAGTTGAGTTATTAACATTATTTACACCTTTAAGTACTGTTTTGTTCAAGTGTAAACTTTACAGGATAAAATTTAGTTTTAGTTTTTTGGTTTTTAATATTGTTTGTGTCACGTCATTGGATAAGTTTGTAGCCACGTTTGGTTTATAAAAACAATTTATTGAACGTATTAAATCAATCAAAAGGCGAAAACCAAAGTTCATAATACCAATAGTTACAGATTTATGTGTACTTATTTTAAAACATATTTCGCAAATATATTTACATAAAAGCAACCTAGTTTCATCATTTCACATTAAGAGAGAGTCACGAAAGATTTTACTCATGAATATTTACAACTTCATAACCAACAATTTCCTCAACTAAAACTAAACAGTACAAAAGTTGTTGCAGTTACAAAAGTTAAATTCATTGCAATAAATAAAATTTCACGTAGTTGTGTTGCTTTGGTTATTTATTCGTAAAAGTTTGGATTACTTGTACAGTACATAACTGCACAACTGCAATGGTTAACGTAAATAAACCATAAAGAAAAATATGAAATTACTTTTATATTTGAACAATGCTCTGAGAGTCATCTGATACTTTGTCTCGTCTCTCTGCTTCATTGATTTGGAATTGCATAAACTTTCTTCTCGAGGGTTCACATATTGCTTTTGGAATAAGTTTAGAGTTTCACAATTGTCAATTTACTCATGTTGTTATTGGGAGGGATAAATTTTGTTTCATGTAGTCAATGACTTTAAAATCTAATTGAAATCGTTTCCCTGATATTTTGTTTAACGTGAAGATAAATATAGTATTAGTTTATTAGTTATATACAGTAAGATGATTCATTAGTTTTACAAACTTTAAATCAAATTTACTCGTGTGTTATTGGCTGGGATACATTTTTAAATCCCTGTAGTCAATGGTTCTGAACTTTAACAAAATGGAATGTAAATAGGAATTCGTCATAATTATATTTGTATAATATAGTTATGAATGATGAATAGAAACAACCGAAAAAGACTAGAATAACCATTTTGTAAAAGTTGTTAAGAGAAAGATTTACGTGAGAAATATTAAGGATAAAAAAAAATTCTTGGAGTTCTATATAATTTAATTTATTCATAACCATCATGGTAATGAAGTGAAATCTTTTAATAGTTATGTTTTTAATAAAAATGCATTGATGTACAGAACCTATGAGGTTCTCCCTTAAGAGTGCGGACTTCCACCAGGATAAAAGCAAATTCACTTTAATTTTTGACAAATGAGTGCAACTGTAAGTTGTGATGAAATCTGGATTTGTTATTCATAGAAATCATAAAATAATTACGACGATTGAGTGTTTTTCTAATTCACTTTAAAGTAATATTTCCTTTTCAATTCATAACGTATATATATTTATATATATACATGTTATAATATATATATATATATATATATATATATATATATATATATATATATAATCGTGTTATATATAGTGCTTTCTGTAAATGATCATATGTTAATGAACAAATATTAGGTTTTCCTGCTAATTATATAATTTTTTTTTTTTTTTTTTTTTTACATTTCTATAAAAAACGTCATTTAATATTATTGTACATAGATATCTTGGTATACGTTCTTAGAGCCGATCACAATCTAAATTACATAATCGTTTGTTACATTATAAACGTTTACACATATACAAAAGTAGCCTCCATATTGGAGAAATCTGCTTTATAAACTGTTTCTCGTTCAATATTGATATCTTTCTAAACTCAAAGAGACAAATGAATTATTCAACGATACTTGGACCTGGTCACTGAAATTCATACTCCTATATACTATCCAAGATTCTCAATGGAAATAAATAATTTAAGTTAATCCATCATTACTTTTATATTGTTCAAAACCATTATTGAATGTATTTCTATAAGTAAATACAAATCTTTATATTTCTATAAATTAATATGAGTTTTGCATCAGTAATTTTTCAAATAATTTGGTAGTAATTCTTACATCCTTGCGGTGAGAGATATTTGATCAGATATGGTTTGGCAAATATTTTCTTCAATTTTACTTGTAATTATCTGAGCTTCACAGATTACCTTTCATTTCTTTTTACTTATTTAAAAAAAATCTCAAATTTAATAATATTAAGCGTTTTCCACCATAAATAATAAAATATATCATCAATAGTTTCTCATTTCTAAAATGCTTTTAGTGTAATGAAACTGCAAAAGGATTAAAACAGAGGAAGAAATATAGTGGATATAGTTTTATACTTCACATATTATGTTTATTTGCAATGTGCAGTTTTTACAGAAATAGAGTAGTGGTTTTACTTTTTTCAAAATAGATATTAACAGATATAACAAGGCACAAACTTGTCACTCAACTATACATACAAATGAATACTAAGCAATTTTCTACTAACAATTAGTGTTATTTATCATGGAATTAAACATACCTTGGACTTTGTTCATTTTTATATTTTGACTTACAACTTCGCTATGTTTGATGAGATGTCGAAAAGTGTCATTTGTTTGAATTCTTTAGAGCTTTATTTGAGGAACATTTTATCAATCAATAGTTTCAATTTTTTATTATAGGAATTATTTTTAAAACATTGTTCTTTCTATTTCTGTAAGCATTCATTTCAGCGCATTTTGAGAAAATCTATTTTTTTAAATTTTTATTTAATTTGTATTACCATATTTTGATTTTTCTAAGAAGGTAAAAACACTCTGGAAATAAGTTACATGTTTGACTAAACTTGATCCATCTTTTGGAGTTTTAAAACATTTTACGCACAACCGGTTAATACGATTACAAAAATAACTTTATGGAAGTCAGGATATCTCAAAACGCATATTGTTAAAAGCCTCACAATCTATTGGGTCATCAAATATAGTTCTTCTATACTTATGATATGTCACAAAAAAATGTATATGTTTTTGAATTGTATATTATTCAAAATTTTAAATTAGTTGCTGGGGGAAATGTTTCCAAATAAAGTGTTTCACTTTTGTTTCAAACACATGATTAACTATTGTTTTTTTCAACTATGAGTCGGCGGAAGAATCGTTAAAAAAATTACCTATATCCTGTCATTAGTTACTTGCAGGAATATCTGAAATTCTATTTCATTTTTGTTAAGTACAGCGAAAGACACATTTAAAGTTTCAAGATATTTTATCACACACGATATACAATCTGGCTATAAAACGAAGCAATTGCATTACGTTAATCTCATAAATTTATGAAAATAAATATAATGCAAGAAATAAATGTACATATAACGTATTTCATGATCATGCTGTATTTTTAATAACACGACTATATAAAATGTTTTGATATGTGCTCTATACTTAGAGAGTGGAGTGAACCTTGTTATTAATCCTGTAAATAAACTAGAGATAAGTTAGCCGGAGATGGTATCTTTGTGATACCTAAGAAAGGCAACATTTATTGAGGATTTTGAAACGAATTATTTAAAAGGTGAAATTTGAATTTACAAAATTATATTTAAATTAAAAATTTATTTACAAAAAAACACAAAAAAAGGTGTAAAAGGGAAATTTATATATTTTAAAATTATGTTCATGTAATATATGTTATATAGTATTTAATATATATATATATATATATATATATATATATATATAGTTCTACATTATTAAAATAATTGTATTTACAAGAACAAAGCTAAATATATTATTTGTTTGTTACTTCTAGCAAAGTTAAGAAAAAATATCTTTTTTTTTAATATAATTTTAAAGATCTTACAACTGGGTTCAGATATGCAGACAGGCTATATCCCTACAATTGTCTAAATTGCTCAAAACGTCTATATTTTCGCAATATATTACTCCATTCGTAATTGAATTTTTATCTTTTTTTTAACTTAAACCAATTTATTTGACAAAATCTCAGTATTCCTGCCACTATTAAAACTCTATAACGACTTCTATTATAAATAAAATGTTGGTTTATTACTCTCTCTCAGTCCTTTACTAGTGTAGACCTATCTTCTTGCCTTTATTACCAAAGTTTACAGCCCAGTCACAATGTGTTTCAGATGCGAAGCGACAGAGTGCGTGCATGCGTGTTTGCTAAACTGATTTTATAGCTCTAGGATTCATATCAAATGTTACGTTTCTGCTAGATTTGTTGTCATAGAGATATAAACAACGATCTATAATGTCTTCTTTTAGAGAACATTAAATGAAAATATCTATTCGAGATGTAGACATTTCTTCTATACATTTTATTACGGTAATTATTTAATCGTTACGTTTTTATTACTAAATCAAATGTCAGAGCCCGATAATGACCTTGACGAGGTTTTAAAAGGTCACGTGATAATAGTTTTCGTGTGTTACGATTACACGTTTTATTATTTTGTTTGTTTAAATTGTTTTTATTTTTTTTACAAAAAATTCAAGTAATTTATTTTTAAATGAACGTTATTATCAAAAAATTAGCTCGTAAAAACAATTTTAAAATGTTCAGCAACTTTACATAAATAGCAGATCCTGGTCAGTAGCTTATTCAAAGAATCCAATGCTATATCAATAAAGCAATTTTTGAGAAAATATCTCATATTTAAGAACTGTAGAAGTTGAAAATGATATATTATTATATTGCTATATTAAAAGAAAAACCTAAACCTATTATATGCTACGTATTAACTATATATATCAAGTAGTTTTGAAGAATTTTGTTTGTTTGAACAATATCTTAAAACTAAATTACATTTTTAATTTAAAATAAAGACGGAGTAAGTACGAGTTAAAAGAAAAAACATAATTTGTGATATTTTTTAATTCAGATTCGTTTTATTGATTTCAAGACCTGCAAAATTTAATGTTTCATTTACAATTTTGTTTTATTAATTTATAATTATTTTAACATGTATATAAACATAGATAACATTTATATAGATATAATATTAACATATATTAGATATTCTTAACATGTTTGAGGTAAGCCAGTAGAAAATCCTGGTAAAAAATGATTTATAATGGTATAAAAAAATGTGTGATATGAAATAGAAAAGATTTTCCAGAAACTAAGTCATAAATAAAATAACACAGATACGTAATACTTACCAGTTTCTTAAAGCTTCAGAATTTTTACCCTTACACTAAAACCATAGCTCAATAGAATTTAAGTTGTGTATTGCCACTGCGATCTCTTTCACAAATATGAGATGGGTTCTTGGAAATAAACAACTTTTGGTATAGTTTGTGGTATTGATGAACATTAGCCATTAGTGTCAATATTAATTTGTGTCACATATATAAGAAATTATTACGAAATATTTGTTCTCCAGGGGAAGGTACAAAATAACACAGTTTTGTTTGATTAACCGTCAACTAATGTTACATAGTTTATATCATAATGATAGTCTAGAGTAACCGGATATGCTTGAATAACTATTTATTATCTTTGACTTACCGCCAGCAATCCTTAATTAATTCTTTTTTTTTTCAGTTTATATTGTCATATATTTCATTACACTACACGTGTTTCGGACATTATCGTCCATCGTCGGGTGATAACACTTAGTTAAAACATTCAACAAATACAAGTATACAAAATACAAGTATACACATAACATTCACGCACAAGAAACAAAATATTTTCTTTTTCATTGTCACCACGCCGGCACTACATAGTATGATAAACAGATTGACTACCATACGCACATAACCATTGCATAGTATACTATGTAGTTCCGGCACGGTGACATTAATGAAAAAGAAATATTTTGTTTCTTGTGCGTGAATGTTATGTGTATACTTGTATTTTGTGTTGAATGTTTTAACTAAGTGTTATCACCCGACGATGGACGATAATGTCCGTAACACGTGTAGTGTAATGAAATATATGACAATATAAACTGAAAAAAAAAAATTAATTAAGGATTGCTGGCGGTAAGTCAGAGATAATAAATAGTTTATATTATTGATCTCTTTCATAGACGCTCCGATACATGATGCTATAAAATGTCTATCGATTCTACACCTAGAAAAATATTTCCATCATTTTTTGTTCATTTTAATTATGTGGAATGGGAAAATAAGTCCTTTGAACCATGATTAATTTTATAATCATAGTAGACAGAGATTTTATATTTTCAAAATACTATATGATTCAGTTAGTATACATTTTGGCAGATTTTAAAATCCTATTCCCCCCTCCCAATTTGATACGGAGGAAGGAGGACCAACCGAATAATTTTAAATGGCGTCACCTTCCTTGTGACAACACCTTTTAAAAGTCAAAACGTTTGGCAGAAACAAAATTATTTAATAAAATGACTTTCTTATAAATTGTTGGGGCACAAAGATTCGAATAAACAATTCAATAAAATTATTATGGAATTACCATAAATTACAATTGCTTAATATAACAACAAATTGTAACAACAAGTAACTACAAAATTGTAGAAGGTGCATCTAGGTGATGTGTATATATTAATAACAAGGTTATAGAGTAACTGCTCATTACATTTGGATGTATTGCAATTAATTTTCGGACAAAGAAATATCTTTGCTTTGGCAATGAACTTTTAGACAGCAGTCATTAATGCAATATTTTTTTTACAAGATAATATATATGTTTTATGTGAGTGGATGTCAAAACACAGAGTGGTCACAAAATGTGTTCGTGATTTAGAAAATTGCTCCGCGTATATATCATTACTTTGTAATAATTTTAGTAATGGCGACTGTGTAACAGAAAGCTCTATTTTATGATTTGGTGAATATAAATCCGTAGTTGCAGTGAACATGAGTTTTTTGCGAAATCACAAACAAAAATCCACATGTAGACAAAACATTCAATGGTATAGTAAGGTTAAAGAAGTTGGAAATGTGTTCATGAAGATATCCTCAAACCGATGAACATCAGATGATAACTTCAAGCTTTTCAGTAGTCGTGCTTCCGTAGTCCTAAAAAACTCTATCCTTCGACCTGTTTTGGAACTTAGCAATCTTAAAAAAAAACTGTTCAAATCATACTCCTTAAATCTTGAAAAATGCGTATTAAATCCAGCTTAAATAAGAATTAAACCCGCAAATCGTCCTAAACAAGATTAATTTGCTGTGACAGTACTGAATGCAATAGGCGATTATGAAAGCTAATTACGTACACTGATAAAAAAAGTTTAAATTTAAATTACTATGTTAACCGTCACAACTATCGAATCTTAAAACTCTACAAACAAATGAAATTGTTTAGTATGCTCATGTTCTGTAGTCGTAACCCGTTCATGTTGGCTGAGAAAGCGTTTACAGGTTTCACTTACTTGGAGATGCTGGAATTTCAAGTTTTCCCACAAATTGATGACATAGGCTAGTAAGAGGAAAGGATAGAATTATCAAATTCACCAAGAAGTTAGAACACCACCCCATTACATTCTCATGGTTAGCTCTCTATGATAGATTTCCTGGACGTTATATTGTATGGTCTTGTTTTGTAGTCATAAAGAACCCACGATCTGACCCCTATGTACTTTCCTTCTCTGGTTATGTTAAACATATAACTTAGGCTAAGAAAATCCGGGATCTTTTCCATTTTAGAGATGGAATCACTGCTATACCGACTGTTACTCTTGGTAAGATCAAGTGTATCAGGGCGATGATCGACTATCACCCAGATGTTTCCCGAATAACGGTGTGGTAATATTTAAACGTACCTAATAATTAACTTTTTCTGTATTTTGTTGTAGACTATACCAATAAGTACTATAGGCTACTTGACTTTATTTAATATAGCTTAATTAATTTTCCTTGTAAGAACGGAATTTTTACCTTTGAACATGTACATGAGATATTTATTATTTTGTTAACTTTTACTTATATAATTGCATATTTAATCTCACTTAATTTGAATAGTTCCCACTAGTAATCAATTTTTGGTTTATATGGCCACCCACGATCCGTTTCTAGGAATTTTAATTGTAACAGCATGTTTGCAATTAATGAATAATTTAACTATCTACGTAATCTTTGTGTATTAGGAATGGCAATTAGATGTTAGGAATTTATAGGTTAACCGTGGTTGGAATTCAATTACCATAGCAATATAAATAGTTTACGCACTGGTTGCTCGCTCATACTAACTGTACTGGCATAGTATTTGAGTTATGTCGTTGGTATAAGTAATAGGTTTGACGGCATGTGTGGTTATTCCGGGTGTATCAAAAGCCCCCCCCCCCATTCGTAATAAATATTGAACGAGTTAATTCAGAAACGAGAGATTTTGTTTATTTCTAATCAGGAAATTATAATAACCCTTCCCGCTCTATATAAATGTAGGCATCCAAATTTAAAATGTAAATTCTTATTGTGTGATACATTATATCAGTTGTCTCATTAGGTAGATAAAAATTCGAAAACTGAATCTCAATATTAAAAAAAAATAAAATTTTTTAAATAAAATAAAAAATAAAAATTGTAGTAATGCTATCTTTTTACACGTTCAAAAAATGACTCCATTCCATCAAATGTTTTGAATTGATGGATCGTTTGTAAAGAATTTTGCTAAAATCATATTTAATTGACAATGTGCAAATACAAAAATTGTTGTCTAGTTTTTCGTTAATACTGTCACATTTTATTTTAGTGAATAAATTGTAGCAATTAAAGTAAAAATTAATTGTACGTTCATTGTTTGGAAAATTTAAAAATAAACATCTTGTTACTTCTTAACTTCAATTAAGCAACATTTCTTTAAAAACCAATCACCAAATGATTGAAACCTTAAATTGTATAAGTCATTCATTCGTGACAATTTTTTGTTTAATTACTAAGTTTCATCTTCAGATGTTATCTGTAGATAAAATATTTTAGTACTATAAGTTTATATCAAGAATGTAGTTTTCGGTGTATGTAACAACTGAAGTTGATAACTTAGAGTTTATTGTTCATTTTTATTTCTAAGTACATCAAATACTGTTTAAATAAGTACAAATTTAAAATCACTATGGAATTTTTATTCTCAACGAACTTTCATTTTGAAAGACGTTTATCTTATTACTTTAAACGTTCCAAATAAAAATTTTTCATACAGAAAATTAAAGAAATGTTTGTTATATTGGTATACTCTAGAAACATATTTAATTCACTTATCTGTTTTCAAACTAAAGTTTTAAGTGTTTGATTTATTGCTACTAATTTTGGTTATTTAAGTGTTGAAAAACCTTAAAATAAAAATTCCCTTTTGATAAATTTTTACCGTAAAGCAACAAAAATACAAATAATAATTTTATAAACTTTAATGATATCTACCTATTCTACTTTAAAATAATATTTTACAAATTATTAACACAAAACTACCTCCTATTTTCTACCACTCCTACTATTTTTAAGCAGTAATTAAATTCAACTAGTGACTCATCGGTTTGTATGAACAAATTCATTTTTCATACCACTGCAGTATTTATAGAGCTTAATTAGATTGTACTATTTCTAATTAACTTCAGTTGATATAATTGAATCGCTATATTTATTATTTTAAAATGTCTTATTTAAAACCAATCTCTTTCTACACCCGGCATTCAAATCACTACCATTCTTCCCAACGAATCCTGTATTATTGGAGCCATTCCAACTACATTCTTTAAGCTAAACTATTCCTAGATTACCTTTACAATATTACTTTCATACTAATCCATATATAGAATGAATGTATTAGGAATGTTGTACGTATTTATTAGGAATCTTTTGAATACGAATTTGTAAATTTAACTGAAGATACTGTTAAGTAGAATTTATTGACAGGTACTTCGATACTGATTTGCATTTCTATTATAAGTTCTATAATTCGCTTACTATCGATATGTACGTATTTTATTCTCAATGTAATGGCGAACGTAATCATTTTATGAGTTAAGTGGCGCCTATGCAAATACAGTATATTAAATTACAACTTTGCATTATTACGTCTGTAAGTTGTAATTGAACAACTAAGATTATATTCGTTGATTTAGTGTTTAAACCAATTGCAGCTACCTTTTAATAAGAGGAGAGTGTAAATAATCAGTTAAAATAAATTGCATTAACTTTGACCTATCTGTAAATCAAATAATCAGTGCCAAAACAATGAACAAACTTGCTCACGCACATATGATCAAATAATATAAAAATCTATGAAAAAACTACCTCACAAAAGAGGTCAGTTCGATAGTTGTCAGTAAAAAGTGAAGGGAGCCATTGACGCAATCTTCGATAAGAATTCATATTTTTAAATAGCCATGTGAACTTGGTTCATTTGATCGACAAACGCGTCTTCATCGCTTTAACAAGAAAATGGAACACATTAAAAAAAAAACCTAATCTTTCACCCTAAAGCAAAATTTAATGAAAACGGACCAAAATTAACCGTCACGGATTTGGCCCATTACTGAACAAATTTCGGTAATCTTTGTTCAAAATCTGTAGAGTCAATAAAAGCCTGAGGGTTAATTAAATGGTTGCCTTCCTTTTAATCGATAAGTAAAGAACCGGGATTTTGGGAAAGAGATGGGAACCAATACGTTTTGTTTGAGTCTGTAGAGGCTAAACTTGAGGAAACATTTAACAAAATCGTTATAACCTGTTTTGGAAATATTTTAATTTTATATTTACTCAGGCGACCTCAAAACGAACATGGGCTATATCTCAAAACAATTCGTCTTTGATTTTTTTACCCATCACGCAACTTTCTCATTAAGGGTCTAAAACTTAGTTCTTTTTTTCTTTTTTTAGTGTTCCCTATCTATTAATAATTTTAAAAGTCACACATCGTAGTGCGCAACTATACCATCGCATAACCAGATTAGTGGGAAATAGTGTCACCTATTTTAGGCTGGAGTTAGGATCGAAAGATTCCGACGTAAAGACAGCAATAAATCGTTTTATGAATTTGTTGGTGAATATATCTAAAAATATATAAATTTAAAAACATAAGATGCCTTCTTCTACTTCTCATCTTTACTTCTTCTACACTTCACGTCTTAGAAATTTTCCCCCTGTTACAAGACTCTTTGTTTTCTCAGTCTATATTTACTTCTTGTTTCACTCTACTTCTATTTGATGGCTTCAACAACAACCTTCCTTTATCTATTCTCTCTGTGTGTTTTCCCTGTTAATTATATGTTATTTTTATTTAATATAGTCACTTCTAAAATTCCTTCGTATAAATCCTCATTACTTTGTTAATCATTTTTTTATGTAAAAAATCGCATCCTCTTGTAATTGGTTTCTTGTTTCTTTGTGATCGTCCAAACTTCACTCCCATGTATATTTATTGGCACTGCAATAGTTTTGTAGAATTTTATTTGATTGTCTCTTTTTGTTTTTTCTTGAAAGATATGTTGCTGCTTTTATGTTCAATATTTTTGATGTACTCTTTTGTTAGTTCCCAAGTAAGTTCATTAAATACTTTAAAAATGCATTATTGATTAATATTTTAGTTTTTTGTACAAGAAATTGGGTTTTTCTTTTAAGAAGTAAAATCCTCACGAATTGTTACATTTATACATTGATGTCGAAACAAAGTGTCGTCATTTCGATTCATTTTATAGTTATATCAAAATATGCCAACAGACTTAGTAAGTTTCAATGTGAGCACTAAGATTTTATCCCAGGTTCGTTCGACCATGGTAGTCGCTATGGCGGCAGTAATTCTCTCTTTAAACAGCGTAGATTCCATTTTGTTAGCGTAAACCAATATACTTAACGTAACTCTAGTAGGGAAATACCATGTGGAGGCTTCGTGATGTCGTAATGACTTCAAAACAGGACCATTCCTACCAATCCAACAGCCTAGAAAGCTGTCATTGATTGCCTCTTGTATATTGAGATTGAAAATGGAGCTCTATCTCGCTGGAAAAATGACACTTGTTTCTTTTTCTCGTATCTGTAATAAAACAGAAAGTTCGTTCATGTTCAAGTAATTAACACCTGTAATCCTTTTTTCACCACATTTCTCACTCGATGCATTATATCACACAAAATGTTTATCTTAGTATAATCAAAACGTACCGATAAAATGTATTTCGTTGAGGAGCCGAAGATATGGTGTTTATCAAAACTATTTATTTGGAATGTTACCTCATCACTGAACGAAATTTCGTTCACATAATTTCATAATCAGCTATTTCATTCAACAATATCTTAGCAATTCAACTTGTTTTTGGGATCTGCTTACTTTCATGTTTAAGCTGGATTTTGTAACCATGAACATTCCAGAAGAGTTGTTTTTAAAATGCCATGCTTCAAATTGCGTCGAGAGGATGTCTGTAAAAGCTCCACAATATCGTCCGATGTACGTGGTCAGTATAGAGATTTATTGATCTTCACATTTCCACTTTCTTTAAACTACCTACACCAACTTATAGTGGATATTTGCCTTCAAACACAAATATTATTTCGTAGTGTAATCACTTATTTAAATTCAGCAAACCAAACACATTGAGGTTTTGGTTGCAGCCCTACAGTCACCTTTACTAAACTGACTAAAAGGATATGATTGACGAACGAAGGGTAGTGCAATAGTTTCTACACATGCGCACACCTCATCATCAAGACGAATAAAAAACCTGTAATGTTTATATAGTTTGTCAATAAAATTTAGAAAATTATTTGATTATTGCTCGTGTCAGAAATAATTGAAATGACGAACTCTTTTTCAACGACCCTGTGTTTATCAGTTTAAATCCAATCAACAAACTCATTTCTCTTGTTTCCGATCCAAAATAATCCATCGTCACTGCTATTATAATCCTCTTTATAATGTCGTTCTGTTATTAAAGTTATATTTACAGTTATGGCGTTAGTTACGTCTTGACAGATATAAATTATAAATCTTTTTGCGTCTATCGGAGCCACCTCTTTTCTAGCATATTTAATTATTTCCGAAAGATTTTGTCCCCTCTTTTTATAATATTTTTTAAATTTATTTATTTATTTGCATCACTTATGGCATACATAATGCAGCTGTGCTGCCGTATACATTTAAGTTGTCATACTATACAAAAATTACTCACAATATAATACAAATACACAATATACAATACAAAAAATACACGAGATAGAAATTTAATAAAATACAAACAAATTAAGACATAGTGAACCATGTCTATATGTTATCTTATATTAATCATTTATTTGAGCCGTCATCCTGAATACAAAATGCATCCCAAGCACCCAGTGGTTATGAGCTGAGGTACTCCACTGAGTTATTATAAAGGTTTCTCCTATTATGACCAAAAAGATATTTAAGAAAGAATAAGATTATTATGTGTTATTTAAGATTGTTTGGTTCTAACGAAACACTTATAAACCACCCATTCGAAAATAAATATTTTCTAGAAATATTCGTCAGGTAGTATTGCATATTATTTTATTATTCTGCAAGATCATTCTGTCTTCTTTGATATTTTATTGATGATTAATTGTTTTCTTTATTACCAACTTAAATGCAAAAAAAATGACATTTCTGATGCATTACCTGTGTAGTTAATAACTATGAGATAATTTAATAATTAATAAAAAACAACAACATGTTTTACTTAGGCAAACAGCCACCGTTATGTGAAGTACTTTCGTAGAAATCTACATCATTTATGCAAAATTATAACCAAATCGGTCCGATTACACCATGTTAATAAAACTGTACATTGTATTTTTATTGATTTTATAGTAATCTCATTAACCCTACTCCTTTCATCAATCTTACTATATCCTTCTATTTCGTCATATCTCACAATTTTAAATAGTACTGTTATTTTGTTTGCCACTAACAAAAAAATAGCATTGTTTTCAGTCTTAAACAAAAATTACATTTTTACGTTTCTAGAGTTTCAAAACATTGTTTTTCGTTGTTATAATTTTATTTCTTTTACAAATTACAATACGGAAGTGAAAGGAATGGTGTCACAGAATAAACCAGTGTTGATAAGATATACAAGGAGAGAGGGAGGGGGAGGGGGAAGTTGATAACTTTAGACAGCCGCAATAAAGATAGGCGCCTTAAGCATATCTCATTGTACACAAGTTAGCCCTGGGGTCCGATCAAAACACGAGCGATTGTACAGGATTGTTATAAAATTGTATGGCTAGGTGAGTTTTAACTTAAATAAATCTTTAAGTTTGCCCTTTAAATACATTTTAATTATCAGCTTTGAGCAAAAATGCTTCTAATTTTTCAGGTTTTAAGATAAATATTTATGGAAATATAAATTTAGGTTCTCCGCATAAATTGTTAATTTCTGCATTAATTTGAATTATCTTTATTCCATTTTCTACGATATTTTTTTTTTTAAATCAATCGTCTCCCGTACTGCTAAAAATATCTTTTCATTGCAGTATAGAGTCTAAATTTTGGATCGAAATAAAACTGTATTTAGAATATCTATAATATAATTAGTTACATTAAACAACAATAATATATATATATATATATATATATATATATATATATATATATATATATATGGGTCATTTTTACTTTGCAACATAGTGTAGAGAAAATTATGTAATGGTTAAATAAATCGATGTCAATATTTTGCGGACATTTCCTTTTTCAGAACTCAGGAGTAAAAGAAAGTGATGGAGATACGCGTGGAGGGATAGATCTCACCCTAAGTTTGTTGCATGTGTCCATACTTTACCCATTTCTGGGGATATTTCGATAACTCAAAATTTGGTGATAGCTGACATACGATTTTCCCAAAATCCGCCTTAGGATAAATCGTATTAGTCAATATATCTACAACTTTCCGGAAACTGAGTTATCGATAGAAAACAAAAAAATCGGCCAAGAAGACTGTTAGAAGAGGCGTTATTTCTCAAAATAAATTCCACAGATTTGGATAAACTTTTAGTGAAAAGAAATGGTTAATGCCCTAAACCCGCGTCCAATACCGAGGTAAAAAATATTACGGTTCAAGAATAAATAGCAAAAAACTAAAATGATCCTACACTGCCGTCATGAAAAACTTGTTGTTAATTAAATACAATTGAGGATTTGTTGGTAGCATAAACGTATCAAGTATAGGTTAAATATATTGTCTTTATCACCAAGTAGGTATTAGAAACTATTATATAAATATCTCTCACTTATCATTGGTACCGACTATACCATATAGTTTTATTAATGTAGTTGTCTCATGAGGTAGTTTTCTCCTTGTAATTATGTAGTTTAAATAAGGTTATTTTTAGAACTTCATGGACAATTTTATTTGATTTTTCCCAACTATGGAATAGCGTTTTTTTATACATTTAAAATTAGATCTCTCTTCCTATTAATCATTCTACAAAGTGGCCATAAAGGAGCCTCCCTCTCCCCTCTACTTTTTGCACAGTTTACGTCATAATGATTTCAGACTAAGTAAAGTGTTTAATTACTTATAGTTCGTTTTATTATGTGAAAAAATTTCCCTCCGCCATTTTAAATCAGCAATATTGGAATTGTGTCATTTTTTTTAATGGCAACATGGTATTTTGAAACTTGATTTAACATAGTTTTCAACCGTACGTTCGTTGGGATAAATAATCTCTCATTTATCTTTATCCAAAAACAATAGAAATTTATTTATGATATTTGACTTTTTTTAATACTGCACATTTAATGTTCTAATTGTGTGAAACGAACTAGACTTTAATTTTCACCTCATAGAACTCAATTTTCATCATAAAAGAAATTCATAATAGTTTTAAACTGTTGTTTAAATATGAAACCTATGCAGTCATTTAATGATATATCAAGTTGTACAATTATACTGACCGACTTTAGTAGATGTTCAAACATCTGGCGACATCTTGGCAGTGGTAGATCGCGTTAATAAAATAATTTCTAACATTTACAAACATATTTTTTGGTGATTTTGTGATACTCTTCTACTATTCTCGTTCAAAGATCCTCAATGTCTCGGATTTTAATTTTATAAACTATTAATTTTACGTTGTGTACCCAATAGAAAAAATCTAGAGGCGTTAAATCCGGGGATATCGGAGGCCATTCCACTTATTAGGAAAATTTCGTTCCAAAAATTGCTTTACTTAAGGATTAGTAGTGCGCAGGAGCACCGTCCTGCTGGAGGATAATATTGTACTGGAATCTACAATCTACTACTCCCAAAGTAGTCGGCGTATCACAGTTCGAAGATCTACTTACATACATCAGTATAATTGTAAACTTGATTTATCATTTTAATAATAAGTGTGTTCCTTTCGTATTTAAAAAATCAATTTAAATCCATTTTGAAGTTGTTTTATGGTGAAATGAGAGTTTTACAATGTTCCATTGAGGTGAAAATCGAAGTCTAGTGCAATAACATGTGTCTAACATAATTACAACATTAAATGTGATGTATTTGAAATGAATAACTGGAGTGAATAGGTGAAAGAGTTATACCACCGAACACAGAGTTGAAAATCAATTATACACAAACTTCATCTAGTGCGAAGTCATTAAGACACAAACTGTGAAAAATATTGGGGGACTTCATGGCCACTCTGTATTTAACAGTATTGTGGCAAAAGGGAAACTTTTAAATAGTAAGGCCGACAAATACAATATTTTTTTTTTGTTTTACTTCCCATTTCACTGCCCTCATTACTATCCCATTCCAGGTCAAGTTATACAGTAGAAAGTAAAGTTATACATTTAATTACCTTTCTCGAATCCAAGTTACGTTACAATTGTAGGGATTTGTTTAAATAAACATCAAATATATTTTAAAGAGACTAAAATGTATAAAATAATTTATGGGAACCCGAAGTTTATTTGGTTTAAAATATTACAAGTATTATCATACCTATTAAAAATTAACAATTACAAATTTTCAGGACCATCAGTACAGGGTTAGGAATCTGTAAGGGGCTAAGAGAACATATTTTATACTTTATAGTCCATTTTAAAAATGTGGGTTAAAAAATAATAAATTGAATAAATATTTTTTGCTTTTTAGTATTGTGTGTGAATTTTACAATCGGCTTGCAATATCTTGATTAGATCAACAAATCTACAAAAACCATAATGTCAATCCCACCGAATGGTTCATATTCATTTTTATTTTTCAGTTGTCGTAACCTAAAACCGATCATACAAATAATTTCTCTTGGAAATCGAACAAGAATTCGATGTTCTTTCGCGAGAACTTCAAATAGTTATCAGTGAGTAGTCTCAAATTTCCTACCATTTCTTTTTCCATCCTTCTCAACTCGTAATTTAAATAATATGTGAAGCGTTGTTCCACCAACAAGTCAATGCTACACCGGTCAATGCGCAACTTTAACTGCTTTCTTACCATTGCAGCGATTGACGGACAGACACGAAAACAATGTCATACTGTCATCCAGTTTTGAGCTATATTTAAAGTTTCAAGTCTCTAGCTCATCGGGGAGTTAGTTTAAAATCGATTCCAAAATTTGTACTGAACAGACATGAAAATAGCGAGTTAATAAAACCATGATAAAATACCACTAAAATAAATATTCCAATATTTTTTGATATTTTAAGGTTCTAAAATTTTATTGAAATTTTTCACCATATGGAATTTAAAAACTCCTTCACGCCCATCAACTGACAAGACGTCACCGATTGGTTCTCACTTGAGAATCTTCTCTTTCTCAGGATGGGTGTTACACTCAAATACTAATATATTTTCTATAGAATGTGAGTGGGAATAGTTGCAAGACTGTCAGGGTGGTAAGTAGCCATATTGGGAAATATCAATGTCATTCAAGTGTCGGTATCAGTCAACATGAGGTCTACAAATTGTACACTCATGGACATAACTAACTGTCAACGGCCGCTATAGCACTTCTCGTCTATCCCTACGTAACGTGACTAGAATTGTTCCGCCTTTGTTCTAGCCACAATTATAAACAAACAACATTTGTTGTGGATTCCACGCTTTTTTTTTTTTTTTTTTTTTTTTTCAGATTTCATGAAGACAATTATAGATAAATGATGATAAATTTACGTCAAGAATTTGTTCTCTAATATTTGTATAATTATATCTCTGAGTTAAAATGTTCTTTTTAAATGTTGCAAACATTAATTATGAATTACTCTTTCTTTCTCCCATATATAAAGTATAGAAACAGTTGTGATAGGTCAAACATCGATACTAGTTTTGAGGTAATAAGAGTGTTTTTTTTTATTATTTTTTTATTTTTATTATTTTTTTTTAATATCTCTCAATTTGACGTCTGTACTAAAATCTACAGTTCCAATATCATTTTATTAATTTTATTCTATTTACATTTAGATACGACCAAAGATAAAGAGTAAGAGACAGCCAGATAAGCAGAACGCGCCTACTGCGTACTATCTTGCATTTAGGGGTTATTTTTCATTGTTCACTCTGCTGTGACGACCTTAACTAAAAATACATTATATCTGCCCATTCATATACCTCATGCGACAGAGATTATTTTCCACAATCGAAAAAAGGAAATAAAGTAGGAAAATGTAAAGTGCTTTTAGATATTATTCAACTACTTCTCTAAAAAATAAAATAAAATAAAATAAATAACAAAAAAAAAACCTTTTAGAACCACTTAATGATAAATCAAATAAATATTTTTTTACATACCACGTTTTTAAAACGGACTAAAAAGTATAAAATAATGTTTCATGACCCTTCTACAATTTTGAGAGAGGATTGTTAGTGGCTATGGATATATTTGGAATATTTGGAGAGAAAAACGTGAGGCGCAGCCAGTAAATAATACAAATAGACAAACCGGGTTAATTCACAGCTAATTTCAGTGAATCGGAAATGATATTCACTTTAATTTAATTTATTTACTCCTCCTTAACTATCATAGTGTTACCAGGCGACTGAAAATTAATAATTGCGGAACCAACTGGTAATCATGTTTAAAAAAAATAAAGAAAACGAATTTGATTAACAAGTGCTAAAATTTATTTAGCTTTAATTTTGCTGTTCAATTTGACCATTTACAAATATTTTCTTATGACAAAATTTTCCTAGTTTTGCTAAGAAAAGAAAATTACAAAAGGTTTTAAGTTGTACAAAGGAAATTATATAAAGATTTTAAATTTTGAACATAAACATATACATATATATATATATATATATATATATATATATATATATATATATATATATATATATATATATATATATATATATATATATATATATATATATATATATATATGATAAAAAAAAAAAGGTCTAAATAGTATATTACCATTATTAAGCCTTTGTAACATCAATTACTTAATTTATACATACACATTTATATATATATATATATATATATATATATATATATATATATATATATATATATATATATATATATAAATACATTTCTTTTTTAAAATAAAAAAACTAGATGACCATATACTATTTTTCATTTAAAAAAAAGACAAATTTATGATATATGAAATTTAATTTTATCTTTAAGAGAAAAAATATATAAATATATTGACGTAAATAATATGTTTTTATTATTTTATTTTTGCACCCTTTGTTTTTATTATTTTAAAAAATAACCCCTTTGGGGTCGTTAAAACCGAAAGATTTTGCATGTAACACCACCCATATTTGATAGATTATAAATTAGTACACATTATTACACATATATATTAAAAAAGACATATTATCGTACAGAGTTCTGTTCCAAAAAATTATTTTTCATTGAAGAATAAATTCACAATTCAAGTTCCTTTTTCTTTTTGAACAACTGTTATTATTTTTTTTTTTTGTGCACTTAGTGAAAGTTGAAAATAAGTTTTTTTTTAAACATGTCTGCAATTGCGAAGTTAGAGCAATCTCGAAACGATCTCCAACAATCTCGGACAATCTCCGACCAGCTTTTTGCTAAGCAAAAAAAAAGCAAGTCGAATAGAGATTTATACAAACTCATACACGTTATTCCACAAGTCTTTGTAATGAAAAATGTTTCTTTAAGTTTAATTAAAAATGAAAAGAGAATTATCAGAATTACAAAAAGTCCAGAAAAGATTATAAATAAGTTTTTCTTTGATATTAATAAAGAATTATATATATATATATATATATATATATATATATATATATATATATATATATCGATCTTTGTTTGAGATAAAGAATCGTAACAACAGTTAGAAATTTTTTAAAAGCAAAGATTCTAGTTAAGAAAAACATTTGTCTACTTAATATTTTGATACTATTTAACACTTTATACTTTGACTATTTAAGTTTATAGTTAGATTTTGTAAATTGTCTTTTAAATGAAAGAAGGTTATTCTATTTTTTACAAGACATTAACTTTCAATAAAAATCACTGAACAAT
The DNA here is from genome assembly GCA_963513935.1 of Aphrophora alni. Lineage (NCBI taxonomy): Eukaryota > Metazoa > Arthropoda > Insecta > Hemiptera > Aphrophoridae > Aphrophora > Aphrophora alni. The sequence goes on along the minus strand of OY740769.1, from coordinate 102,625,768 downwards.
TAAAAGGAAAATAATCCTAGTTAAATTATTTGTACGAAACACATATATCAGTAATCAAAACTTAAAATATTAACAGTCTTATAATATGGTCAAATCTAAAATAGAATACCTGGAACTTGTTGAAAATGCCGAAAATCTCTGAAAAATGGAGCATGTGCCTGACGAATGTTGCACTATGTAATTTATGTAAGAAGAAAACTCACTAGCACTTAAGTTATTTGAAGGTGACGATTATAATTTAGAAACAAAAAAAAACTGACGATTCTGCCTTGATGAAATCATAATTTTTCTTTTACTTTGAGACTACATTATGAACCTTGGTACTGGTGACTTTTTGCGTGCTTATCTGGGGGGAGACACAGGTTTGATTATCATACGATGTTGAATTTTTATATTCCCCACCAGGTTTCAGCACTGGCTTGCATGGCCCTGAAAAAGGGGTTAGGAACGGCAAGTGGAATTATCGGTAAATGAAGTACAGATTGATATTTAAGTTTGTATGACGTTACAATAGATTGCTTGCACCCCACGTTTTTTCTCTCCAAGTAATCCAAACATATCCATAGCCACCAACAATCCTCCATCAAAATTGAAGAAGGTTCATGAAAAATTATTTTATACTTTTAGTCCGTTTTAAAAACGTGGTATGTTAAAACAAAATTTATTTGATTTATTATTTTCTGTTTTTTAGTCTTATGTCCGGGTAAAAGATTTCAATCGGTTTTGTATTTATTGATGAGAATCAATATACGAAAAACATCTCATTGGCCATTTTTTATTTGTTTAAAAAACTATTGTCTAAACAAATGAAGAGACAAGAAACCAACTGAATATTGTATTGTCATCAATTCTGACCTATGTTCAAAATTTCAGGTCTCTAGCTTATCGGGAAGTTAATTTAAACTCGATTGCAAAATTCCACCCGGACAGATAGATATAACGGAAACCGAACTAATAAAGACGTGGTAAAATGAGAAAAGATTTATTTTTCGACTTTTAGAATACAGCTAAAGAAAATATGTCTGAATAACATAAACTAAAACTTTCTTCAAGGTCAGTGTATAAAAGTGACAAAATTAAATCTAGGTAAAATTAACATTAAACAGTTTTTTAGTGAACTAAATGTATGGATAAAAACAAAAAAAAATCAAAGCAGAAGATCTTAAAACCAACTTACAGATTTCACAAAGAATCGAATAAGTGAAAAAAGGAAGATCTAAAAAATGAATGAATTCCTCAAGAAAGAAAATTACTGTTTTTACAAAGTTATAGTTTTATTGATTGTGCAAAGCAAGAACTAAGAACACCAACTTCGACTATTCTTGTAATTAATTGTATTCGTTTATTTTATCTATTGCGTTTGTTTTACAATTGAATAAATTTCAAAAGTTTTAGTATGTGATTTTAGTTTAATTTCATTACAAATTACCAGTTTCCGTAAATTTAATTAAAACCTGACGTTTACAAACTTTACACTCGAGCCATTTTTAGTATTTAAATAGTTGACTTTTTCATCTCTACGGTTGTGGACTTTTCTAATGTTCCTGACTATAAATTATTATTCCCGCTGCATTTAATTACGCACTGAGGATTTGTTTACTATTATAAGATCGTTTACCAAAATAAATTTCTCAAAATAATTTAATTGTAATATTTTGTTTGGTTGTAATTCTAAATAGAAATTTAACATTTTTTTTTCAAATTTTACTTTTTTCACTTTACCCGGGTTTCATTTCCATTCTACAATTATTGTTATAGCCCATAATTTTTTTTGTATTTTGGTACTGTGGACCTTCCCGCTACGTTTTGAGTGTCATTTGTATTTTATTTATGTGTGTGAGTGTAAAAATATTTTTTCAACGTTTATTAATTTTATTGCTAATGTAGATATAATTTTATTAAAAAACGGAGAATTTTGTTAAAAACTAGTTTATGGTAACTAAATATTTTATTTATATTTTTTATGAAACTGGTGTTATGTAGTAAAAGTTGAATTTTCAGTTTACCAAAATTTAAAGTGATAGCGGGTTTCATTAAAATCCGTTGTAAACGCCTCGAAAAAGTTTTCAAATTTCCCGTGATTGTGTGTATGAACTTACGTCCGTTTTATTGTCGGGTGGATAACTTACTTCGTTTATTAAAACATGAAATAAGAGGCAAAACTATATCATACCACGAAATCAAGTTGAAATAAAGTTTTTCATATTTTTTTAATGGGTTGTTTACCTCTAAATAACATAATATAAGCATAAGAATGAATCCCATGCACCGTTTGATTGTTACATTATTTTAATTTTGACAAGAGTAGTCGGAAATGGAAAGACCTACCGTAGGAACAAGGGAGAGCTTAATTCAATGATCCTGGACCCTCCACCAAAATATTGACCCCTTTTCCAACCCTTTTTTCCCCCATTAGGTTTTTCACCCCAATCACCTCCTTGCCCAAAAACTATCCCACCACTCCTTGCCACAAAAATCCCTTCCACCATCCCTTGCCCCCAAAACAACTTACCAACACCCTACGCCCTATGCCCTATGCCTATGTAAAAGTAACAGTTTTCCACCATAACTTAACGCTAACGTACACCAATAATATTTCTTATTGTTATTGGTGGAAAATAGGGTGGAATAGGGTTAAATAAATTGAATTAATGATGATGATGACCAATTAGTAAAAAAAAAATAATAAAAAAATAAAATAAATAAAAATAAAATAAATAAATAAAAACCTCTTAATACTACTAAAAACAAAAACTAAACAATAATATATTTTTCAAAATCCAAAATATTGCTTCTAAATTTTAATCTTGTTTAATTGGGTGGTGGGTACTTTAATAATCAACCACCTATCATAGGTATTGAAGTTTAAAAATATGATTGGATCAATCTGGACTCATATTTCTCTATAAATTGGACATTTATTATTCTGGTGCGTAATTTGAAATATAAATCAATAAACAGTTGGGTAAAAGGTAATTGGTAACATTATTTAACACTTTAACGTCTCTGTTTATAATATAGAATTAGGAAAAACAAGTAGAAACTTTTACTATTGCTTCTGTGTGTAAAAAGATGCAAAATGGGAAGAAAAAGACTAAAAATATTGGAGGGTTTTGGGGGAATGGAGAAGGCGGCGGAAAAAACATGAAGGGTTGGAAAAGGGTCAACATTTTGGGAGAAGAGGCCCAGGACAATAGAATCACGCTCCCTGGCTGCCACGGTAAGTCTCTCAAGCATATTAGAAATCGGAAATGGAATATTTAAGATGTAATACCATTCCTGTTTAACCATCAAATTCTGACTAACCTAATATCCTTGTGCGTCTACATCTCTGGCTAACTTCAACATCAACATTGTACACGTAGAAATCTTGCCAGATATTTTGGAGTTATCCTTGGCTCGTTTTAGAAATCCGTTTTAACGAACAGTTCATAAATTTAGCTATCAGCGTTGTAGTATTGACGCTACATATTTATTTGGTTTTGTTAATGAGAACGTAAATGCATATTTTATATACTAATCATGTATACCAGTCTTTGCGACTATCTAAAACTTACTTTAATTTCTGATGTACGCCGTGATTTTATTTTACCCTTAAAATATATTCTTGTTTTCTGTTTGACATTAAAACTAATAACATAAGAACGTTGGACGCACATACAAACACGATCTGTATTCTGGTTGATTATCTGACCCTGTCTCTCTACCGGTAGCCAATCTGTGAGTATACTCTTTCCGATTTAGAACTTCAAAGCCTTCAATCAAACAGTCCATGTAATGTGAGCGAAGTTTATTATGGCCTATTAAGTTTAGTGAGCGATGAGGGTGGTTATCGCGAGAGCCGATATAACATTGAGAAGTCCTTGATGAGATAAATGGAGAAAATATCTGTACAACGGCACACCAGGGCTATTTAACAGTTGGACCTTGGTTTAAGTACGTCTAGTGATAATATCCAGTTATATTCTGTTCACTGACTTTTATTTCTTAAATCTTCAAAGCTGGTTCACTTGTGTATTGGTTAGTTAAACATTGTTTTATTTTGTTTGGGGGAATTTACGAACTGCCTCCGTACTTAAAATGGTGTGCAGTTGGTCTACTAGGTTAACCTTAGCCTTAGATAAATCAACAACTGCCTGTTACGTTTTAAAGAAACCAAAGTCTAAGTGGTTTACAGAGAGATTCATACTCTCGTAAGCTGGTGTATTGATTTTATATACAAATGTCGGAATATGTTAGACCAATAATATTAACCTATACTTACCAAAAGAAATAAAATCTTCTTTGTTATTCCTAACCAGTATATAAGTGATAAAAACTCTTTCAATCGCCGTAAATAATTGTTCAATACTATATATGGTAGTAAATAACATTACACAATGTCACTGCCACATATCACAATCACAAGTTATGGGCAGAAACAATTATTATAAAAACCACGATAAAACCGTCTTTGTTATTAATTCAAGTGACGTACAATTGTTGCTGGGCAGGATTATTGTCTTGTCTATACGTACATATCCAAGAGACAATACGTAGTGTCAGTGATAAGGTTCTCTAAAGGAACACCTGTCATGATGTGTTACTAAGGGTCTGTCTAATGTCACAGTTTGTTGGAAATATCATTTCCTCGTCTGTCAACAAGGTTTAGAAACTAAATATGCATATTTAGTTTTGAATACATTTCTAGCCGCTTTTACGTTTTGACTTATTCAGAATATAAATGAATTATATACATGAAATCGATATGAGACCATGCTTTGTTCAGTCAGTTTGGAATAATGAGTCACGGTATAGAAAAACTCGTACAAATTCCAATTGTGTACCAAATCTGGTAAAATTTATTCAATCTCGCAAGTAGGTTATTTTACACATCTAATATTGATTATTACTTTTACGTTCTCACATATACGTAAAGAAACTTATACACCAATATAAGTTATATGTGTGTCTTTGGGGTTTTACTGATGCACTGCGAACATTAAAGAGAGCCATTTTCGTCGTCTTTTTTATAATTTCTAAGATTTTCCGTTACGGTATAAACAACAGTTCTTTTCTAGTCCAACAGATTACATAAATTGTAACATTTGGAGAGGATTCAGAGATGATAACTCTTCCACTTCTAGTTGGTATCTTCTCAAAGTTACATTTTTTAATAGTTACAAAATGAAAGAATAAAACTTAATGGTAGAAGAATTGTTGAGTTTGAAATCTGCTAACAGATATTGCATCATTGAATCTCTCTTCCGAAGACTACTTGAACCCTGCGGATGCTGTATAATTGCCTTTTATTTGAGTTATAATTTCAGTACTTGTTGCATTGAAAGAAGGTATTGTAGCAATCCAAGATGGTCGTTGTATTTGTATTCGAAGGTGTGAAGGAGTGTAAAACGAAGGTAGTATATTTTTAATAGCTCAAGGTGAAAAGTAATTAATAGTTGATAGCAACATCTTTATCATATGTTCTACATGAATACACTATGGTTATGTTTTTGGCGCTATGACGTGATCAACCTCGACGTAATTGGGTACGTTTTCACTTTGCAGTGACAATAAATTTTAATTTCTTGTGAAGGGCGAATAATGCTGACTATTTGTAGATTGCATTATTTATTATTAGGTTCTGCTATAGCCTCACAACATACAAAAGGATGTAGTAATGGAGAGGAAGAAACCTACTCCCCACCACATTTGTTAAGCTCTATAAAAAGTCAGGTGGATAAAATAAACCAAGTTAATAGGAAATAATGAAGTGGCAATGTTCGGTCGTACACAGATTTTGTCTTTACCAGACATTGGCAGACACGTGTTTTGTGTTATTTTCACGGGAATATTAGTAAATGAAAAACTTGTAATAGATTTTGGGGTAAAATATTGCTTAACAAAAATTTTAAAAAAATATATTAAACTATAAAAGTATGTGCATAAAATTACATTACGAAACGTGAAAGATTAGTTTTGTGGGTGAGATTAATGGAGATGGTGAAATTTCTAAGTTATATTTTAAGTGTTAAACTAAAGTGTACCGTGGCATATTTTGTCCTGATTTGTAAATTTGTCTTAAATACTTTCAAAGAGATTTCAGATATATCTCGTTATAAAAGCTTACATGATAATTAATTTGAAAACACATTGTTTATTTAAAACCTATTGTGTTTTTAAAAGAAAAAAATATTTTCAATATTATTTTACACATTACACAACAAAAAAAAAATAACGTAAGAAGTACGGACACAAATTACACTGTAATTATATGTAGTAGTTATTTTAATTTAGCAATAACTTTTTCCTTTAATTCCTACTTTATAGTTATAAACGTGAAACTGATTTTCAATTCTAAACTTTTCATATCTCAGGAAACCATATAGGGGTTTACCATCCATTTATTTTCAAAAACACTTCTCTTTAAGCCTCTAAGGCAGTCATTTTTGTTTAACGTCTTGGATATGGAAAAGTAATCGGTATTTATGTCATCGTTACGTTTGAATAAAACCGAAATATTTGTGACGTATCCTCAGTTATACGTTAAAAGTATAAATGCAATCTTCCCTTTCCCAGGGAACTAACTAGAGGTCTTAAGTTTAATTCAATAAAAAATGCAAACTGTGCAAAGACATGGCACCCATTAATAAAACCCAAAATAATATTCGTCATTACCTCCCTAAAAATATTACTGTTTCACTTTACGTAACATTATATACATGGTTTTCATTATTACTGATTTTATTTTACATGTTATTTTTATGGAAGTTATAATTTAGATAACTGATGCATCACTGAAAATGGCAAATTTTTCATATAGACGTACTATTTGTGAGGGTTTGTCTTCAAGTTTTATTTTATTAAGTTTGTACGAGAGGTTTGTTTTCATACAAGAAAATTCCATTATTTTTGACGTATATTTAAATTTATAATATTTTCTAAGCTTCCTTCACTCTTGCCATAAAATCCAAAACATATATCATATTTGATCAAAATCTAGTTTTTAATGATATTTGTCTTGAACTGTAATTTCCATTCCTTGAAATTTGGTACAATGAAGTGAGACAAATAATGAATTTGTTTAGACAATTTATAAAAACTAATTATTTTGAGTTACAAATTTTAACAATTTTAAATAAATACATTTCGGTTCGACTAGTAATTGACGATTTCTACGCAGTCTTGCTGCGCCCAGTATTTAGAAAATCTAAGCTCTTACGGAACTGTCACACATTAACAATAAGCAATAAAAACATTTCACTTTTGCGAGATGTAAGCAATAAATCACAAATAATGTAGGTGCTATACTTGTATAGTTAAATCGTTAACTTTTGGGAAATAAAAAATTCAGACTCAACTATCACACATTAACATTAAGCCATATAAACAGTTCGCTTTTACTTGATGTTACCAATAAATCACACCAAACAAGCAACATCTCTACAAAATGTATACAAATTTTGTTACTAAAGTATTTTAGATAATATTTAAGTGAAAAGTATACAATCTGGACTGGGGATTGAATCGAGGACCTTTGGCTTTACACAGCAATGCTCTACCAACTGAGCTATCTTTAGTCGCTCCCCAGCATAGGGCGTACACATCCCACTTGACTTTAGTTTTGCTGCAATTTTCGAGTTATCAAATTAATTGCCTAGTTACAAACAACATTGAAATTATTATTTACTGATCTAGCAGGCCTTACGTATGTAGGCCTACTTTTTTTTTTTTTTTTTTTTTTTGGAAAAATTTTAATCAGTATTTTATTAACTTTTTTTCTTGTCATATACACACGTAATATATAGAAACTTTGTGAACAAGTTCTTCGGAATTATGTTTCTTTATTGGGCCGACAGACATACAGTGGCCTATAGCATATCCGTTTATATAAAATGTCGATTGTGTGAATATTGGTTTTAATGATTTTTGTCAAAATTTGTAAAATGTTTATTAAAGCTAAGTAAAAAGTATTTATTCTCAATCTCGGTAAAAATTACTGTTATCAATCAAGAAGTGAAAGTCAATTCAGTGAAGGCGGACTGTCTTAAGGTCGATTCTTCTTAACATGAGGTAATTGTTTGGTTTTTAATTGTGTTAGTTTATTAATGAACAAAAAAAAGCAAATTATTTGCATAAATTAAAAAATTATTTTGTAATTATTGAAAACTTCTTTACTTTCTTTATGCAAATTTAATTTACACATGTAATCATAATGTTGTTCAAACAGCTTGCTTCGATTTTGATTAATTTGTCCTTAAGTAACAACGTCCATAGTTCTTTAATGTTTGGTAATAACTTGATTTAAATTAATTATTGTGTGATAGTGATGTTTCATTTTCTTGAGGGGGAGGGGGTAGTTGTTTATGGGCGTATGAGAACGCTGCTTCAATGTTGTAGTTATCAGTTTCAATAATACAACATATACACATTGTGATAAGATAAACGGTAACCTGTTTTATGTTTGTAAGTAGTTAATTTCAAAAAACTACACAACCGATTTAAAACATTTCTTCCAATGTATTAAAAAAGATATATATTATAAACATTATATTATTTCAGTAAGAAGAAATCCGGATAAACAACAAACAATTATGTAGAATTCAGTACAATAATTTGTTGTGTCACGTTGTGTATAAAAGTATTTAAGTTATTTTGTCTGCTATATTTGGCAACACTACTCTAATACTAAACCCTACAATTACTCGCTATGCAAACAAGAGTTAATTTTTAAATATCAATATTTGTTCTTAAACCTTATCTTTAAAATTTTAAATGTCTTTAAATAGTGAAATGTATCGATTAGATAAAATTTTAATAATCCAATGTTAGTAATATCATATAAATTCAAACATACTAATAAAGGGATGTGTTCTAATGTTTAGCGGTAAAACAAAAGTTATGTAATGGGCCAGAGTTTTTCTATCTATATCTATACGTTATCTGTTTTGATGTCCTGTGAGTCCGACAAATTATTTTCAGAATTATGTCTATCTGCCGTATGCAGTATTTACAGCCCGAATGCCTGAAACAATTTTAATAAAATTTGTTATTTGTGCATATTTAGGCTACATTTCTTAACATGTTTTTTTTTTTAATTTTTTGATAACTCAAAATTTGGGAGTAGTTGCCATATGAAAAACAGACAGTGTGCAGCCCCTAAGAACTCAAACAAAACATTCGTCGTCATTTCTCCATAAAATAGTTTTAAGAGTTATCGGTAAAAACAACAAAATCGACAATGAAGCACTTATTTATTACTTAATTCCTCAAAATTTACTCTACCGATTTCGTTAAAATTAGAGTTGAATAAACTCCTATGCAAAATTGAAGATACAAAATTACGTTTCAGGATTTAAAAAAAAAAAAAAAAAAAAAAAAAAAAAACAATAGGCTTGATCGCTGTCGTTAAAGCTGGGATTTAATTAATATGACTTACACCGAGGACGTATTTATAACAAATTTATTTATTTGAATATATAAATAATTTTTAAACACAGCGTCCTTGTTGTATTTCCACAATTTGAATGACAACTTAAATAAAAAAATTTATGACGAATGGTTTTGGATAGTTTTTATTTGATTTTGGGGATAGGTGTTTTGGAATGTTTGTGCAACTGTTTGCACCGTATATATATATATATATATATATATATATATATATATATATATATATATAATGTTGCTTTTGGTTCAAACAATCTTTTTTACTAGGAGTTGTAAATATGAAACTGATTTGTCCAAAACTACAGCATGCTTTAAAATAATATTTACTAATAATCTATTCCACGGAATGGCAACTTGACTTTGAAATAAAAAGAAATATTCAACATAAGAAAAGAAGCGATACTTTGAATGTCTTATTTGTACTGACAATAGATTCGCAGTACTTGCTACAGGTTAGAATTCCCCGTTCTTTACTGAAATAGGAACCACTTAAACACGTGCAAGAATTGTTTTCCTTACGTTCTTAAAGTCAAGAATCGTGCAAAACCTTTCTATTGTGAACTTTTAGACGTGTAAAGACTTTGTTTTGTTGAGGTGAGTTTATTGTTTTATAACATTGAACCAGTGTTATTAGAGAAGTTCTGTTGAAAGATGGGACAAAAGGTTGCGAGCCCTGATAAACTGTTAGGTTACTAGTCCATTTACACGAAATCCAAATTAGTTACCTCACGTGTTGTTACTGTGACTTGTAGTTTCAGTCATAGTTATTTTGAGTGCTCAAACCAAGTTTTAAACCTGTGTTTTTTCGTAAGTCATAATTTTAGTTTCAACATATCCTAATCTACTAAGCTATGTTTGACGTTTTCCCTTTTTTCACTTTCAAGGTTTATCACTTGCTAATGGAAGTTTATTATTAACATCGAAACGTAGTGTTTTAGTTTTAATACACAAATGTCTCATTAAACCACGTCAATAATATAAACAATCCAACTATTAAATAACTTTGAGCCGCAATAAATTTAATAAATTAAAACAGTAATATATATTATTCTCTCTCTCTCTCTCTCTCTCTCTCTCTCTCTCTCCTCTCTCTCTCTCTCTCTCTCTCTCTCTCTCTCTCTCTCTCTCTCTCTCTCTCTCTCTCTCTCTCTCTCTCTCTCTCTCTCTCTCTCTCTCTCTCTCTCTCTCTCTCTCTCTCTCTCTCTCTCTCTCTCTCTCTCTCTCTCTCTCTCTCTCTCTCTCTCTCTCTCTCTCTCTCTCTCTCCCCTCTCTCTCTCTCTCTCCCTCTCTCTCTCTCTCTCTCTTCTCTCTCTCTCTCTCTCTCTCTCTCTCTCTCTCTCTCTCTCTCTCTCTCTCTCTCTCTCTCAATCTCTCTCTCTCTCTCTCTCTCTCTCTCTCTCTCTCTCTCTCTCTCTCTCTCTCTCTCTCTCTCTCTCTCTCTCTCTCTCTCTCTCTCTCTCTCTCACTTAGAGAGAGAGCGCGCTGATAGAATCAATGTTTTGATAATCCATTAATATAAATTACTATATTAAATGTAGAAACATTTCATAATTAGTTATATGAATAGTTTTAATATTAGTAGAGCTGAATGTTTTCCCAGATTCTGAAAATTATAAATTACATAAATTATATCTTTAAAGTATCGAGTTATACCTTGCACTTACGTCTATCAAATGAAAAAATAATGAATTTTTCAATGATCTTTATCTGTTAGTTTTGATTTTTTCAAAACTAGTAGATAGGCTTTGATGAAATTTTGTATATTTTCATATTTTGTAAATGTACCAAAAAAGAAAATTCTTCAGTTCCTTAAAAGTAGCAGCTAATGGTTATTATTTTACTTTACCGAAACTTAACAGAAAGTCTGTAAATCTCCAAAATTCATTTTACAAATGTACAAATTTTACATGTATCGCCTATTACTTATGACAAACTGAAATATTCCCTAGAAAGATAACAGTACAAAATATCGCTCAATAGAATATTAAATTCAACAGGTTAAACTTAATTAATTGACGATTTACCAACTTATGGGAATAAAATTATAATTGAGTGTTAGAAAACCAGTCGCCATTTTGAACATGTTTAAGGAGACATTTACAATTTTTAGTATATTTCTAGGGAATGAAATATAATGTTACTGTTATAACAATCATAATACCATAATATTACGGTTTGAGCTAATCATGCGTGTTGTAAACAGTTTACCAAGAAATTATTATTTTTAGTTTTTTGTAGAAAACTCTGTTATTTTTAACCTAAAAATAATAGATTTTTTCTTTTCGCTTAAAGAGAAAAAAATTGATCTATTGTTTTATATTTTGAAGTTTAAATGGCAAAATATTCGAACAATAATAATATAAATATCATCAATTTTGAAAATGTACAAAATAAAAGTTTGTTTTTCTGGAGTAATAGTAGAAAGTTACACAAACAATGGGTCAAGCAAATGTTCACTCAATGTCTTATCTATTTCCAAAGATGTTTTTAAATATTTAACAGAAAATGGCCGACAGACTGAAAACAAAGCTTTTTCCTAACGTAAGTTTATACATGCTGTATTTTTTGTAGCTCTAGAAGTAGCCCCTAAATTACTGGCGTGCAATTTTGAATCACTCTGTATTGTGTCAAACACGAGAGACCTAGCTGGGTCTACTCCTTCTTCATGTAATCTTTCGTTTGTTCCCTCTCTTTCAACTTCTTTATCAGGTTTCCCTCGACCAATTTTCGTTTTTTTCCGAATCTGTAGCTATAAGATTATTCAAGGGTAAGTGGTCTTTATTTTATCTTCTTATTTTTATAAGACGATAATGGCCGAGAAGTTTTTCTATTTATACAACAAGAAAATTTTGTTAGTAATAATTATGTAGTCTTCTAATTTCTCATTAATTACAAATCACACGTAGATTTTATAACTCACGTAAGAATATATAAATACTCTTATGTATAGATAAACATACAACAATTTAAAAATCATAATATCAAAATAAAATAATAAATTGCAGCAGTAAGAAACACTTAGTACTAATTACATGATAAAAACCAATAAAACAAATATTCATTTTATGAAATTTGGTTATTCCAGAAGCAAAGCTATTTTGCCTTAGTTGTATATACCCACAATTATTCTAAAATAAATTCAATAAATAATTTCTAATATTATAAACACTTTACAATTTGACTATCAATATAATAAATATGACTTAATCTGCAATTCCAACCTGTTTTCCCTTCATTTATTACATGTTGTTAAACCTACACCTGATGTCTACATTAAATGTGTCCGCATAATTACAAGTATAAGTTCAATCGTTACTATTACATGTATTTAGGCAATGACTATTGTATAACGTCCAATGTAAGGAAATATCAAATTTGTTTATGACTGTTATAAACTGTGTAAGGGAGTATTAACGACTGTAAAATCGTTCAGAATGACAAACAAACATGCTATGGCCACTTCCTGCATTGAAAACAAGAGAATAACATGTGTCAGTAGTTGAGGAAGAAATGCCATACTACATCAAGTGGCCTGTAATTTATTTATGAAACTCAAAAATATATACAGCGTGTCCATGAAGTTATGATGTGATTTTGAATAAATATATTTCTAAAAATATAAATTTAACATACATGAAAAAACAGATACAGACGATTTTTCTAGTTTGTCTGATTTCTATGTGGGCCCATTGGGCAGTTCTGTCCATGCGATATTCCAACTCTTCCCACACCCGATCTAGAACATCTGGAGTTATTGATGCCTTTACTTTTTAAATTCGTTATCTCAAATGAATTTGTTTTTACTCATATAAATAAACGCCCATGAGTGTAAAACAATAGCATATGTTACAACATAAGCGTTGGTTAGCCCAATAGGTTTTATACAACTTTTTAAAAGTCTGTAAAGTGACCCAAATGTGGCTTCCAGTTTATACGTTTTAGGTCTGCCAGTTCGACGCTTAAAATTAGGGATCGAAAATACTTTGAGGTTAACCGAACAGTATATGTAAATACTTTCATCGTAAGTATCGGAATTCGCATCAATCGCTGCTCTGCAATTCGCTCTGCACGCAAAGTAAACACCGTAACTATTCAGCTCTACCAGATATTGAACCTAAATATCTCTAAGTTATTCTTTTATTAGTGATAGAAGTCTCGTTAATTAATTCTTTTCCAAAGTATTAAATTTTAGATTTTCTGCTACGAGTAACGAAATACCTGATAAATGTTTGAAACCTATGTATAATAAACTGTCTCGTCCTGAATATTGCAAGAAACACTTTGAATTAGAAAATTAGGTATAACATTAGTTTTCATTCTTCTAGAGAATTTATTAAATGCTTTTATGTTTGCATAGAGTTTAAAATTGGCAAATAGTACCAACTTTCAAATTGGTTGTTACTTTTGATTATCTAAATTCATTTAGTTATTTACTCAGATAAAGTCCGAAAATTTTGTGATAAACGTACAAAAACGCATTAATATCTGTGTAGCTGTTTATAAACAGCAAACGACTCATTTGAGATGTAGAAATAAAGGATATAAATAATTTAACAACTCCAAACATTACAAACAGCTTTCTACTTTTCTTAATTTAATATATCAAAGGGGAGAAGTGTTTGTTTAGAACTTAAGGATACCATGACAAAATTGATTTTGTATTCAAAATGTAATGATAAGCATGTAATAAAAAGATATTGCTTAAATTAACGCTCTAACTATTTAATTATAATTAAAAGACGAATTACAATAACCAAATCACCTTATAATATTGATATTTGCATAGGAGAAAAACACTACTTTATTCGTTAAAGTTTTCTTTTAAAATTACGATATATTTTAGCCTCAATTTACGAATCAAATAATCAAAAGTGCTTGCATGTTATCTTACTGCAAAATGGAGCACGTTCTACTGTTTTACCCCTAATTGTAGTGCGTGTTTTAAAATTTAGAAAACTAACCATTTTTGAAAAAATTTTAACTACACGTCAATATATATAATATAAGTGAAACTTTCTATTTTTTAATGAAATAAAATATTATAACATTTCTATCTAAAAAAAATAATTGTATAATAAATAATAAAATCTTATTGATAACAAAAAATGTAAAAATTGTTGAATATATAACTGAAATATAAATTAAATTAAAGTTTTTTGAAAAAATTCTGGAAATAGAAAATATATAAAAAAAGTTTTTTTTATAATTCATATTAATAATTTAATATATAACTAAGACATATCGGTTTATACGAAAATAAAGTTCCTGACAAAGAGTAAAACTTAAAATAATCCTGTATCCTTACAGGCTAACCACTTTTTAATCGGATAATGTGTTGTCAGAATGTCGAGTTCCCTTCACTGTAATTTTATCCTTCGCAACCAGGAGTCACTAGTAATAGTAATTCCACAATCACAAACACGATAATGGATTAACACGGTAACTTGCGTCCCAAAAGAATTGTCAGAGATTTCTCCTTTTATTGCACACCTAAAATATTATAACGATTTTATAAATTGTCTGTAATATTTGTTGTAGTATTTTATAATATCGTCATAAAAAAACAAATCCAGTAATCACAGTGGTTCAGTAAAAAGCTTAAAGTAACAAGCGTAGGTTAATCACAAGTTTTTAACCTGAAAACTTAACTTTTAAACTGTGTAATTAACTTCTTGCTTGTGCGAATTTAAAGCCCGTACATACGTTTTGTTTTAATTAATCATGTTTTGGAGATTATCGAACATTTCGCCGCTTGCATGTTACTTGAAATCGCTTTTGGAGAGTTGTTTTGGATTTTGAAAAAAAAAATTAAGAAACAATATTACGTTTTACGTCAACGTTTGTTGGTTTAGAAATATATTTTACATTATTTACATTCCTCTACGGTTCAAGATAATGTAGATAAAAGGAAGACAGAGTCCAAATTAACGGGGTTTCCGAGTGAAGGAGGAAGGATTTATTTAATTTTAAGAAAAGCCGACATCACAGATTACGTTATAATCTTCCTTTTATTACAATTTGATTTACAAACATGTTCATCTTTTCCATTAAAAGTTTAATGCCACATAAAAATAATTTAAATATTATACGAAATAATAAAGAATTATTTACTAGAAACCATGTGTTAGATGGTACAATTATTTACAAAATCTTGGCACAATTCCTAGTTTAAAGTTATTCTAAAAATAATTTGTGTAACTCTTCAAACTCAAAAATTTAGATTTCAATAAATTATAAATCATTATATTTTTATATATTCTAATCAAGCTTTATATTTTGTTAGTTGTTTTACGAAATAAAAGTATAAATAATGAAGTTTTATTCGTTTATTCCTGGGAGATTTGTATACATTTATGTATTAAAATAATACATGGCATTTTAAGAGTGTGGGTCAAGTATCATTTTTAGGTGATTAAATCCATAATATGATAAACATAAAATAAAGTCCTTAAATGTTAGAAATGAGAACTAGTGTTTTCTTAGTTTACAGGCAAAAACAAATGGCTAATCATCGCCTTAACAAAAAACGTATTCTCCCTAACCAGACAAATTCCTAAATTGCGCGCACTGTAATAAGACTTTCGAGAAGTATTACTTTCATTTATCACAAAGCTGAAATAGACGTGAATTATTTCCATTTGAAAGAAATAAAAAAATAATGTTACACTTCTCTAATCGTTTTCTATTTCAACAGGTTCTCGAACAATATTTTTTAATCTTCAACTTCGTTTGTGTTTACTTTTTCTCATTGCTCCGAGCCATAACAAGTTCAATACTAATTCTAAAGAAGGACAATTTTAATTTTAAATTAAATTCAATCTTGATTTTCCGACTTACAAACGTTGCAACTGTCAATACAAGAGGAGATACTTTGTGTAACATGCAGTGGCAGGTGGTTATTTGTGGAAATTCTAAACACTGAGCTGAAGTGTGCAGACAAGACAATAAAGCTTGAATAGAAGCAGTCAATCAGATACAGGATATTTTTATTTCTTTATTAAACGCAATGAAATTAGTGTGGGCTTGGTGCCTATATAATTTAAATCGAAGAGACAGCACTTGTATGTTTGTATATTGTTTTATGGCGTCATTTCAAACTTAAAGTAGTAAAAAAGTTTTTATGAATCAGTCGAACGCTTATTGTTTGATGTAATTCAATCAATACAATAAAGTTAAAAACTTCTTCTTTGAACCGAATTTTCTTTGGATGTTGGTATTGGCGACCATTTAATAATTACCGATCATTACCTACAGGCTTCAAAATCAAGTTTCAATTTCAAAAATATTGAAATATACAGAACTTAAATTTTTTATTATTTAGGTGAGTTTAAAAGTGAAAAAAAGCTCTCGGTCACCAACGTCTTATAAATTATAAAACGAAACGATCAGAAAATACACCTATTCCCTTCTAATACTCTAATAGCGTCAGGATCAGGAAAGAGGAACCTTGTTGGAAAGATAAAATACAGGGATTTAACAAGGGATGAGGACAGTTGTAGATCCAGCTAGAATACCTGGGGATCGCTACGGTAAAATCGAGGCCTTAATTTGGTTTTAACTTGACATCCATTAGCATCCGTGCTACGGAAAATCTGTTCCACTTTTTTGTTACGACATTTTAAAAGTCTTACTAAACACGACGTTTTAAGAACCGACTAAGGGATTAGCTATAGTGTATACAGGGTGTGGCAAACACGAGGTTACCTAGCTGGATGCATTCCTTTCTTTATCAAGTCTTGGTGGGTTAGATCCCTCTCTTTCATCTCTCCTATCAAGTGACCAACGTGCTCTTCCGATTAATACGCTATTACGGTATTCGAGGACGACGGGTTTTATATGTTTTTTTTTCCTTTTCATTGTGATGATGACCCCAAGGTTGTTCGCCATTAGAGAAAAGAAACACCTGATTATAAGTGTCATTATTTAAAAATGATTGAAGAACAGAGAACTGAATAAGAGAATCTTCCTTGGGGCTATTATAAAAAACTCAAAATTGATTCCGTTGAAGTTGATTAGTTTTGGTTTATTTTTATTTGATTTTTGGGATGGGAAGTGACAAAGTTTGTGCTTTTAATCTTGTTCAAATGGACTTTCGTACTATTTTAATGTAAGGGAAGTTTAATATGTTTTAAGGATACGTGTTTCTATCTGAAACACGTTAATTAATAGTAATTTATATATATATATATACATTATGGATGGCATACACAAACACACACACACACACGCGCGCACGCATATATATACTGACAAATATACGTATGATATGTGAAATGAATATAGTTTAAAACATATATAAATAATTAACATTTATGAAAATTGTAAAAAATTTCAAATTACCAATTTTACCTCAAGTGTTTTTTAAACTTATTTCATTTTCATCTACTTAAATTTAATGTTTTCTCGTACGTACAGGAGTTTAAAGAAAGAAAGTTAATTAGTTTTGCTTCCAGACTGAAATAATCCGAAAATTTAATGGAATTTGTAATCACGTAATAGTAGAGAAAACTTTGGCGATGTTACACCATCTCTTGTATGAAGAAACTTGAGAAAAACTGGGGTTGATTGATTGGAATGAACATGCTTCTAAAGGTTATAGAATCTGGTGTTTTAATTAAAGTTTTTTTAATCAGATAAACTCAGAAGATCTGTTGCAATATCGAGGTGAATTATATTTCTCTTTGTTAAATCAATTGTATATTATTTTATACTGTAAAAAAAATCCTATGCTACTTGAAATTTCCCATTTTTGTTATAATTAAATAAATATTTGTTTTGTCTCATTATTGATAAAATTAATCTAATGTACTTTTATACGTAATTTCAAAATCCATGTCAGATATTTCGCGGCAATATCTTTTTAGGTGTGTCCTCCATTTTTTTTTAATGGTGGCTGTCGTGCTCACCTTGTAAACAATTGAATCTATGTTTATATAAAATTTGAAATGTGACGTGTTTTTTATATAGCTCCAAGTTTCCAAATTTATTGGTAGCTTTCCTAAAATCAAAAGTAGTTTTTCACAAAATCGGCATTAAGAATTTTTATAAATTCTGTTGCATCAAAAAATTGTAGACTCCAAAACAAAACGTATGCTGGTACTCACCAAAGATCTTGGTTCTGAAATTATCACTAACAACACATTCTATTTAGTTACAAAAATATAATTTCTCAAAATCTGATGAATAAATAATTAAATTTTTTAGTTAAATATGGATAATTATAACCATAACCCGTTCATAAAATCGCAAATTCAGGAAAACTACAATTCAGAAAGAAGTGGCAAAATACGAAAACGTTTAATGACAAATCAAAATCGTTTTGCACATCCGATAAACAGCAGAAGTGAATCTAGCTTGGAACGAATTAAAGTAATTAAATATATTTAACACTATATGTTTTTTGAATTTCACAAATTAAACTTAAATTACATTTTTACTTTTTCTTTCTCAAATATAAAGAGGCATTCTTGGAAAGATCGTGTAAATGTTAATTTTTGTTATTATTTAGTTTATGGACGAATGTGTGAGAAAGTTAGTGGAATTTTTTATTACCACAATAATTTATATCTTACTCATCAGTATCTGAATCCCTTACCTGACTGCTTAGTTATAAGTTTAATTGATTTATAAATACCTTATCGTGGTTCTTATATAATCCTATTTTCGTGTATGGACATTATTCCATCGTCGATAGAATTACACCCTCGTTGTATAAAACTAACTCACAACACGCTCTATGATAACATAACGTTTTAACATATTGTCCAGTTGAAAAAGTTAACTAAACTAGAAAATGTTCTTATTTTTTTCTTGACGTTTAAAGTCAAAACTTTTCAATCATCATCGCCATAATAATAATATAATAAAAGCCCCCAGCCCTCGAATACTCTAATAGCGTCAGTGTCAGTAAATAATAGGAATAGGTCAAACAAAAGAGAGATGAAAGAGAGGGATATAACCCAAGACTTTGACGGTATCACTTTGCTTGCGCCCGGAAGTTGAGCTGGAACTAAGTTAAGTACGTGCGTCTAGCTTAACGGCAGGAAAGAGTTGACCGGAACTTGGTCTGCACTATGTTAACCAGACCACGCAGAACACAGAATATCGTTCACTCAGTCAGTTTCAGTGTTTTAGTGTCTGTTATTTTCGGTTTGTTACCTTATTATAAATTACAATATGACTGATTAATTCCAATTCCCCAATTAGGCCGGACTGAATAGATTATTTACAACGAGGTAACTTCACGATGACCATCGGCTAACTTCACACGTTCAGATAATTTGTGCTATTTTTTTCTCAGTAAGTAAAAATTTTAATAATTAATTAATCCGTCATTAATTAGATTAGTTTCTTCAAAGCTGGACACTCTATGATGCATGCGTAGACCCGGGATTTACACCTCAAAACGGATATTGGAAAAATGCAGTAACGCTTTACAAAAAGGAAAACTCTAGGCTTGATTGAATTATGAATAAATAAATTGGTACCATTGCTCACAAATTGGTATTAGACGTGAAAGGAAGGGTAGATCCAGATAGGTTCCCTCGGTATTGCCAAGCCCGTAATTAGTATTGAGAACCTCTGAAAGTTTTCTACAGGATTAAATCAACAGAACTTCTTAACGCTCCAAGTTACAATGATTAGAACCAACAAGCACAAAATATTCTACTTCGTCGGCTTTATTTTTAATGTTAAATACATGTATGTATGCAATGTAAATTTTTTTGTAAAGCTCCAATGTATAAAAACTATGAAACTAACTTAAGACGATTGGCAATTTTGAAATATGTAAGCATAAAACGATTTTTCCTATATTTTCTATGTAGATATTTATAGGCAATATTAAGAATTTAAGTTTGTTAGTTTCACAAATGATAATGTGAATGTTTATGAATAAATTCCCGCCACTTACATTATTTTATCTTTGAAGGGAAATTTTCAAAAGGGCTGCAGGATCAATTTCAACCCTCCTGTAAAAATAGTCTATCAAAGACTGTCTGTTATATATGTTTACTACAATTCAACACAAGTGTAACCGGAACCGTTCCACTCTACCAATAAAATATTTGTGAATGTTCAGATCATTTATGTACAAGTGATTTCTATGAGATTTTCTTTCCTATTTACGAACTAATAAGTGAATCCGTTTAATTCATATAAAACCAGAAGCTACCAATTTGGACCACTCTTATTCAATAACTAATTAATTCTAAAACAATTTCCACCACTCTGTCGATGTAACTACGATATTAAACAACACGGCTTACCAACACTATTGCCGCCAGTTCGACAGTAGGTAACTCGTGCTGACAGCTGGTATTTTCTGCCTCAACATTCCGCCAACACAACGTTTTGTATCTCGAAGTGTATGGAAAGACAATGGTCGTTAACTCCGTCACTCCTACGGGATGCCAACTGCGGGATATTTTTATTTCCCCATTAAAGTCAACTTGGAAATGAGATTTACCTTTACCCAACCAGTGTATACAAGTTACCAATATGTCGTTGTTTACCAAATTTGTAGGTGTGAGTAATGTAATATATTGAGATAAGGTGGTCCAAAGATTACGTACTCTAAATGTTAGGTGTTACTTTAAATGTTGAATAAAAGCACACTTCAAAAATGAAACACTAAGACCATAACTATTACAATATATTTAATTGTAATTCCACAAATCATTTAGAGTATTTTAAAATTTACCTGTCGATGTTTTCGTTAACAAACTTGTTTGTGATATGTAAAACCGAATCTATGTAAATATTTCATCTAAATCGAACTTCAGTTAAAACCTCTACCCCGTTTATTTATGTTTCAAAAATATGGAAACAGTTTCTTAATTTTTAAATACATAAGAAGAGAGAACATTCTACTGACGAATTTACCTACCTTTTTCGGTACAGCCTGATTTCCCAAACACTAGATGGAGCAAATTAAAATTTCAAAGTAAATAGAAATGTATTAATTTTGTTACTTTCTCATATTTATTACGTGATGAGTTTTTAGCTAACATAATAATTTTGAAGTTCCATGAGTCCAAAAACGTGTTTTTAAATCTATGTACTCGTTGTTGTCTAACGCCTGTCTTACTGTTAGTCCAAACAAGTGGAGAAATCTATTTTAAATTTGGTATGTGGGCATATTTTGGTCATATATCCTAATATATTTTACCCATTTATTATAACTGAAAATTTGGGGGTACCTTAAAATTTGTTACGATGTTTCGAAACAGATTTTAACAATTTTGATGAAATTTTGTTCAAGTGTAGTCTATAAGGACTGATATCAAATTAAATGGTCGCATAAATTCAAAAATACCTGTTGGTGAGTTATCGCAAAAAAATCGGTCTTGGGGGCTCTACCGATTTCTTTCGTATTCTTCTTCAATGTTAATAGCTTAATGATCAACCCAAACCCTTGTAAAAAATATTACGGTTTAGGAATAATTGCCAAAAATGATCTGACAGCCGTCATTAAAATCACTGTTTTAATACTTAGCAGTCAAATAATTTTACTATATTTATTACTGTGTGGATGACCAAAACAATTCTGGTGTTCAAGCATATTTACAAGAATTTTGTTCTTGTTTTTTACCAATTTGTTCAACTTAATATTAAAATATAACTTACTCAGTAATAATAAGGTTAACTGTTTATTATATATTAAATATTTCGTAAAATCTATAGTTTTCAAGGTATTTGGGATCAATTATTTTATAGCAGGCCATTTTGAAACAGTTAAGTTAAAATGGAAATATTTTGTGGTACATTTATAAATAATGGTTATAACAATGATGAATCATTAAGTATGGACATCTAAATTTATTGTTGTCTTATTAAAAAAAGAAAAGTTAACGAGCTGGAAGAAAGAAGAATTTTTTAAGAATATTTATATTGATAAGTTTTTCGTTCTTCTGAAGTAAAAAAAAAAACTTCGCGATCATAATCGGCTTAAGAAAATAGAAAAAAAGAGCATAAGGTTGGAGGCTCTTTACACTGTAATAGCCTACTTCGATTTCGTCAAGGTCAGACGAGAAAGACGGTCGATCAATAGAAACCAAACAAGGCAAAAGGGAGAGATCTAACCTAAGACAACATGAATAAAATGTAGACCCAGCATGTATACTTTGGGATTGCTACACAAATACTCACTATAAATTAGCACCTAAGAGGACTTTTATTTTGATGTTTAGAATCGCTTCTAACATTCGCACCCCTGTATAATATGATAAAGAAGCACCCCGTATTATTAAAAAACCAAGACACGTCCAGAAATGTACAACACAAATATTTATTACAGCCAATAAAGAGTATTGGAGTGTAATATAATCTTTACTATATGTTTATATTATCTTGAATAATAAAATCGAGTTCAAATCTTGTTTAAAGATACTAGGTTGTGTGTGGGTAGAGTGCGTAGAGAATATCTCCTTGACTGATTTTATAGAGGTGTATATATCACGTCTAACCAACTTTAACATAAAATATAACGATATCATATAATAGTATAATGTTTCCTAAATAATCATAAACAACAAAACTGTGACCGTAGCTCTAATATCTCCATAAAATCGACTGTAGGATAGTCCATGAATTTTTACAGTCCATTAATAAAGAAATAAAACCAAATTAAAAGTTGTAAAACTGAAGTTATTGGTTTTATAATGTCGTATGAGTTCACTATGTTTCGTTGTACATAAGCTTAGAATTTAATTGATCGTGCCTAAATAATGACATAAAACGACAGGGAACATGAGAAAGTTGTTGAAATAAATATGTTTCTACTCCTTTCCATGTTTAGTTTGATAATGTGTATTTAATGTAGTGAGGTTGTATTTTACGAAAAATGTATTCAAATCATTTAAAACGTATGTTTTCTTTTTTAAACCTTTCAAAAAATTATTCTAAAATTAACAGGAAACCAACATTTTTTAATCTGAAAGTAAGTATGGTCTCTCTACTTTTTTTAATTCTGTCAGTTACATTTGATTTATAGTCAGTATATTTTGCCTACTACAACTAAAAATGAAACGAAATATTATTATTGATGTGTCTGTGCCTCATCTAAGTTATTCCTCGTTTCTCTCTCTCTGGCAGTCTCCCCTTATCTTTAAAATAAATGCACACAGATCTTATGCTCTCATCTCTCTCTAATATACACAAAGTTGAGAGACATATCGGGACTCCTGAATTACTTATAGGGATAAACATTCTTGTTGTTAATGTTTCAGACAAAATGTAATGAATTAAAATGTGGTATGTGACATTGAGTCACATTTACATGTCATCTTAAGATTAACTTGAACATTTCAAAAGAAAATCCCTACTTTTCAAAACGATAGAATGTAAAATTTCACGTAATATTTATATATTTAATGGAAGGTCAAATTGAACCCCTAATAGTCTTTCAGGAGGGAAATTTTCTTTTAGATCGAACTAGTGGGTGAATGACCGTTACTTGGAAAAGTATTCAATCTTGCATTAATGTTGTTATTTAAAAAAAGAACAGAGTTGAACTTGAAAATAACCCCTAGGGGTTAAATTGACTTCATAACAAATACTTGATTCAACGTGAAATTTTATGCTTTATCGATTTTCGATATAAAAAATAGTAGAGTTTATTTAAAATTTTGAGTATAAACCTAAAATAACCTTTATTTATGTCGACAAGGTCAAGGTTACCTCATTTCACATCCTGAAACTTTTTTCTAAAATATAGTTCTTGTGAAAGACGTGTAACAGTCATTGCCATAAAGAAAGGAGCATAAAATAGAATAGGCTACTAGCTCTTGAATGCTCAAATAACGCAAGGGTCGAAGGAGACAAGAATTGGTTAAAAGAAATCTGATTCCTTTAAGGAGAAAGAGAGTGATTTCTACAACATTATTCACTGTAGGTGAGCATCTGATGCGTTCAACTGTTTCTAATATTCAAACAGATTATAATTACATTAATTGCATCGTCACGCTTTTAATTCTTTCGATGATTGTCAATATCTAAATTGAAATAAACATTGCATTTTAACTGTATATAATAAAAACCATTCTTTAATGATTCTAAGACATGTTTACTTCTTTTTGTTCCAGGTAAGTCTAACTCCACTACTTGGAACTATTTGATACAAGACAGTAAGTACGAGCAACATTCTTGTAACATTCTCATTAGAGTAAATATCCTTTTTAAGGTTATCAAATAAAACTAATGATGACATTCCATCATTATACATCCGTTGATAATCGTCATTATATGGCTTAAAGATATGAACAAAGAATTTGATAACAAAAAGTCAAACAATTGAAATAGCGAAGGACAGCCCTTTATGGAAGTAGTATATCGAATATGGAGGTGTCAGTGGCACACGGGGAATGTAATTAGGAAGGACTATGGTTGTGGCCTTACCATGTAAGCTGCTTGTAGTTTAACAGCCGGTATTTGATCCTCAAAGGTCTTTTTTCATTCCAGGTAATTAAAACCGACAAAAACTTCCTGTCCTTGAAAAGAAGTACTTGGGATAAATATCTTTGAACAAACGTGAATATTTTAACATTTGATATTTTAAATTAGTTGTTTTTAACACAATGTGTTTTACACACATTATTTGTGTAACACAAAGTGTTTGTTTCCGATGATAAATTTGGTAACGAAATATGTAAAACAACCTTTTATTTTTCTCACTTAAATTATATAATGTATGGGAATAGCTTATATGATAATACGTTCAAATATAACCATATCTCTGATAGTTTATTTGAAATATCTAACCTAACCTAACCTAAATGTTATTTGGAATTTTGAAAGGATAATAAAAATAATAAGGCAGTAGTGTGTTATTACAAATTATTATACTCAGTCTCATTTATAGTTAGCACAGTTATAGCATTGATTCTGCGTTATGTCGCGCATAATAATCATCACTATATCATCGTTTTATGCGCATAGGTATATAAAATGTTATTCATTCTGAAAAAAAGGAAAAATGTTAAATTTTCTATTAAAAATTTACATTCATTTTAAGGCGTTTCTACTTTTTCATTGTGACTCGTTGTGCTGTAACTTTTTGATTTAAATTGTCAATGCCAATGACACGTGAAACAGAGTATAGAGTAAGGTTACAAAAATTAGATTCTGGGTTTTTTAATCATGGAATTACTACTTTATTTGTAAATTGTCAAAAGGACAAAAACACGTTTTGATTTTTCAATTCTCAATTATCCATGTATTTCATTATGAAACGCACGTCATAAAATTACATCATATCAACAATGTTGTTGTAAGGGAGGGTTGTTATGAGTTATTAAGATGACTTGGAATAAAAAAATCAAATTCCGTATTGTTATAAGTTTAAAAAGAAGTCTACTTCTTCCTTTCTCTCATTCGTTCAACCCTCTTCCTACTAGAACTTGTACGGATCAGGTTTCATTTGTCCAGCTTCGAGCGTCCCACATTTCAGCAGTTCAGACATTTCTGTCACCCTTCAGGAAGACATCACACCACAGATCTTAACAACATGAACTAATGACTACGGTATGGCTTTTGGTTAAGTAGCTGTGTTGCTTCAAAAGCGAGGTACATTCAATATTTTGAAAGTGTTCTTAAAACCATGTAGGGAAATTCTAATAGTAATGTTTTAACTTTATGTAAAGGGGCCTCATTAAGGGTTTGATTATGTTTACGGTCATACAAAGATACAGTTTCTTCGTATTTGTTCATTAAACGATAAATTATTGTTCTGTTCGATTCGCGTATACCTGAAAGTTACAAGATAGAACAAAAACTCGAACACAAGATCTCACGAAAATTATGTTTACTTAATTATAATTTTTGTGAGATAATGTGTTCGAGTTTTTGTTCTATCTTTATTATCTCGCAAGTAAAGCTCAATATTTATTTATAACTGAACGTTACAGATGAAATACTTTTCTAGACGTAAAACGATTTAGTAGCGACACAATGTTTAATAATAAATACCTTCTATTTCTAAAAGGTTTTACTAAGTTGCATAACACTGTTTTCGTAAAGCAAAAAATGAATATAATATCCACCCCTTAATTTCATCATCGTTGTAAAAAAATTAATACAAAATAAAAAGAATACAAAAATTCCTATCTCTTTGAATATTCTAATAGTGTAAGGTTAGGAAGAGGACAAGAGTTGGTCAAGAGAGATGAAAGAGAGCTATCTAATCCAAGACTAGATGAAGAATGGTTACTTCAAGACAGCTAGAGTAGCTAGGGATTGCCACACCCGTATTAACTTAAATACTGATCAACTGATGCAAAGGGAATTGGTTTTAGTAAATCCCTTCATACTAAAATATTTTTAAAGTTTGGCGAATATATATTACTTTTTCACATAGTTGTAATATAGAGAAAATAAAAAAAATAGATATTTTATGGGTAAAAAATCGATGACGAATTTTAAGGTCCCCAAGCTCCAAAAAAGTGGATTTTGAAATTAAATATCTCTGTTGTCTCTCGGATAGATTTTAATCAAATTTGATACATGGGCACGTTTTGTTTTCCATTTTTCCTACTAATCAAAATTTGATATTATCTCCCGTTAGGAAAAATACAAACTTACTGTTTCTTAATATCGCCTTTAAAGATTATGATAAACGTAGCCTTTAAGAAACCAAATAAAATATATTGGTATCTCATATCTATTAAAAGTCCAATGTAGGTAAAATAACAAAAATCTACCACAGAGTTGTTATAAAAGGCGTAATTTCTCAAAATCATCTCAATCAATTTCTTCCAAATTTTAATCAATTGTGAATATTAATGGAAACCATGTTGCGAAATACAAGTTTAAGAAATAATACGATTCTGGAATATTTAAAAAGAAACACAAAATGAACAGTATTTAAATATATAAATATTTGTTAAAGACAACTCCGTTAGTTCATTTTCACTTGTTCACTGACAACCACTGAACTGATATTCTTAGTATCGTATAGTTTTTGTCGGTTTATATTTGGGGTGGGTAAACGAGACAGTTTGTGAATTGTTTTTGCAACATTTATTTTCTTGTATTGCGTTTAAAATGAACATTATGTAACAACAATTAAAGTTAATTTCGATTATATACCATTTTATACAAGGACAACATAACAACCTCCAACCTCTATAAAATTATCATTTATTGGAAGGAAGATGGGATAAAAAAATTTTGAGTTCTCCAATTTATAGCAGATAGAGCTTTCGCTAGGAACCTGATCACAAGTTAACCTGTAGTATAGAGTGTACATTTTTCGCATGCTCAATTAGTTTAAATCGCTTGTTTCCACGTCTTCTATGCAACTTTAGAAGCTTAAATCTAATTATTGATTATTTACCGTAATAAATATATCAATCACACAACACTGACAAAAGTTATGAGAAGGGCTGAAGTTGGCCATTGGCCATTCTCAACTCACAAATACTTATTGTGATAAATTGGGGCCTCCGGAAAAAAACACCAAACGCTATCGCCTCACTTAGTTAGCCAGCTATGATGTAGTTTTGAATAAAGTTTACCAATAAAAATTAATATGATACAGGTCACTTACTGTGTATGGACTACTTTACACTAGCCCTGTCTAGCGTGGTAGTACAGGGATAACGCTCCGGTCAGCTGTTTCCTGCCACAAGAAAAAACGCACCATGCTGAAAGTAGATCCAGTACAATATCTGGGCTCGACCAAAGTGACACAGTCAAAGGGAAAAGATGGTTAAATTGCTTTAAGTTATAATTTTTTTGTCTTAATTATATTACCAAAAGCACCGTTTATTAATTCAATTTAAAGAAGAATGTATGGGTGGCTAGAACTTTCCACACCTGGGATATTGGTAATAACTTTATACATTTAGAGAAATTTTAATCTGAGAAGTCCAAACATAAAATAACAGCAATTAAAAGTTAACAGTGAGTCGATATTTCTAGATTCAGTCGTAAAACCCTAACTTTTTATTCTCATCTCTTCTATTCTATTCTCTTCTCTATTGCCAACACCGATCTTTCATTCTATTTTTTTCTCTTGTGTTTGATTTCACACAAATAATGTAATAAAATTCTTTTCCTTTCGCTGTTTCCAAAGAACATGGACTCAATAAAAGCAATAAAAGCGATTGTTTATGTTGTTATAGAAGTCTGTAGAGATGAATGTATTTTTTTCTTTTCTTTTCTTTTCTTTTTTTCTTCTTTTTTTTTGTGTGTGTAAAAGAAAGAAAGGAAATATAACCAAAAATAAGCTTAGAACTGAAGTTTAAACTTTGGTATACATACTTTATTCTGAAAGCGTACATGTGTGTATAATATTTTTAAAACAACACGTTTGCGAGTGAATAAAAATGTTAACTGACAAAATGTCATTGTCACTGTGAGTATACAGTACCCATCGACAAGATACATATGTTTATAGAGCACGCTCTCAAAATCTTTGATTAACAAAATAAACAGTAGAACACAAGTAAACATTACTTGTATATACAATGGAAGTATACATCATTATGACAAATGTTACATTAAAAGAATAAATAGGAAACAATTATCAGAGATTCGCAGTTCTGTCTGTCTGTAGCTTCCATTTCTACTCTCAAAAATACCAGGTATGGAGATTTTTGTGGCGGGTCAAAATACGTAATGTCAGTAAGTCTGTCTGTTTGTCTGTCGTACATGCAGTGATCTACAGCACAAACACGTGAGCTGATTTTAAAGAAATTTGTTACGTTGGTTTATTTTGCCATATTTTGAAAGCTTTAAAAATTGTTTTTCTATAGCTAAAAATTACGAGTAGCTGGCATAAAACAAAACATTTCTAATGATCAGCTCTGTAGATTTTGAATAAATTTTGGTTAAGTAAGATCCAAACAAGACCTAATCCTTGCAATCTTTCTAAAAAAGTCGGTTTGTTTTGTATTTGTATTTCTTAAAACAGACTGTACTGAATTCGTTTAAATATTAGCAAAATATAAAGATTAATGATCCAAACCCGTGTGTTTATATAATAAAAAAATTAAAGTAAAATATATTGCGGTTCTGGAATAATTGGGATAAATACAAATTTGAGTCTTGACTGCCAACATTAAAAGATCGATTTTAATCAAATACAATTTAATTTGGGGACTTGTTCATGACCAAAACAAAGCAAGTTTGACCCCTTATTTAAATATAGAAATACGTTGATTTTACAACGGCTTCTGTTTGTTCATTTTCACTTTTTGAATGACAACTATCGCACTGACGATTCTGGTGACAATTAATTGTGGTTCATTTTTATTTGGATTTGTGAATAATTGTGTGAGAAAGTTTGTGCATTGTTTTTGCACTATTTATTTTCCTTCTCTTTGCCAAACCCTTCATTACTGTCTCTATAGTGTCCACCCTCCATTTTGTAAAACATAACCTCTTCTACATTCTTTTCGTTCCAAGGCTTACAAGAAGGAAGTGGATAATCTTATGTAGATTTTGAAACGTGTCATCAAGAACGGTTGGAATTTAAATCTCGGAGGGAATATCGTTTAAAATATATACTATCATCAACTTGTGAAAATTTCAAAATCATTTTTAAAACTTGTAAAAAAAGTGTTTTAATAAATAGCTATTAATAAAACCAAGAAGATAATTTAAGGCTGTTAAAATCCTTTTAACAAAAGATTTAACCGGTCTACTCGATACGATCAGTAGCTGTCGTTTCTGTCAACGGTTGTGAATTATAAGATGCCTAATGAGCTGGACTTGCCAAATTCCATTCCCGCTTTTATTTCCCGCCAGTCAGCTGTGCTAATTTATAACACGATAACCATTATTTGTGAAGCAAAGTGATGCCGTTAAACAAAGTATGCTGTTTCAAAGAATGCGGACCATATTCCTTGGTGTATTTTGAACGGAAGCGAGACTATAAAATATAACCGATTTTAATAGTTCTTCGGAAGTTTCTTGTGAGAATTAAAATTTTTATATTCTTCCTGCATAAAACATTTAAGCGATGTGTTAAAATAACGACGTTTAGTTTTGCGCAAAACTATCTTTTAAGGTTAATTCTGTCCATATTAGTGGTTTTGGGAATGTTTTTCATCTCTACAAGCCGTACAGCTTCGAAACAAGTAGATCGAGTTTGATAAAATTGGTTACGTAGGCATAATTTGTAAATCTTTCGAGTCGGTTTTTCAATTGCTCTGAAACTTATATTTTGGTGTAGTTGCCTAAAGCCTCAATTAATATTTCCGTATTTTTCAAAATACACTCTAACTTTTCTATAGTTTATAGTAACTGGGAAAGGTAGAGCTGCCGCTAATATTGCGGCGTACACGAAATGCTTTCATTAGTTTTGTATTTTCAATGAGTTTTGAGCGACTAGTTACGCCTTTTTATAATCAACTCAAATGGCTTAAACCTGAGTAACACTGACGTATATCAACGATGATTTATTTTTCTGATTTTAAAATATATTGTAACTTCCTATTTTTCTAAATTTGTCAATTTTAAGTCAAATTTTAAGTCTGAACTCCCATTTATCTCTACGATCCATTAAATTCCCCTTCGTCGTACATGCATAACTGTATCCTGTTATATTTTATCTAAAGTGGAAGGTTTATTATCCAGTATACAATTACAAATTTTTGTATACCTACCCCAAAATTTGGTGTCCTGAAATGTGGGAGAGAAGTTAAGATAAACTCATACGTGTTATAAATTTTTTATTCGTGTAAATTTTTACCTATAATTTTTCTTATACCTAAGAAAACTTCCTAATCTTTCGAAAAGTGGTATTTCTCAATAATGTACAATTCAAGAAGAAGTTAAGGGTTGGATGTAGTGTAAGGAACAGTTATAAACTGATATAAAGCACAACATTAATATACGTTTTGTGATTCCAGCTACAGTAGAGACACAGTAACTACGTTACCCGAAAATTAAGTTTTTTCATCTCGTGTACAAATAGTACACCCAACTTTACTGTTAATAATACTTATTTAAAATGTTCTAACAACGATTAAATCCTATCTTAACTCGGATTCTGGCCTCGAGATGTACGAGATTACAGGGATTTTGTACTTAATGAGCCACGGATGTTTACAAATACCTATTCACTCTTGTCTCTGTTTGCCTGGACCGTCATTTCTCAATCGACTCTCCCCAGTCAAACAGAGATAGAGGTTATGTCCAGTCATTAAATAACCCTAAACCAGATTTCTGGATTCAAGGAATCTAGAGCTATGAATTTTGTAAGATGGTTGGGGGTAGATCTGTAGACGTTTAATAAGAAATGGTTTTGAAGATTTTCCACTCCCAAGGGTGTTTTTTACCCCTAAAGAAGATATCTGGATCCAAGAATCCTAGAACTATGTAGTCTTACATATGTGTCCGTGAGTTCGAGCTAAAATAATTAACCTCATGATGCGAATAAATTATTTATTTTTTTATCACAAAATATGCAGAATAATCTAGGCTTTATTACACTACAACTCCCTCCTCCCCGTCTATTAGATTATTGATTGTCAATTCTCTTTCCCTTAATTCATGAATGATTCTATCAACATCTGAGATGGGAAAACTATTCTGAGAAGGATGTGTGAAGAAGCAAATGAAGATGGTGTGAGGAGGATATGCAGAATGAAAAAACGAAGAAAAAAAATTGTAAGGTGAATCATGAATATTACAGAAGATAACATAAGGTCCAGAATAAGGTGTTTTTATCATTAGGGGAAGGATTTCAGAAAAGGGAAAAGCAAAAAAGGTACTTCCGGAGAGTCCAGTGTGAAGACGAATCCAGAAAAAAGTGGTTGGACCTGGAGAAAAAAGATAGAAGTCTAGTGGACACGAGTGGCTATGACAATATCTTTCATGGATCGTAATGCTGAGGATGTACTGTACATATGTTTGTGAATTCGTACATCACTCACAAAAACAAGAATCTATTAAATGAAACATGACACACTTTTTGATGAGTACAAGTACTATACACGTTTGTACATGTATATAAATAAGTATTTTAAAGCTATAAATGTTTTAGACTTCTGTTCTAAGCTCATATTTCATTCAACTAAACAGACACATTAGATGAATATCGATTTCAAAACGACTTTCAAACTGAATAAATAAAATGTAAGAATATTTATTTTCTGTAATCGAAATAAATCTTTACACTAGAGGTAATTGAATAAAGATGTTTTGTGTAATGCACTTTACTGGTATACCCAATATGCAAAGAAGGCAATTCTAGTGACTTGACATATTCTTATTTTTAATATCTAACAGGAATGTCAGATTTAGTATTTTATATTTATTACTTTATGCTTTTAGAAGTTACATTCATGCATAATGCAAGATGGAATTAAATTATACTCCAGTCGTGGAAGAAATAACGGTACATGATTAAAAAATACTTCGTTACGTTTTTAACTGTTAAATAATAGATATGTTAATTTGAATCGTATCTGTCTCCATCTAGATAAAATAATAAACATTGGATAAATTTGTTAATAAATCGATACTTAACAAACCCAAATACTAATCAAGCTTAAAGTGTATTGGAAAAATCTGTCAGTAGACCTAAATTCTAAATTCCAATTTTAGTGAAATCCAAGAAAATAGTGGTTTTCAGAGATTAGTGATGAAAAATGGGGAAAACTAGAGGGAGGTCCTTTATCGGTTGTAGTAACGAGAATGTATGAAATTACATTATATAGATTTCTAGTATAATCGAATCTCTGAATGACCCTTTGGCTGTAGGTATTCAAATTTAATATGAGGAGACAATCAAATTTTTGATTTTTTAAATTTTAAATTGACCTTCACCCCATGGCGCTCTAGTCAATACGCAACCTTGACCTCCACAATAACAACATTCCACCCATACCTGTCCGCAACCCGCTCTCTCCACCTTCTTATCCTAATAACTATGAGGTCATTCTCCACATCACCTATCGACCCCAACCTTGATATTCCTTTCAGTCTTCTTCCGCCAGGTTGTTTCACACTTTTTTGTTTGTGCTCTAATGTTATCCATTCTCTCTACATGTACAAGCCAATTCATTTTTAACAGTTATGATTCTACCAAATCCGACTCATAGTTGGTTCTTATTCTCCATTTTTATTCTTTCACTGGTTCTTGTACATGGCTAGAGCGGATGGCTCTAAAATAAATGAAAGCTTCTGAATAATCTGTGGCTGCTATATTTATTTCTACACGGACTTAAGGTTTATCCTGATTTGTTTGATGGAATGTTTTTTTAGTAATTTTGGGATAAGCTTGGGTTTTCTTGCAGTTTTAAAAAAATTAAATAACGAATTAAATTTACTTGTTTAGGAGATTTACTGAACAATTCTTTTGTTAACTAATTTATGTTAACGGAACACTATTCTCAGATGTCTTCTGCACCCTTGAGGGACGGCGGAATCTCTTACTATTGTAGAAAGATACGCATGGGAATCGCGTTGCTATTTTTTTATTATTCTATTATAAATTTATCGAGTTAAGACCATTATGAATGGCAACGTACCATGGGGAAAAAGTCAGTCGCATGAGGTTAATGTTTTTGAAAGATTAGAGTCGTTTCTTTCCGGTTGCTGTTGTAAGTACCACGGTAGAGCCGCGTATATTAAACATTGGCGAATATTCATTTTGTAGATGAGCAGCCAAGTCTTGATTTGTAGATCTTTTTGTCGTTTCTTACAGTGTAGAGTTTCAAGCGACCTACTGCGTAACACTGTAACTTCCAAAAGTAAATTTTCTTTCCTGACTGCTCGATATTGTCCTCGCTTTCCTACCTTACATTCAGACTGGTTTCAGGCTTATTTTGTAGTTAAATAGCTTGATTTTCTTCGTTTTAAAATTTCAGTTTTGTTTTTCCATATAATTCACATTTTAAATGTATGAAACGTTTTTTTTAACGAGCTCTAACGAATGTTTCGGAAAAATACCGCAATCACAAACTATCAGTTTTCTAATAACCATGGACATTTATACTAAACTGTAGTCAGAATTTTGAACATTTTGAGATATTCTCCTTTGAATTGCATCCCCTAAGCGTATTTTTTTAAATTATTTCTTATATCATACTGTATCATATTGTACTAAAAGGTTAGACAATAAAAGTACTCTTATGATGATTCTTATGCGTCAAGATTATAATTTATTTTACATAATCTACTATACCCATTTAAGCCGTAACATATCTCAACCACGTAGTTGTGATTCTTCCATAAAAATCTGAAAATCTACCAACACTTAAAAATATATGTTTTCCAAAACAAAAAATACTTGTAGTGTATATTTCTGTAAACACTAAATTCTAAAATATTTGTTTCCTTGTTTCTTAGAGGCGAAAAACCTCTCGGTCGTCATCGTCTTTCAATAAATGAAGAAAGAAACGTAAGACGCCTAATCGAAGACTTTAATACCGTCAGGGTCGGTAAAGAACGAAATTTGATCAAGAGAGACCTGATATGGAAGATATCAGGGTGGATTTTAATTCAGTACTGCATGAAATAAGATGTAAATCCAGCAAGGTTACCAGTAAAACCGTATTTATTCTATTCGTTAGCTACAGAATCACGATGTATGGGGTGTGCGATATCGACAGGCCTTCTCGCTCAATTGCTACAGCATATTACAAATTACGCATGCAGCTATTGATTATAAAATGATACATACGTTAAAGACGTCGTTTTCCGTACTATTTTCAACTTCTAGCAGCTCCCATCAGAGTTAACCAATAGTAAATATTAATTTGTTATTTTGGAAACCCAGCCATACATTCACGCAACGTTTATACGTGTTTCTTTAGGCATGCCTTACTAAGTTATAAGTTATCACACGTCAATAATAAGACAGGGTGATAGTTTAGTTAAATGTATATAGAAGACAGTAAATCTCCTTCATAAATAATAATAATTATATGACTGATTATCAATATTTTGATGTATTATTATATTATACTAAAAAGCATTAATGTATTTTAGTCATTGATATAGTTTATCTCTTGACAGTGGCCTACATTCTACTGGTCACAAGATTTTAAACAGATTCCCAACACATTGTTCAACAGATTTTTATACAGTATTAAGACTATTACATTTAATTATTCAATACTAACTGAAAACTTACAAATTAAAAATACTAAAACGTACAGTTTGAATACCTTGCTTCATTACCAGTAAAATAATAGAATCCATGTACAGAGCTGTATATTACCATAACAATGAGACTGTTTAATCTTTAAACAGAAGCTGAAAGTTTCATCAGGAAATAAATACACACAAATCGATCATCTTGTACAGTCTTAGGTATGGAATCTATACAAATTTGTATAATTCTCATACGGTATGTCAATTTCGTACAACTCCAAAAAGAACCAATCTCCACTTTTTACGCCACAAATTAAGTACGTGAAATGTTTTTAAATTATTCAAAATTATACACAGCGTATCATCCATGATTAATTATTTTTTAATTTGGTTTAATCCAGTTTTTTTTTCTTTTCTTTTCTTAACTACCGGTATATGTTTTAGAACTATTTAGACTCTAGGTTACTGTTAAACAATTAATAAAATAATTAAAAGTGTAAGAGTAGAATCCAAGAATTATTTGTAAGGAAAATTTATAGAAGAAATAAAACGAGAGTTTCTGTTTATTAGTTAATATTTCTTCACGGCCTTGAAAATTATGAAACAGTTTAAAAAATAATAAATTGATGTTCTGTTTATTTATGGGAGAAAATTAAAACGTAGAAGGTTCCCCTCTTACCCAATAGATTCAAAATATTTATGTTTTTTAATGTTTTGGGGGAAGTATAGAAAATCGGCAATTATGGAGAGAAGTTTTCCGATCGATTTAAGTGTCAAATCTCGGCAATTCCTCTTTAAAATAGCGTTTTTTTTTTCTACAAAATAAAATTTAATGAACAAAGCTAGTGGTTTTTTATATCACACACTTCATTATTTACTTTACAATCTATGCAATTGACACTTTTAACATATACAATCAGGTAATTCACTCATGGGGCGCATGCGCACATCATTCACTTTTACACGTTATATTACAGTACTACATATTTATGATATAAGATTCCGGAAGACTAGTTCTCTGAAACCGAGACCTAGTAAAAGATCTATAGGTCAAGTAAGGTAAATAAGCGACATTCCTTGACCTGTAGTTCTTTAACTAGGTCTGGTTAGGTTAACATACACACACACACACACACACACACACACACACACACACACACACACACACACACACACACACACACACACACACACACACACACACACACATATATATATATATATACCTTCCCTGACCTTGTTACACGACATGATTGATACTAAATGGTACGTAGTTCGACTGCTCTTTAAACAGAACTATTTTCAACGCGGAATAAAAAAACATCGATAGATTTTACTTAAAATGACGAAAATGTGTTGAAATAACCTATAAATGCCATAAATCAGTCATTAAAAATCGTTGATTTAGGATAGAAATAATGAATAATGGTGAAATATAAAAAGTGGAAGGCGTATTAAATAAATATCGAAATGATGAAAAACCGCCATTTTAAAGAGGAATTGGCGAGATTTGACAATAAAATCGATCGGATAACTTCTCTCCATATTTACCGAATCTCAAATTCTGATACCCCGAGAAAAACAATTAGTGAAAATTACATGATTATCGTCCAGTCATAACATTCGAATCCTCCTTTTGTTGTTTATAGGCAGAACACCTTTCGGTCATCACCTTTGTAGAAAAGTGATGAGGGAAAAGAATAAAAAATAACAGACCCCAGCACGCGAATAGTGTCTGGGTCAGACGACAACAAGAGTTGGTTAAGAGAAAACAGCGTCGCCAAATTATTCACATTTGGTCTTAAACAAATAACAAAATCAAAAGTCATCAAAGTGTTTTTGGGATGATTTTAATTTCTTCAGCCTAAAACGTATATATTTGACAACAATTAAAACAAAAATGTTAGCTTAAATACTACTACAATACACCCTTATGCCTAATTTTATCAAAAATATCTACCATTTCTGCTGTATAGTGTACAGCAGATCGACAAATCGATAGAGCTATCAATTCCAAAACCTAAAATAGATATGTCCATGAAACAACTTCACAAAGATTTTCTTGATCCAACGAAAGACAATATAGTTATCCTTATTTTGTAACAATAACAATGCAAAAGGTATAAAATAAAAATTATAGTATTTCAAATATTGTTTAAATTGACACTTACAGTCAAATTTTGATATCAAACGTCTAATAAGAGGAACCAATTCAATACTCTCAACTAATTGCTTTTACAATGAATAATGGAATTTGACTAATGAAAGCTCTTGCAATTTAAACAAGAATCACTTATTATTAGAATCTGTAAGTTGTCCTAAAGGGAACATCAAATCAATTACCTGTTGGTATTAATAATAATCAATTAATATTAAATTATGAACGATGTAAATTAATTATAAACCGGTTTCGTCTGTAAAAACAACTTAGTGTGCATAAATCTGTTTTCAATTACTTTAATATTATCTCAATTTAATTTCTCGAAACTGTAAAGACATTAGAAAGAGAAAAATCTAAAACAATTGGATAGTTTGCTCAACACTTGTGATGACATTAAGTTTTTAGTTATTGTTATTTAAGTGCGAGAATCATAAAACGATGATGTGAATCCAATTGTGAACCCCAGTGGTGTGCTAATAACAGTTATGGAATTTTGATCTGATCACAAGACGATAGTTTTATTGTTTCAATATTATTATATCCGCCTTCTGGATTGGTTTAATTTATTTCCTGTATTTTTTTAAATCCAGTTATTGGTACAGTTAATTTGTGTAATGATTGTAGTACAGTAGTGTAATTACAATTCTATGAATGAAATAATAACCTTTTTTTTTGCACAAAACTTGTGAACAATTTATATTTAATATTTTATGAAACACTGAATGAATAATTCGTTTCAATAAATAAGGAACCATCTTCAGTTGTTATCCGTACATAAACAGCTGTCATGAGCTCATGAGCGACAGAACTTTTTTCAAAATATAGCAATTGTAGGGATGAAACGTCTTGTTGTGATAATTGGTGTATTCCATTTACAATTAATTTTAATATATGTCTCAGAATCACAGTTATGTATAAATTTCAGTTATTTTTAACTGTTTTGTACAAAGCTAAACACCGACGTTTGCTTCTTTGAAATAGCTACATATTCCTATAGCATGAAATATTGTCCTGGGAAGATATGACAGCCCAGACAGAAAATAGTCTTCATTTTGTGATAGTGATGTTAAATAAATAAGTACATGAAGAAACTAATAAGACCACAAATTACCACAAATAAGAATAATGGGGTTTGGATAAAGGAGCTTTATATTTTAATATTTGTTCGTCATACTGCTTCAAAAACAGCTGTTTTCAATACATTCATCGAGATGCTAAAGTTTTTCTTTTAGTCCTAGGACCTAAACACATCAGCTGTAACTTCGTTTATACGAATTAATTAACGATTGTAAAGCATCTATAAAAACAACCGACACTTTCGATTGTAAATAAGCGTTGTAACAGTTGATACCATTGAGTAACGTTTTAGTTTTTGAATACCATCGATCCTCGCTCATTTTCCATTAAATTAAACTTGAGCTTGTATCGAAAAGCTTTGCTTTTGGTCCTAGTGATGAAATAATAATATAGTAGGCATAGTGTACATTATATACTATCAGAATAAGGTTTTATTATAAAATTATATATTTGAATATGTTAATAATATTGTAGTATTTTTTTATAAAAAGAGAAAGAAAAATTAGTTGAATAATCCCTGATTTGTATAAAATACAAATTTAATTCTTTAATAAATATTTTTAAAAAAAAACTAAGATAATTTAATATTGTAAGTTATTGTGAACGATACAGTTATTATTCAAACTATATGAATATTTTTTTGGATAATTATGAATTATGAGATATTTATGTTTTATGTATGTATGAGATATGTATATTTATGTTATGGTTTATATCTTATGTTTTATTTGTGGCCTTAGAGGCTACACTTGCACAAAATTTTATCAAAACCGTAAAAGGTGATTTTGAAAAAATCTAATTTTGTTGTTTTCCTCATTAAATACCATTAAAAAAATATCCTAAAATACGGCAGAAATATTAACGTATACCAAATTTGATTAAAATCGGTCCACTCGTTTGAGCTTTACATATGGCAGACGACAGAAAAAATTCGAAAAACTACATTTTGATATCAATTTTATGACAAATTACGGCACTTTCTCTATAGATGTATTATGTGGGAAAGTAAAAATGTGGTTATATATAACTCTTATTGCCTCATCTATACTGAGTGCAAGCTCGGCAATTCCGAGTGTACCTAGATGGATTTACACCTTTTTCGTTTAGTCTTGGTTTAGAGTCCTCTCATTCATCTTTCCTAATAAGTCTCTCTTCATCAACTCTTGTTTTTTTCGGACATTGGCCCTATTAGAATATTCGAGAGATGACGGTTATCATTTTATGCTCTTTCCTTCTTTTTTAATATAAGATCATAATGACCAAGAGGTTGTTTAACTTTAAACTAAAAATTACAAAATTTGTTAACCCCTGCTTTCGTCAAAATTCCTATATAGACACAATCTACTAATTTGTAATTTGGGGAAATAGGTTATATATTAATAGTTTTGTAAAAATAATTTTTCACGTGTTGAGCGTAAAAATTTGTTATTACTTATGACTATCATTCTCTTATGTAAACAAGGTAGAACCGGCAATGAATAAAATTATCTTTTCTATTAAAACTATGTTACACGAAACTTAATTCAGTATGCATATTACTATGTCCGTACTTAAAAAGCTTTTCTCAGAAGAGGCATTAAATTCTCTTCAACTTTTCACGGAACTAGAAAAGTTTTCAACTGTGTTGAAAGTTTAAAACAATGGAGTTTCTGTAAAATAATTACATCTCTCTTGCATTATATATGCAGCATGCATATATTTTATTCCATATACAATATTTGGTTGCATAAGAATTTCATAATTCTATGTAAATTAATAGTTTTGAACAAATTTATTTCTGAATCAAGAAACTTTTTTTCATTTTGTATGTTAAATCTTTTTCAAAATATTTGGGAAAGATAGTTTATGATCCTCGGTATAAATGTTTAATGTTTTTACTTCCCACATATACGTAGTATAGAGACAGTATGTGATTGATAGTGATGGATATGGACGCTAGAATGTATGTGATGGTTAAAAAATCGATGATACATTTTTTGGGGATATATCCGTTTTAAGGTTTCTTGAATAAAAAAAAATGTTTTTTTTTTTAATTATGTCTATCTGGCGTCTGTTGTCTGGCATCAATATTCTGTAGTCTCGTGTTAATCTTCTGTCGTATGGCGTCAGTAGTTTGTCGTTTGTCGTTTGGTGTCTGTCGTCTGGCGCCAGTCGTTTATCATCTGGTTTCAGTCATCTGTCGCCTAGCGTCAATCGTCTGTCGTCTACTCCCTGCCGTCTGACGTAAATCGTCTGACGTCAGTCTTATATCGTCTATTGTCTGTCGTCTGGCGTCAATCATTTGTCCTCTAGCGTCGATCGTCAGTCGTCTGGAGTCAGTCGTTTCGTTTAAGTCATATGTCGTCTGGCGTCAATATTCTGTCGTCTGGTGTTAATATTCTCTCGTCTGGCGTCAGTAGTTTGTCGTCTGTCGTTTGGTGTCTTTCGTCTGGCGCCAGTCGTTTACCTTCCAGCTTTAGTCAACTGTCACCTGTCGTCTAGTCCCTGATGTCTGACGTAAATCGTCTGATGTCAGTCTTCTATCGTCTATTGTCTGGCGAAAATCACTTGTCCTCTAGCGTCGAACGTCAGTTGTCTGGAGTCAGTTGTTTCGTTTAAGTCATCTGTTGTTTGGCGTCAATCACCTTTCGTCTGGCGTCAGTCATTTGTCATCTATACTGTGCTCTACAACCCAAAAATCGAGAACGAATTTTAACCAAATTTGGTAGTATGTGAGCATATTTCAAACACATTTTGAGAAATGCTTGTTGTACCACTCCAAATTGATGAGTGGTACAACAAGCATTTCTCAATATAAAAAATATTGCCAATACAACAAGCGCCATATAAAAATACTAAAAATAAGATTTTCTCAAACCTAACCTCTAAAAACTCAAACAATATGTATTGGTCGTCATCTCTCTAAAAATAATACTTTGTGAGTTGTATCCGGTTAAACATTAAAAATCGGGTCTGCTATAAAAGACGTAAAATCTCAAAATCGACTTTAACTAATTCGTTCAAATTTTATCGTAATATGTAGATTATTAACCCAAACTCGTGTTGCTAATTAAAGTTCAAAAATATTACGGTGTAAGAATACTGAAAAAAAAAACTTTTGCAGCCTCCATTAAAAAATGAATTTTAATCAAATACAAATTAAGGTGAATATTTGTTTATGGCAAAAGCGAAGCAAGTTTACGATATTTTTTAAATATAAAAATATTTGATTCAAAGACGGCCTTTATGATGAACTGACATTTTTGGAATTTCAATTATGAATGGGCGTGGGAGATAGTGTGGGACGAAAAGCGAGCGATGTTTCGTTTTTATTTGGTTTTCCGTATAATGAGTAAGAAAATTTGTTCAACGTGTTTGCACAGTTTATAGATACATGTAACCTTATAGGCACTCCCTGTGGCTAATTAACCATGTATGTTTAGATTTATTTAAGAAAAGGATGTTTTCATTTTCAATTTTGTGTTCAACTTTTATTTTGGAAACCGCAACAGTGTTATTTCTATAATGGTTTAACTAATAGTATTGCCAGTTAGCTTTCTTATTTTTCTTTTATTTATTTTTAATCCGGTTTCTTGTATTCAAATTCTATAGATTATACACAATCCACCATTATGCAGTAAAATAATATTACCATACATACTACCTCCACTATTTTAGAACCTAGGCTAAAGCTATCCCAGAACGGAATTTATTATTATTGTTTGAAGGTGTACCAACGCCTTACAAACAAGTTGATGGGTCTCATCTTCGTATTTGCGCAGCCCCATCGCAGAACGTTATACAATGAGATCCTCTAAATGTAATGTCCAAAAGGGATTGTAGTAAATGTCAAATATAGCTCTAGAGATTGTTTAAAATATTTGTTACACAAGTTTTCTGAACACCGTACTTCTGTATATCACTACTTTCTTGATGTCAGCTAGATCCTAACGAGCCTCGTAGATGTGTGGGTAATAAACAATGTCTACTACCTTCGATGTATTAGTGTCTCGACACTGGTGGGCCTCGAAGTGATTGATACATATGGAGAGAAGGCTACACTCGTGTGGAGAACACTCTTGTGGAGAACGCTCGTGTGGAGAACACTGTTGTGGAGAACGCTCTTGTGGAGAACGCTCGTGTAGAGAACACTCTTGTGGAGAACACTCGTGTGGAGAACACTCGTGTGGAGAACACTCTTGTGGAGAACGCTCGTGTGGAGAACACTCTTGTGGAGAACGCTCGTGTGGAGAACACTCTTGTGGAGAACACTCTTGTGGAGAACGCTCGTGTGGAGAACGCTCGTGTGGAGAACGCTCTTGTGGAGAACGCTCGTGTGGAGAACACTCGTGTGGAGAACGCTCGTGTGGAGAACACTCTTGTGGAGAACACTCTTGTGGAGAACGCTCGTGTGGAGAACGCTCGTGTGGAGAACGCTCTTGTGGAGAACGCTCGTGTGGAGAACGCTCTTGTGGAGAACACTCGTGTGGAGAACACTCGTGTGGAGAACGCTCGTGTAGAGAACACTCTTGTGGAGAACGCTCGTGTGGAGAACACTCTTGTGGAGAACACTCTTGTGGAGAACGCTCGTGTGGAGAACGCTCGTGTGGAGAACGCTCTTGTGGAGAACGCTCGTGTGGAGAACACTTGTGTGGAGAACACTCTTGTGGAGAACGCTCGTGTGGAGAACGCTCTTGTGGAGAACGCTCGTGTGGAGAACACTTGTGTGGAGAACACTCTTGTGGAGAACGCTCGTGTGGAGAACACTGTTGTGGAGAACGCTCGTGTAGAGAACACTCTTGTGGAGAACACTCGTGTGGAGAACATTTGTGTGGAGAACACTCTTGTGGAGAACGCTCGTGTGGAGAACGCTCTTGTGGAGAACGCTCTTGTGGAGAACGCTCGTGTGGAGAACACTTGTGTGGAGAACACTGTTGTGGAGAACGCTCGTGTGGAGAACACTGTTGTGGAGAACGCTCTTGTGGAGAACGCTCGTGTAGAGAACACTCTTGTGGAGAACACTCGTGTGGAGAACACTTGTGTGGAGAACACTCTTGTGGAGAACGCTCGTGTGGAGAACGCTTGTGTGGAGAACGCTCGTGTTGAGAACGCTCTTGTGGAGAACACTCTTGTGGAGAACGCTCGTGTGGAGAACGCTTGTGTGGAGAACGCTCGTGTGGAGAACACTCTTGTGGAGAACGCTCGTGTGGAGAACACTCTTGTGGAGAACGCTCGTGTGGAGAACGCTTGTGTGGAGAACGCTCGTGTGGTGAACGCTCGTGTGGAGAACGCTCGTGTGGAGAACGCTCTTGTGGAAAACGCTCGTGTGGAGAACGCTCGTGTGGAGAACGCTCGTGTGGAGATCGCTCGTGTGGGGAACGCTCGTGTGGAGAACACTCTTGTGGAGAACGCTCGTGTGGAGAACGCTCTTGTGGAAAACGCTCGTGTGGAGAACGCTCTTGTGGAAAATGCTCGTGTGGAGAACGCTCGTGTGGAGAACGCTCTTGTGGAAAACGCTCGTGTGGAGAACACTCTTGTAGAGAACGCTCGTGTGGAGAACGCTCTTGTGGAAAACGCTCGTGTGGAGAACGCTCTTGTGGAAAACGCT
Organism: Aphrophora alni; assembly: GCA_963513935.1. Lineage (NCBI taxonomy): Eukaryota > Metazoa > Arthropoda > Insecta > Hemiptera > Aphrophoridae > Aphrophora > Aphrophora alni. The sequence continues at coordinate 102,581,471 of OY740769.1, read as the reverse complement.
CGTGTGGAGAACGCTCTTGTGGAAAACGCTCGTGTGGAGAACGCTCGTGTGGAGAACGCTCGTGTGGAGATCGCTCGTGTGGAGAACGCTCGTGTGGAGAACGCTCGTGTGGAGAACGCTCTTGTGGAAAACGCTCGTGTGGAGAACGCTCGTGTGGAGAACGCTCGTGTGGAGATCGCTCGTGTGGGGAACGCTCGTGTGGAGAACACTCTTGTGGAGAACGCTCTTGTGGAGAACGCTCGTGTGGAGAACACTCTTGTGGAGAACACTCGTGTGGAGAACGCTCGCGTGAAGAACGCTCGTGTGGAGAACGCTCGTGTGGAGAACACTCTTGTGGAGAACGCTCGTGTGGAGAACGCTCGTGTGGAGAACGCTCGTATATATACAAAATATTTCTTGTGGGTGAGGGATCGAAATAACTTCTTTTTACAATAACTTCTTTACGATGACAAATTTCACTGTTTGTCATCGTAAAGAGGCAGAGTTGGTAACACTACTTGCAGAATTAAAATCTATAAATAACATACAAGATTTATATTTTATTTTAATAAATTTCAATAGGGGTTTATAGAAGCACACGATAGTCCCCTATACCAAATTTCATGATCCTTTCTTCACTTTCGAAGCTGCTATCGTGCTTAGTAAAGCCTTCAACAATGGCAGACGGGATTTAGAAAATGTTGCAGACTTACCCTATACTAACTATATTACGTAGATATACGAAAATAACATAAAATAGAGACACCTAGCTCTCGAATACTCCAATAGAGTTAAAATCGGAAAAGAACGAACTTTTGTCAATAGAAACCTGATATAAACCATGAAAAAGAATTATCTAAGCCAAGACTACATTAAAGAAGATGTATATACAGTTTGGATACCTCAGTACTCACTACAGTAAGAGAAGGGAAACCAGGGTGATTGAGCGGTCAAATCAACTAAAGCTATACAAAAAGATGAGGAAATCTGACAAAACTACTAACTTTGATGGATGTTGGTAATTACAAAAAGAATGAGTGTAGGAACTTATTATAAAATAATATATTAATGAATATATTTATATCGTCGTTAACAATCAAGTTTTCTCACTGATAAGACTTGAAGATAGTTCAATGCCAATTACAAGAGCAGGTATAATATAAAATCCATTAACTAGCCGAGAATGCAAAGCTGCATAACAAGTTTTACAATAAAGTTGTTATTATGCGAGTGACGATATCAAAAGCTTTGCGTCCATTCAAGAGTAATTAGATTAAACTCGAGATGAGATCATTACTTAGTTACCGCTAATTGACACTTATTGCTAATGCTAATGTACTTTGCAGAAGAGTCTAATTAGATGTATTTAAATTATTTGCGGTAAATGGAAAGAACCTAATTAATAAAAAAAAGTGTGTGCTAAGTACGTTTAATTATTAGGCTTTTGTATTTCGTTGATTATTTTTAATTTCTCACATGTGGTTGTCCATATTAGTATCCCCTGAGATTGTCGAATGATGTCTGATTGTTTGAAGTATTTTCTATGCGGAGGCGCAGTGTACTAGACCCCAAATACTTGGACCTATTTTTGTTTGTGTCTTTCGTGGCTGCGTTTAAAATTAATTTGATCAAAATCGTAACTGAAAATTTTTATTTTAATTAATGTTTACGCAGCTCTTTCAAATTTTGAGTTATTTAAAAAATAAAAAGGGTTCGAGGTACAGCATACAAATCAAATTTGAACCAAAATCGGTTCTCCCATTTGGGGTGTAGCTGACCCACGGAACATAAAATGTAGACATAAATTCCCTCAAAATATGCCATTCCAAAACGTAATTTTGGCCGCTTTAGGAATATAAAAAAAAAAACTTTTTTGTTGCCCCATTTAAAAATTTCTGCTTTACTACATATGAAGTAACGCATAATATACACTTTTTTCCTTATACAACAAAAAATGAGTTCTTTTTTGTAAAAATAATTTAAAATAACCATTATATTATTGAATAAAAATATTAATTTTTAATGTTAGATCTGCATATGTTTCTAAAAATATCAACCAAATTAGAGCACCTAGAACTAAACTAAGTTACATCCAAAATAATGTTATATATATATATATATATATATATATATATATATATATATATATATATATATAAGAATACAAAATACCACTCAAGAAAGAATTTGCACCGAAATAGGATTCAAGATATGAGTGCATACACGCTGCAAATATTATGCAAAGAATGCAGTGTACAATATTAAGACCGTAAATAGAGATAATCTTGTGTATAGGGAAAATAATAAAGAGGTAAATATACTATATACCTAGACTTATATAAGTATATTTTATTTTATCTATATAATTTCAGGTTAACTGGAACATAAAATAATACAGGCATAAATTATATATGTCCCTGTATTGTTTAGTTATAAGTTAAAATATATTTAAAATGTATAATTAGGGCCTAACCATCAGTTCAGGAAGTTTCCAGCTGTTTAACGTTAACAAACTTTGGGCTTCATTCAGTTATCCTGTAATCTCTTTCACTTTACAAAACAGTCTCAAGTGTTCCCCCTGTTTATAACCATGTTAGTTCTATATAATATATATATATATATATATATATATATATATATATATATATATATATATTAAGTAACTTTGTTTTTTCACTTGTGTAATTCGCAGGAAAAAAAGTAACTTTTAAATGTTTCATAGATTTTGTTTATACCCGAATGTTAGTATCACTAGGTAATAATTGATAATTAATATACAGTGTAAATAAAGTGTATTTAAACTTTATCTATAGAAAAATTATAATATTTCGCAAAGTAATTACTATTATGTTGACAATCCTCTACTCAGGCGTCGTTTTAAATGTGGCCGTTTGTTGTTTATTGCTTTTCGGTGTAGTATTCATAAAGTTATATAAATTACGTACATTTTTGTTTACTAAAAAAAGTTACCAAAAAAGTTACTAAAAGATATTGTATATATACATATAAAATCATTTCATATTATATTGCATTTCTCTTTTTATTGATTGTAATCTATTATAGAATATTTGATTGTTTGTTTTTTGTGAGTACATATTTATACTTTAAGAAATAGAATAATAAATCTATAACAATAATTGTGTTTTCTGTAAATGACAGTTTGAATGCTTATAAACAATTTCACTAACAGATCAATTTATCATCACATTATGAAGAGAATTTTTAAAGATTCTGGGATTTGAGCACCCCTAACAAATGAGTACAGACTCCCTCATATGCAACAGTAGAAGAACAACATTTTAATATTCGACGTTGTCTTTGATGGAAGTAGAGCCATTAATCTTTTCCACATTGGAATAAGTTGTTTATCACTCAGTATTGGTTAGTTTTTGTGTTTATACTTGTACTTTTATTTTAAATCTATAAAGTAAACTACTAAATTGAAACCATTAGAAGCTCATAATTATAAAAATATGATGTTATAGGCATTCATCAAAAAAATTATTAATGTTGCTAGTGATGAGTTGTGATTCATATCACTATGTATAAATTTGTATTCCTCTTAATTTTCACAGGAAAAAGTATTTTAAAATTATATATAATAATATAATATTATAATATTATTACAAACTAAATATCAAATTATTTCTATAAAAAAAATACGCCAGTAGAAAAATTTCTGAGGGAACAAATTCAAACCTACACAATAAGGATTAATTTAACCTCAACTTCTTGTCCGAATGTTTTTTTGTGAACAGAGAAAACACATTAGCTTTGATATTATATTTTTAAAAAAAAATTATAATCCAACAGATATACCTAAAACTTTATATAGAATATAATATTTGTATCTTGATTATATTGTGCAAGTAAGACGGTAGCATTATAAGGAATCTCCATTGTTTTAAACTTTCAACACAGTTGAAAACTTTCCTAGTTCCGTGAAAAGTTGAAGAGAAAATCTCTCTCTGAGAAAAGCTTTTAAGTACGGATATTGTAATATGCATTCCGAATTGCGTTTCGTATATCTTAGTTCCTTATATTACAGGTAAGCAGGTTTGTTTTATATATATATATATAATTAATTTTAAAGTGGTTTTCAAATGAGTGGTTATATGGCGTAGTGCCAAGATAATAGGGGGCAATTTATGCTAACATTTTTCTTCATTCGTTTCCTACTTTCATACTTCCTACAATTTTATTTTCTGAAAAGATGTGGTTGAATGTACTTAAATTAATTTTTTCTCCTTTTAGATGAATTAATTTACGCTATATGTTGATTCAACTCCCAAGTAATGTACACCTCAGTTATCTAAAAAAATATCTATAGTCACTAAAATACTGTCTGCTTTGAAAATCTCACTCTGTCACCCCCCCTTCTCCACGTGTATATATTATGTTTTTATGTATGTCATAATGAGAGATTACAGAATCATATATATATAATTCCATTTAACTATTTTAATATTTTTTTTCTTTCTTAAAAAAAAACAACACCCTCATTACAAAGGTAGAGGATCCCAAGGCCACACCATAAGTTGGATCGGAAACATGAATTTAATCATGAGCTGACAAGTTTAGAAAAAACGTTTGTTTTAAAAATATGAATTTAAATCTTTAAACTAGTTTCCAATTATAATTTACTATGTAATCTCAGTTCTCAAGTTCTGTATAACATTACTTACATTTGTTATATATATATATATATATATATATATATATATATATATATATATATTACCACCCTTCTTTTGTGTTATCAGTGAAAACACACGATTGAGGTTAAACTAAATATATAATATTAAAGTTTATTTATGACTTTAAACACGTTACCAATTAATTTGTAGAATTAGTTTTACTATTTAAAAACTTTCTTCAGCACTCCATTACTGAAACACAAGTGAATTGAAAAAGATAATCGGCCGGGATCAAATATTTTTTCGGTCGGGAAGGGGGCGAACAGCTGTCCGCTTGGTTCGAAATTATCCTAAGTTACCTGTCGACTCTGTTTCGACATTTGTTGTAACTACCTGGATCTTATGTCGGTCAATATTAAGCAGAATTAATTTACAACAGTTTATATTAAAAAATTTTGTTCAATGAAGACTGGATATTGTTTTAATTGTTTAATTAATCAAGTTGATTTAAACGTTGCATGGAAAATTGAAATGAAATGAACTGATGACAAATTGATCCATCACCCTATTTCTTCGTTTAAAAAAATAACCTTAAAATGTTAATATATCGTATTGGCAATGAGTCAAATAATTACCAATTGACGCTTTTATTGTTTAATAAAAGGAACAATTATTTTTAATAATACAGGATGTTTATTCTGTATCGAGATAAAACCACGTTAATAGACGTTTAGTTTGTGAGACTATCATTTACTAATAAAACCTTATAAAGCTAAAAATGCCATTTGTTTATACTCACATGTCTTTACACAATAGAAATGAAACAATTGTTTGTTTTATATTTTTTCAACTGAAACGGTGTGCAGGATAAAATGAGATAGTTCTTTTTTAAATCTAGAGCTTTAGTAGTATAATGAAATATGATTTACCTTTAACCTTACAACAATGTTCGAAATGTTTTTCTTTATCGGTTTGGTAATGGGCTAATCTGTAGTAGTAGGATCCCTGAACGTTCTACAGCATATCGAGTGTAATTATTGGATATTCTAAATAATTCGGTTCCTTAAGTCACCAATGTCTACAGGTTTAGATTCATATAATTTGTATTTTAAATAAATCCATAAATAGAAATTTAACGGTGATAGGTCTGGCGAAAGTGCTGGTTATTCTATCGGCCCCCATCTCCTTATCAGTCTTTGAGAGAATATTTCATTTAAAAGTGCAATCGCATATATGTATAAGTGTAATCACTTGTACAGCGTAGTCAGAAGGAGTTCCATCTTGCTGAAACCACACGTTGTTGAAATTAGGTTCAATGGGTTGAACCTCTGTATCACTCATGTTTTACCAATTTAAAAATTTCGATTTAAGTTTCCTTCGGTGACGAATGGCCCAACAATGCTATCACCAAATATTCTTGCCCCATATATTCAATTCTTCAATACGCTGCTTGTGTCTTCTCGTAACCATTGTGGGTTCAGGTCACTCCAAAATTGTCAATGCGCCTATTCACATTACCAATGATCAAGTTTGTTACCTCGTCTGAAAACACTTTTAAAGAAATAAACTGTTGATTCCATAGTAGTTTGGGCATCAAAATATCACAGTATTCCACGCGTCTGTCGAAGTCATCCTCACCAAGTTCAAGAACAAAATAACTTTGTATGGGTGGAACTTATTAACTTTCAAAATGTTCACCGATAACTAATATTATGATCAATTGGTACTTTTCTAGGAGAAGAAGAAAATCTTCACTGGAGACACGTTTAAAAATATCTTCTCATTAGTATTATACTTTCCTAATACAGAACGGGTGCGATCTTTTACTGATCTTGTTTCCTTAAAAAGCTCTACAGTCCTAAACACTATTGATTTTGTCATAAGATGTAGATTTACTAAAGTATCGTTAAATTAGAAGTAGCTTCTTGATTAGCTGGAACCCACGCATCAATAGTTGAATGTCCATTCAGCTCCATAATTCACTTCAAACATTAGTTTAAATGCTAGTTAAAACAAAACTCAAACACTCAGAAAGTTGATCAAATGAACACTGAAGCACAGTCCAAGGCTGGCTGAGTCAAGGTCACTTAACGTAAAGCTAATGATTGTTAATTCCAAGAGGGAGAAAGTGGTTTCTTCCAAAAAACGATTTCCATATTTCAGATAGTTCAATAAAATCAATATTGGTACTAATTTAATATTAGGAAAAAAATACTTCCTAGTAACATTGATTTTAGAGTGACAGGTTTAGACGATAAATCTATACCTATCTAATTGAAAAAGTCAATCATACATTTCTTCTTAGTCTGAACTTTATATTACAAATTAGATTTTTAAACTTACAATTATACTTAAATATCAAATAATAAACAAACATAAAATTTAAAGAAAAAAACATTATTCGTATATTTTCGGAACATCTTTTATTTTCAAAACATTTTTCTCACAACTTGTAGATAGCATCAGCAGACACCTTTAAAATGAAATATCGATTGTCTTTTTAAGTCAAATAGCAGATGAAATTTTAAGTTAGCCTTTCCGATATATTTTTTTTTTTGACACTCTGAATACTTGATATTTGGTAGTTTCAATAAAATACGTTTTATTTATATTGGTCCTTCCCTCCACATAACAAAAGTTTAAAAACAACTAAAATTGTTAGAAAAAACTTTTTTCCTGGTTGGGATTCGAACCAATGACCCCTTAAGCCATTTTTATACAAAGAAATGACACATTTAACTTCATCTTGTAGGAATCTTAGAAGACATTTTTTATCAAATTTTAGTAATCGAATTGCATATCCTGCCCCTTATTGTACATCTCGTCTAAGGTAATACTCGTGTAACTACAGTCTTAAAATTTTATTAAGTTTATTTGTTGTGTGATATTTTATTAATCAAGTTATTGATTCGCTAAGTTCGAATTGATTTGTACGTATCTGGGCTTTATATGTAATAATAATAATAATAATAAAAATAAATAAAATAAAATAAAAAATTAACCAAAATAAATTTACCAGAATATTAATTCCCATCTATTGAAGCAGATAGCTCATTTATATTATAAACGAAAAAGTTAAGACAATAATTATTAAAATATCTGTGATAATTGTTTTATTCCTAGGTTTTTAATAAATTAATATACTACAATTATAATATAAATTAACTGTATCAATAATTAGAATGAAGATATGAAAAGAAATAAATGAAACCAATCCAGAAGGCGGATATATATAAACATTGAAACAATAAAACTTTCGTCTTATGACCAACATCCCATAACTGTCATTAGCACACCACTGCGGTTCACAATTGGATTCACATCAAGTTTTTATGATTCTCACACTTAAATAACAATAACTAAAAACTTAATGTCTTCACGAGTGTCGAGCAAACTATCCAATTGTTTTAGATTTTTCTCTTCCTAATGTCTTTACAGCTTCGAGAAATTAAATTGAGTCAATATTAAAGTAATAGAAAACAGATTTATGTTCACAGAAGTGTAATTGTTTTTATAAATAAAATTGGTTTATATTTTAATATCAGTTGTAATTTAAGACCTTAATAAAAGACACCAATTAATTGTTTTGGTGTTCCCATTGATTTATGACTCTCTTATATTATCATAATTACGACTTCACTTATTTAATTGGAAGATAGTTTATTAATGAAATTTGATAATTTATTGTAGACCAATTAGAAAATAGCCCACTATGGATCTGCATCCAGAATATTATATGTCCATCATATAATAATTCGTCGGCAAACGTTAATTACAATATATTACAAACTAATATAATATAAATGTCAGAACTACGATTCCGAAACAATTCGAATATATACTAAGAAGTCAGGTGACAGACAAATTAAGGTAATTAAAAGTTATAAATAATTTTAAACGGTGATTTAAATACCACTAAAAGCAAATTAAAATTATTTAAATGCACAGTATTTTTTATACATACGCAGTGAAGAAAACGTTTTGTGGTGTTTCATGGAAATAATTATTCACATATAAATAGGTTAGTTATTGCATCATTCTTTAAAATGTACGACTCTAGGTTTCTATTAAATAACAAAGAATGGTAGCAGTTTCATTCTCACTCAAATTACTTACACCATTTTAAAATTATTCTTTTTATATTTTAAATAATAATGTATTCTTAATATAGTTTGTTCAGACATTTGATTTCATTTTTGATTATACACACTAATACCTGACGTTTCGAAAGTTAACCTAAAACACTAAAAGGGTAACGTAGCTCAGAATCCTTGAACTATGTTGAAACCTAAACTAATATTAGTAACCTAAGAAAGGCAAAAATGAGTTGTCGAAATAAATACAAACATATTTGTTACACAAACGTGACGATAATACATTGTTTAACTAGTTAAAATGTGATCAATGCCAACGGAATTGTTACGTAACGGGTTAATCAACAGGGATGGTTAACTTTTATCCCTCTCTTAAGAATGTACAGCGTAACCTCGTGGTCATGCCTTGTGGTGAATTATAATGAAGCATTTTATTTTAAATTTTACATTCATTTGTTTTTTTAATTGGTATTAATTAGCTTTGTAAATGAGAATTTTTATTTTTTTTTATTTTATACGTTTTTATTGCCGATTATATTATCTTTGGCTCTTCCAAATTTAATTTATAGTTATAGTTTAGTTATTGTACTTCCTGTATCACTGAGGATGGCGATTTTGTTGTTGAAACGTGTTTGATTAAGTAAACGAAATTTGTGTGAAATCTTGTGGTCTTGTTTTTTTTTTATCTAATATTATCTCACAAGTCAAGCTCAATATTTATTTATAATTCATTGTAGTTAATTTCTGAGATTAATATTTTTATTTTAGATCATAATCAGAAGATACTGGTCAATTTTGATCCTTTTTTATGTTTATTATGTTCTAGTTTCTTTTACTTGAAAACGAGAGTTGATCTTTACTCTCGAAACGTTGTATATTTGTTTTATTCTACCTTGAAGTGTAGATGATGAACAAACAGCCCACCCAGTTCCAAGCAATTCCACTGTCTTCAAGCCACCCCTTTCCTTTATCCTTCCATGTCGTTCTTCCCTTCTCTATGGGTTGTCGACGAGTACAAATGTGGTTCATAAGATGTCTTGGAATTCTATCTTCTCCTAATCTCTGTGACCAAACCACCGCAATTGGCTTTTGTACTGTATCTGCTACGGGGTATAATATCTGCTATAGAATAACAATAAAAAGAAGAAAACTTATTAAACAATATCTTTCATAAGATTAGGGTCAGCTCGTGAATATAAGAAGATAATGTGTCCAATTGTGTTGGTTTTAACATATATTAAAAGCCTAAATAAATAAAATTTTAATTAACATCGTATAAACTGCATGGATATTAATTCCATTTAAACTATGTACGATTGACATTTATGCAAAGAATAACAAAGCTGCATACATTCAACATTTAACCTAAAGATGACCGATACGCGTATACTATTCTAATAGTTTATTCGGATATTTTTCATATTTTTGTAATAATAACGTCTCAATGTGAACTGACCCGTGAAATAGAATAATTGGATTTGTTATAAGTCCATAAATTATTGGCGAGTAATGGAAACCACAAGAGTGGAATAACATCCATAAAAATATTACTGAAACTCATCTTACCGTAAACAGAAGCGCTCTTTTAATCATGAGAATTGTTTATACTCTGGAATAACACGTAATGGCTTTTAACTCCTTTCTTTTATAAAGGGGTTTATCGTGTAGGACTTGTATTCATTTTGACTTTTTTTTTTGTGTTTGGAACAAGAATTACATATTGAAATTCGTGTTTATATATATAGGCTACTACAAACATTAATAAAGATATATTAGACTTTTATAAAACCATTATCTGACGAATCCGATATCATACAATCCTTCAAAATCGGTAATGATTATAAAACAATGAAGACTGTAGTACTTTATTGTCAAAACATTTTTAACATTTTGAGTAACATCGTTTGATTTTGATCATTTGAAATAACTAAATAAAGAGCCTGCTTCCAGTCTTTCGGACGTATTTTTTAAAGTTTAAAACACAAATTAGTTCTAAATTTTGTATCTAATAGCAACATTGAGATTTGTTCGTTCCTAGGAACACATTATTTAGTGCGCCTAAACTCCTGCGAGTTCAATATGCCAGTAGAAACTGCATCATTTGAATAACAAGTGGGAAAATGAGTGTACTGAGTTATCTTAAAGTTATCTGTTCTATTTATTAATAACAATACTTCAAAATGTATGACTATGTGGACCATGCCTATTTATTTTTAATAGACGTGTTTCTTTGTAATTTGTCTTTTAACTATCGTTGCAGTATACAATTGAACAACATTTTGGACAATTTCATTGTAATTTAGAATTTAAAGTGTAACTAATTACAAAGACTTTTATCAAATCGTGGCATTTAATTGAAAAATAACTAAGATTACAATTTGTTTCTAAATGCTTAGGGAAAGCTTTCCGGTACTACTTTTAAAAAATTTTGATAGAATAAAAATTCTCTCAATGAGAAGGAGTTTATTTGTCAATGAAAATGAAATGAGTTTATAGGTATCGAATTTCGTAAAAGTATCCCTTTGAATGAAATTCTGAGCTAGTCAATTCAATTAAATATTTGGCCTTTATATTAATTGGAATTTTTTATAGTTAATAGTTTTACGAACTTTGTAAATTTAAAACGATTGACATGTTCCCCAACAGTCTGATATTGAAGTAAAAATCTCTATCTCAAAATAACTACATTTGAAAATTATATTTATTGCAATCTTTAATGAAATTAACAACAATATTAATAAATTTTACATTGTTTGATTTGTACCTATCTCAAAATCTGCTAATTTCTAAAAAAAAAATTAATTTCTTTAAATCTGTAGTTTACGATGGAGAATTTTTCTTCTCTACCTTCCATAAAATAAATAAAACTAGACCACATATTTTTACGTAACATTCTAAATTGATATGACATAATAAACAAGAGTTCGCCACATTGCAAAATCTAGCATCCTTTATTTCTTTATTGGAATGTAAATTGCAATATATTTGTCAAAATTTTTAAATTATGATTAAAATAAAAAGGAAAATGAAAACTTTTTAACACTAAAATGAAATTTTTTTCTCGGCAAACCTCCTAACTAAATATTTGTATACGGGTATAAATACAAGTATATATTATTTTATCTCGTATTTAGGGTTTTTTATTTAATTAACTTAAGAATAATTTCCAAACAGTTTTATGTGGAAGGCTATAAAACCCTGGCGTTACTTGCAATTCATTTGACAGTTGGTGTGGAGTGAACGAGAGAGTGGACATCCATAGAATATGACTCGTAATACAAACTACCAAGTGGATGCATATAATTAGAAACAGTAACTCTGGAGAAAGGAGTGTGTTTAGAAAGTTTACACCACGCCTTCTTTTAGTCAAACAGTAACTTGATAGGCTGGTTAAATTGAAAGTAATTCTCTCCAGGGATCCAATGAATGCTTATTTCCTGCATAGAAGTGTTTAACTTGGAATTTTAAAATTTACGATAGGTGTTTCTGGTTGTCGGACTTGTACACTTTGTAAAACTGAGTCTGCATTTTCAAACATGAGCAACGTGAAAATAAAATTTCCTTTAGAATCACCACCAACGCAAACACACACACACACACACACACACACACACACACACACACACACACACACACACACACACACACACACACACACACACACACACACACACACACGCGCGCGCGCGAATTCTACCAAAAGGCACATTTAATAGGTTTAACTTTTTGTGATTCATGATTATGTAAAGATTTCGATGTCGTCTCAATGGTGGTATATGTTTTATTTTATAACAGCATTAAACTATTTTGAAGTTTGATGTAATATCATTTTTATTAGTATATTTTACTTCTTATTATTATTATTATTATTAACTTGACTGTCATAAATAGAAATAACTAATGAAAAACCGGTCCCATTATTAAAGTGTTAAGGAGATCATGTTGTCACAATAGTTTAAAAGATTAAATGTGATATCAATTTTATATAGTTTTTCCTGAATATCTGAAGAAAGAGAAGGGAATAAAAAAACTAAAGGCCAAGTTGAAAACTTGACATCAGTTTCTTGTCGAACTTTGGCTTTTTATCAATGACATATGACGATGTTATTTTTTTTATGAGGTAAATATAAGACGGCGTCTTTATGAACCTATTACGAGGGATTATATATAAACTACATTTTACTCCAAATATACATGACGAAAATTGAGGAAACATTGCACAAACTTTGTCACTCATCTATTTCCAATCGTAATACTAATCAAACAAACTGTTTGTCGTAGTAATGTCAGGTCGGTAATTGTAAGCAAAAAAGTAAAACTGAACTATGGATCCAGTCTTTCAAAGAAATATTTATATATTTAAATTGGACATAAATTTGCTTCACGTGTATCATAAACGACTCTTCAGCTTCAAAATATTTAATTCGCGAATTCCCCCCCCCCCCCAATATTTCTGTATTGTTATTTCTTCTTTTTAATTTTTTTACCAAACAGGTTTGGGTCGTTAATCTAATACATTTTTTATTAAAATTTGTAGAGACGATTTTGAAAAAATTCGTCTTTTTTTTAACGAACAATCAAAATTGTCGATAACATTCCCAAAGATGATTTTTTTTTTAACCGATAATTCACAAACAGGTATTTTTAGAGAGGTGGTAACTAATATGTTTTGTTTGTTAGAGGCTACACATTAGTAAAGTTTCATCAAAATCGTTTCAGACGATTTTGAGATTTTTATAATTATTTTCTTTCGTAGCTACAAATTCCATTAAAATTGGTTGACGGATTTAGAAATTACAGCATTGCACAAACGACAGAAAACATCATTCCAAAAACTACTTTTTCTGACTCAGGTGAGCTCCAAACTAATAAATCCGCACGTAATTTCGACAGGTTTTTTTACAATCATATTATTTATACTAAGTATATGTATTAAAGAAAAAGTAGTTGCGAGGACGGTGTCCATTGCATAACTATGTAGTTTCTACAGGGAGCTAAAATTGTTGTCAAATAATAATAATGTTTATTTCTCCAAAAAATAAAATAAAATAAAATAAAATAAAAATTCAATGACTTTTACATTTACTTTTTGAAATTATTAGCCACACGCTACCAGTATTTGGTGGCGAATTTAATTTTTAAAAGGAAGAACAAAATGAGAAAACGTGAAATTAAGTACGACTACACAAAAAAAATTAAAATAAAAAAATGTTTTTTTTTAAATAAATACATACAAAATTATTCTACAAGTACTTTAACTCTGGCCATAGCTGTAGAAATGCGTGAATTATGAGATAAAAACTAAATTTATAGATGCCCAAGAAACCTGTGCTGAAGTTATTATACATATTATACCGCAAAGAAAAAACCTTGCACGATTCCCTAGATTCAAAAAACCAAATAAACCCAAATCCCATATACACAACCTATGGTAAGATTTTAATAACGTCGTATTTCGTATTTTCTTTGTCCAGCAACCAATATTTCAGTCCTCGATTAAATGTTTTAATTTTTGTTACTAATTATCCCAGAAAGTAGTATTGTTGCACATACCTTAGGGATATTGTAGTTTCCGGGTGATTATAATAGAATTTCGATAATAAACTATCTGTTATCTACAAATCCCTTGATATTGCCACTACATGAGTTCCCTCTTTAAAATCACTGATATTTTCACCCCATTGTTACCATAGCATAACAAACAAACGGTGCTAAACTTTAAAGCTTATATTGTGGTGCTATAAATGGCATTATTCTAAACATAATGTTGCACCCGATTTAACTTTATGGTTTTAAAATAGAGCACGATATTAAAATAAACTGTATCCAATACACTTTGTACTATAACTTAATTTATTTATTAGGTTATGTATTGATTTTTATTACTTATTGCAAATTGTTTTTGTAAACAGAGCTGCGGATATCTTGTATATATTACACACAAATTGTTTTGCTGCATTTTCTATGTATCCTTATTTAACCATGCATTTACTTTGGAGCATAGACGTAGAGTCTGGTGCAATAATTGTCTTCGAAATCATACTCAAACCCTTTTTCATCGACCAATACTTTTTATTGTAAATGGTATAAAAACACTGCACAAACTTTCTCACTAACCCACCCCCAAAACCAAATTAAAACTCTCCAAAACGAAGCATCACCAAAACTATCATTTCGATAGTTGTCAATGAACATAGTCTTTGATGATCTGAACTTGCTTCGATTGTGCCATTAACAGCGTAGATTGCATTTGATTAAAACATCCCTTTTAATAAAGACTGTAAAGTTTTACTTTTGTTTTTAGCAACTATTGTGGAAAAGTATTATTATTATTATACTTATGATTTTTATACGAATTTGGGTAGTTAAATTTCACTACAATTTGAACGAAATCTATAAAGCTGATTTTGAGAAATAACGTCTTTTATAACCCAATGCTGATATTTTGGTTTTCTACCAATAACTCACGAATCGACGTTTTTGGAGAGTTAATGTAGAAAATAAGATACAAATTTGTAATTTGTATTAAATTGTTATTGTGTCTTTGAGGAAACATATTTATATTCCAAAAATCGAATAAACGTTTCTTCTTAATTTACAATAATTTATTTAAACTGGTTTTTTTCCCCCTGTGGATTGCAAACATTAAGCGAGTTCAATTAACAACTCACTGTTTTACAATGGAAGTCAAATCAAATAAAAATAATAATAACGTCTAAACTCTTTAGGAACAGAAGAAATAAAAATCTAACCGAAGGTTCATCAGCATCACATCTAAAAAAAAAAATGGAAACAAAACTTAAACGTCTTTACATCAAAACAATTAAAAAATCCCGGAGAAATGTTTACTCCTGTTAAAAAAAAAAGTTCAAACAATGGGGAAGATATAAAAATGGTGAATAGAGGTTTAAAGATGGTGAAATCAAAAAAAAAACATGATTTCAATGAGAGTTCGAAAAAACTGATATTGTTGCAAATTTTTAAGAATAAAAACAAAAATTGAAATCTTTCTAAAAAAGTCATAAGTCTAGTTCGACTAAAGTAAGACATTTTTTGTTTAAAATGGTAAATTTGTTTATGCTAGAAATGTATAAAATATAATTTTACATTTACTAGCGAATAATCTGTTTAAATCATACTTAAATAGATATTAAATGGAAAAAAAATTGTTTCCAATCGGCAAAATAAGAAACAAATTATGTAAATTATAAAAAAAATACGGAGAAAAAAAAGCGTTCATTAACAAAAAATCCTAAAAATGTATATAAGTTATTTAAATTAAGTATATGAAAATCCAAAAAATTTTATGAATCTTTAAAATATTTATAAATATATAAAACGTTGTGTAAATTAAATGATTTAATAAATGTCAAACAAATTCTACAAATGATGGTCGAAACTTTATCGAAACAAAATTATAATCAAGTATACATTTCAAATGATTGTATGTATTTTAAGATCTATCAACAACACCTCTATTTTTGTTAACCTTTACTGCGTTGTTTTTTTCACTCTTTGTTATGTAAATCAATTATTTACAATTGTGTTGTTAAGAACTAAATAAACATTCAGTGGTCGATTAGGGGGGTGAGTAGTGTGAGGGGGCTAGACGTTATCATGGAAAGATTTCTCTGGTTAGGTTTTTATTTATTTCAGTTCTGAAGTTACCAAAAAATGAATAATTTGAAATGTTAGTCTTAGTGCAAACAATCCAATTCAAAAGAAAGGCGTGTGAAAGAGGGAATAAGGTTATGGAAATGGGATTATCAAGCAAATGCGGAAACATATTTTGATCTCTAATCTATTGTTTATATTTATTGTTTGCTATTTATTTATTTTTTTTATGCAAAAAATAAAAAAACACGTTAAAATGTCGATTTATCAATTTTATTCATTAGGTATCAAATAACTGAAAGTTGGCTTAATATACCTAAGAAAAAATTATATTTAAATGTAAGAATTACGTAATATATTCTGATTGGTTTGATTACCTGCCAACATTATTAGTCTGATGATCATTCCTTCCTGAGATTAGAAAACTTGACAACTTGTAGCACAGATGTGCGTATTATTTGCAACAGCTGTAAAACGCTACGATAACACTGCACGCAATTGTATGAATAATTTATGAAGTAAAGCTACAGAATTCTCACATTTATTAGAAGAGGACTTAGACTAAAAATAATAATAACGGTTAAAAAACATTGATTTAATATTTACATACATATAAACACTTCTTTGTACGTTTATCCTGTATTACATGATACGGATAACAAGGTATCTTCTGTATGGATTCTCAGCTAGGTCATCATCTCCTTCAGATCTAGACAGTCCATTTATACTTGTCAACCTCTCCGTCAGTTCCGTCTTAAAACGGTTTTCTACAGAATGTGTTTCGATGATTCCACTTTTTGATGTCATTCATTACGCTGGAGCTAGTCTGATATTTCAAAACATTATAAGTAGGTTTGGTTAATATTGTACTAAAGCAGCAAAGAAGTTATTTTGCGTATAACTCCACTGTAAAATCTAAAAGCTGTTTGACGAATAAAGGATGGAAATTGGTAACAGAAACAAACACAAAATAAAAGGTTAAGTTAACAAAAGTCTTCACGTTTTCAAAAATGTCTGAGTTAGGTTAGGTTAGGTTGTTTAGACAAATGATATTTTACAAGAGAAAATTACTAAACAAAATATTATAGAAATATTTCGGTAACACATTCTTTAAAACCTTAGACACCTTATTAATATTGCTTACATGCAAGAAGAAAACCCAATCATTTTGCTTATTACCAAGATTTCTCCCGTTTATACGTAAACACGAAACCATAATTATTAAGATAGGAACATGAAATTAGGTATATGGGGCTATATCATGTTCTTATTGCTTATTGTGCTCCGATATATTCAGCGTTTCCGACCCCAGTGCCTCTAAAGAACTCTAGTATCTTTATTAGATTGCCTTTATCGAAATCATTGTTTGATTGCTGAGGTCCAAAGATTCCTTCTGAACTCCAAGGCCACTCAATCAAATAGTACATGTGCTGCGGTTTCAGGATCGTATTCACGGCAGTTAGGTGAGACTTGGTGTAGTCCCATCTTTTGTAATGGCTCCAGATGTGGCCATGTTCGGTAACATTGCACGGTCCAATCTGTGTGAATTCCTGTTAAACTTACTAAGTACTTTTGTCCGCTCAGGATTTGGTCTCGAGAGAAGGCATTTTCCCAATCTCTAACCAGATATTTTCTCCTTCTTTTGACGTGGTCTACCCTGGCTCTTTTTTTCAATACATTTCTTTTACCATTAAACGACTGGGGCTATGAGACAAACAACGGGCATTTGACAAGAACCCTATTGAAATTCAATTAAAATGAAGTCAAAATGACATCGATTTAAACAGTTTTTTTTTATTCCTATCTCACGTGTTATTCCAGAACAATCTAAATTATATAAAATTTTCTACTCTTTGCATCATGTAATTTTCTTTATACTTCATATATTTAAGGGTGTAAAATTAAACCTGATATTTAAAAGTCAGTAATCTAAACCAACGTAGAAAACGTTTTAAAAGAAAATATTTGGTTGAATTATTTTTCTGTTACAACGAAGTCTACAACTTAACTAGTAATTCACTCTTAACAATTGAAAATGTTATCTCTTAGTCCTACTATAATGACTGGTTCCAATTTTTATTAACATTCCACCGTATTTTGAGGTTCACCGCAAAACATTATCATAGGATCAAAACGTGTGGTTTAGTCTTCTTGCAATACATATGTTTAGTTGTAATATTTCGGCATTCTTGTGGTTATTCAATAGCTTTAGATGTTTTATAGTTCCCATCCAGACTTCCTGCTCAACAGTGGGCAATCTTAGGTCATGGATTGTTATTTCCAACATACCATGGTCCATTTGTGATGCTATACAGTACGTTATTTTGAAATCTTTGAATCATCTTGAAGTTCAGAATGTAAACAAACAGCGAATGCAACTTCTTGAGTTTGATGTCCACTTCTTAAAGCCATGGTGTCAAACCTTTCAAAGGTCTGTGCTGCGTCCAGATGTAAGCTAAATGGTTTCTAAAACTTCTGGTTAATTAGTTCAGAATTTATTTTTACATGATTTATATTAAATTGGATTGGATTTAACCTATATTTGACCAAAGTTTGATCAAAATCTTTAAGCCTATTTTAAGACATTCCAAGTTCTAAGAATGGGAACTTATTTTTAACTTTTGATCGATAAATTTATAACTTGAATTTTCTAGAGAAAAATAACTTGCTTTACTTTTGATTTTATGTTTGGTTGTGGTATTTCTTTTTTTGCCAATTATTCCTTCACCATTATATTTGAACACTTACGATTTGGTACACGGGTTAGGATCATTAACCTTCACTTTCCACTAAAGTATGAACGAAATCGGTAGAAACGATTTTGAGAAATTACGTGTTCTATAAAAACTGCATGGTTGATTTTTACCGATAACTCTTAAAGCTCAATTTTTGAACACATGACGACCAATACTTTTTGTTTCGGTCTTTAGATAAAATATTTTAGTAAAATTTCACTAAAATCGTTATTGCCTATTTTGAAAAAATATAACTGGGTTTTTCCATAGGGCAGCCACTCCCAAATTTGCAGTCATCGAAAATATTAAAAAGTTGTCTCGATATCAAATTCAAACACATCTAACAAATTTGATTAATATTTGTACATGTGTTTGAGTTGTAGAGCATTATACATGTATCATTCCATAAACCACTTTTTTGGACTCAGAAGGCTCCAAAATTCGAAGCCCATGTGAAAAAATAGAAAAAAATAACAATTGAATCTTATTTGTTTTTGTGTGTGTGTGTGTGTGTGTGTGTGTGTGTGTGTATGTTTTGTTTCTAAGTGTGTATTTCATTGAATTTACTGCCCCTCGGTGCTAGCGCCTACTAATCCCCTTGAACTCCCAAACAACCTCTTTCCAGACTTCTCTATTTCCGTCACACCTCCACCTCCGAACTCCTAAAGCGATTTTAATTCAAATATAATTAATTATTTCCCGTATCATGTTAAACCTTTCAATATACCGAGTCTGTAGATAATAATTGGTAAGTAACATTTTAACAATCACCATTTTCACTTATAAACTATTTGGTACACAATTAAATGACAACATGAGACTTCTACCTTGCCTGCAACTTAAAAATTGTGTACGAAAATCACCCCCGTGAAAAATAAAAAAATACAAATAATTACTAAAATCCATAAAATTGCAAAAACTCAATTAACTATCATGGAATTTTAATAATTTATGCACCGTCATTTAGGAGATGAAATTTATCAACTTTTTGACTCTTGTAAATATATTGTAAAATTTAGGGATTTTGAGATTTTGAATATTAAAATGGCCGCCATTTTGAAAAGGTACAAAGTATAAACTGGATATTCCACACCGAAATGGGTCTTATTAGGTGTAATTCATGTACTAAGTTTGAATTTGGTGTCTTCAGAGGTTCCTAAGATATAAGGTAATAAGTAAAAAAACACATACAGGCAGATAGATGGAAAACTAAACGTTCTAGGACATACCTTCATATGAAACATTTTTCTTCCTTTTTGTATTATGAGGAATCATATCCCAAAGTCCTGAAAGGATTTTTAACACCCAGTATATATACCCAATTAATAAGTCGTCCATTTTTAATTCCATCTTTTGCAGCATAAAGAGGTGTTATACGACAAATCACATGACCTTTATTTCTTATTAAAATGTTTAATTGACTCCTAGATCTTGGCCTTCCTGTGATCCCCTAAAATTTTTTAAGACAACAAACGTTAGTTCTTTAAGATGTCTAACATCTTGTAGGAAAAAATTCTGGAGTAAACTTTTAAAAAGTAGGACGCTTAAAAACTGTTCTAGCACGTACTCTTTTGTAAACTTTAAAACCCAGTCGTTTTCGATACGATGAACCTTTTGAGATCCCAAACTCAATCTACAATTTTTCGCGTTGTTTTGAATTAAATCCCTCTCTTTTACCTTTCCTATCAGGTCTTTCTTGACCAACTCTTATTCTCTTCCAACCCTGAATCTACAGAGCATACGAGACGTAATAAGGGGTCTTTATTTTATCTTCTTCTCGTCCTTTTTTTTATAGAGGGATGATGACTGATGTGTTTTACAAGGTGGAAAAACAGAAAGGAAGAATAAATATTCATAATTTTGGAATTAATTGGTAAATCGAATCATTGAAAACGTGATATATTAACATTTGAACAATCTTAATTTTCCTGACTTCATAATTGGAATATGAATCCAGTGAAATATTTTTAACATGACAATAATTTGAAAAGTTGTACAGCACAAGTAAGCGATTTAACGGTCAGGCTAAGAACAGACTTGTGGCGACCCTAGGAAGCAAACTTATAAACTAGTTAGTAACAGCTTGCTGAATTCTGTACTCTACACAGTACTTTAACTATCATAAATCAATACCTATTGACAGAAATTGCAGTCAAGTTGTATAACACAGAAGTGTTAAATTGTAGCCAAATTTAACACTTGAAATTTGGGATGTAGAATTTTTTCGTTCACATTAGGAAATAAATATTATTATTTTTAACAATTTACTTTCTACTAATTTACAATTTTTAATTTAAGGAGGGTTTAAAATTAAATGACTTCTTTTACGAAGTTCTAATAGACCTTAACAGTTCCTAGTTAAAGTATATTAAGTTTTTGATAAAAAGAAAACTTTTAAATAAGCTATGGTAATTGCATTTTCAACATTGGAGCGAGTAACAATACTCAAGAAATATACAATTATATAATACATGATGGCCCCAGTTTCACCTGGGGATAGTAGAGATAGTTTTATAAAGTTTTTTTTAGCACAACCCTAATGGTGGTGCTATGGAAATAAATTAGGCCCAAATACAGCAACACATTTTGATCAAAGTCGACCTATTAATAACAAAGATACGATAGTTTTTTAAAGGAAACCCCCCCCCCTTGGAGTGGAATATTTTCAAAACCCTTTCTTAGTACGTGTCTACAGGCCTACCCCGAACATTGATACAAAATTAATAGCTCTAGGCTTCTTGGATCAAGATATATGCTTTAAGGGTTAAAAAAACCCTTGGAGTTGAACATTTTGAAAACCCTTTCTTAGTACACGTCTACAGACATACCCCAAACCATGTTATAAGTTCATAGCTCTAGGCTTCTTGGAATCAGAGATTTCATGATCTATCAGTAGGATCATTATTAAACTACCCCTATACTATATAGATTAAGCCTATATTGAACATCCGAAACACGTTCGATAGCTATATAAAATTACTATAAATATTAATTATTGAAAGTATATTAAATATAAAAACCAATTGATTGCCGTCAAATATAGGCGTTCAAAACTTACTGCTTTGGTGTATGTTTCTAAATGTTAGTTTAAGTTATGATCAAAATATTATCAAAATTTATCTCAGCGCTTCAAAATATTTAAGAAAATGAATTTCATCAAAATATGTACACCATTTTCTTTACATTTAAACAATGTAAATTCTAATTTTCATAATTCAGGGATTTTTTAAACATTAATGTATTGACTTTTCAAAATTGTTATAGTTAGGGTTTTACAAGGAAAAACTAATTTTTTACCTCAAAATATGAAAATGTTATAAATTATAATTCTTGTTGCACAACCAGACAACGTAACTAAGAGAGAATTGAAATCTTATGAAAATAGCTTTAAAAAGAAAGAAATAGATTTTTAAAAGGAGAAAATTGATAGCGTAAAAACAAAACAAAAGTAGAGAAAGATGCTTTTCGTTTAAAATATTTATGAATAGAGAGTTCTAATAACAAACCCTTTATGAGGAGAGGGGGAGAAAAGGTTAAAAAATAGCGACTATCTCTTAAAATATGACTTATATTTAACCGAGTTATGGCGGCGACATGCAGGTAATTTTATGATCAAATTAAGAAGCTACAAGTAGTTGAGTTTTAATAACACCAAAACAAGTTAAAAACTAAATTGTAAGGAATTGTATGACCTTTAAAAGTTGTTTGTAACATTTTCCCGTGCAATTTATAATTTAATTTTGTTTAATCTTTTCACCCTCAAAAGCGACACTTCGATAAAAGGGAACCATTAATACCTGAAACAGGGAATATATTAAAGCATTTCCTATAATTTTAAAAATGAATATTTTCTACTTTATGAGAGAAAGTTTGGCTATTTTTACTGTAGGCCTACTATTTATTCGTCGTTTGAGCTCAAAAAACAACAGAAGTTTTAAACAAAATCACCAATTACGTAACACTAACTTTTTCTAATCTTAACGTCTAGAAAATTATATTTTGTTTTTTGTAAACTTGTTTTTCTTTTGAAGGGCCTGAAACGAAATATTATCTAATTTCGTTTAAAATATATAATTATTGTGAACTACAATTTTCCTACTACAATTATGCAATGACATTGACTAAAAACGTAGAATTATTTTAAGCGCATTTATTTATTTTTTTTAGTTCGTAAACAAGTAATTGATCTACTTTTATAAAAGAATTTTAAATTTAGTATTTTAATGAATTGAAAACTATAGGCTATAATTTCAATTAAATTCTAAATTCAATAAAATACGGTGCTTAAAAATAAATAGGAATGTCATTTAAAAAAATAATTCGAAAGTAATTTTAAATTACTATTTGTTATTTATATAATTTCGGATCATTTATTTTCATTTTAAAATCGTAGGTAATAAATTAAATTACATAACTTTGGTTATGACTATAGATGAGAAGTACTTTACTTTAAATAACTTACTTTCTAACTAATTTACCGATTCATATTTCCGCGCTAGTTAACAACAATGAATATAGCAAATAGTTTGTTGTTAGACTACAACGTAGCGCCACTAGTTAAGCATTGATGTTAGTGGTTTAACAATATTCCCACAGAATGCGCTGGCTGTATGGTTCTTGGTAGTTTCTGAACGTACGTAATTTAGCTTTGTATTTTAAGTTTTTCTAAAACAAATGTTATCGTAACTGAACTTTGTAAATTATGTTTAATAATTTATAATTTTTTATTACAGTTTATATTTAAACCTAAATTTCATTTAAGTTATATGTAAGATACAGGGTTTGTTTTGATACAGATATATATATGTTTGTTATTGGCCGAATATAAATCGGCCTATTTATTCTCAGGACGTACTCAATTGAGTTTATTATTATTATTAATTATTTTTACTTATTTGTATAAAAAATAATAAAGAAAGGAAAATAGTAATGAAAACACTTTAATATCGGTTTGTTTCAACCTTTTTCAAAAGAATAAAGGTATTTAAACGAAATATATGATGGTTTACATTTCTATTTTCTTTTATTTATTAAGTTTTATATAAATAAATAAAATAATAGATATTTTTGTATTTATAAAAATCTATATTAGTGTTGTTTAAGATTGAATTAAACACACGTATTCTATATTTATTTAGTCTATTTTGTACAATATCAACTTTCTTCGTCGACCTCAAAAAAATTACGCTATGGATAACTTTGTTTCTCTTGAATATTCTCATTCTATGGTTTTTATGGTGAAAATAATTTAAAAAATTTAATAGATACCAACAAAGAAGTTATTACATTTCAAAAATATTTTTAAAAAGCGATTTTATTTTACCATTATGTTTGCTTATAGCCCAACTGGATTGTTAATAATTAATTACAATTTAATTACCTTGTTTCAGGTGTTACCGTCGAACAATCCTTAATTATTGTAGTTTGCACAATCTTATATGACGCGTTTCGACTATTTGTCAGTCATTTTCAAATATAAAAAACACATATAAACACTTAACAACACATATTAATTCACATTTAAAAACACGATTAAAGATGTGAATTAATATGTGTTGATAAGTGTTTATATGTGTTTTTTTTATATTTGAAAATGACTGACAAATAGTCGAAACGCGTCATATAAGATAGTGCAAACTACAATTAATTAAGGATGGTTCGACGGTAACACCTCAAACAAGGTAATTAAATAGTCATTTTATTTTCGTTTAAAAGTTAATGCACCAAAGCAATATACGAATAAAATCTGTAAAAATGTGCAAAATATTTAAATAAAAAGCTCCAAAAGAACATTTCTTTTGGAAATAACATCTTTCTGTAGGGATTATTTTGATATTGTGTAGATAAATAATTGTAAACTGTAATCACATTTACAAGAGATATGCCACATTAATTTTTAGCAGAAACCATTACATATCAAGAATATTGACCGAAATGGCGTCGGTTGATTTTAAAATATTCGATTTTTGGCGTCACTTGTTCGTTTTATAATTCTTTATTTATTATTTTAATCAATACTGAATTGGCGTTTTGTATGGAAATGGTAAGGAATAACACAATATATATAATATTCTGTTTTGTGTATCTACGAACGTATGAAAACGTTTGTGAATTGATCTAATCCATAAATTTTCACAAAGTATGTATGCACAAAAACGCATAACGCTTCAAAAATGTATGATTACTATATCTCATTATTGTTTTTAATGTTTGGAGCTTTGAAACAATACAATATTTTATTCGGTATAAAGACAGATAGTAACAAAGATAAGAGCAATATTAACAGCAACCAAGCAGGTGTTATTTTTAATTAATAAAGATATTAATATCAAAGGCAGTGTGTAAACCAACAAAGCTAACAATATATAAAATAGTAATAAAACTAGTGTTGACCTATTGATTGGAAAGCAGGACAATAACAACTGAAAATGAAGTGACTTAAATAAATATTTGTTCCTGCCTTTTGGAAGGGTGTATAAAGAATACAAACTTTTGGGTAGCGTCGGTTTATACAAATTGTAAAAGAAATGCAACTTAATTGGATTTTAAAGATAACATGGAGAGAGGTAACACAGTACACAAAGTTTATGATTACAGACAAGGAGGCAGAATAAATGTAGGAAGACACAGGAGGGGATGGCTCGACGAGGTGGAGGAAGACCTAGTGATGATGGTAATCCGAAGATAGAAAGGATAGAGAAATCTTTTGGAAGAATCCAAGATCTACCTAGGGAGATATCCTTGAGACCCTAAATAGATGTACACATAATTTCATGTAGCATTGGGATATAATATATGTTTCTTTTAACCAGCTTATTAGGTCTCCTCAACTCTTTTTTTCTTTTCCGGCCTTGCGCTATTAAAGTGCTAGGGGTGTTTATTATATCTTCTTTTCTTGCTTTCTTCCTTTAAAGCGATGATGACCGAGAGAATTTTTGTCTTTAAACAACAAGGAATAAAAATCATTAATTGGAGAGTGTAAATTGTGTCTGGAACGCAACCAGTGTTTAGAGAATCGAATAAAATTAAAACTTTAAATTTAGTAAACGTTTATTACTGTAAAATGATTCTGTTTTTGAAGCCATCGTGAAATATATTTCAATATTGAAATAAGAAGCAGGTGACATAATTAGTTTTATTGTAAAACCGATTTTTGTAATATCAATTAGTTCTAATGATATCGTTCTTTGAATATGTTAAACAAAAAATAATAGTAAGTATAATTTCAATTACAACTCACAAAGTTTTGTTATTTTTATGCGTATTTATTGTTTGTTTTTTTTTTTGTGTGGAGGGTTTATATATATTTAATGTTGTACCATTTAAAGACTTCCGTAATGTGTTATTCTTTTCCCTAACATTTCACTATGAATGCTATACATTTGAAAGTGTATGTTTTCAAGAGTGTATCAGGTGAAGAAAACTTAACAATTAGGTATTACCAATATATTGATTTCAATCAATGAACTGAGGACATTTATCCTGGTTTTCATTTACTACCTTTTGCCTTTTTATCAGTATAAAGAGGATTGTTTTTTTCGGAATAACATGTATACTTCTTATTTTAGTTGATACTTGCTATTTTAATTGATGATTGGGGTACGAGGCTATTTAGCCTCTCGTCACTGCGACCCAAATCGATCTATTAGGCCGATATCTTGAGAACAAAAAAAGATATTAAAATAAGGGTTACACGTAAGATTTTACAATTAAATATCGGCCAAAAAAATGTGCCACGTGATAAGAATAAAGTTATTATAAAACTGTTTCAAAAGATCATTTATTATTATTACTATAATCATTGATTTCAGCTAAAAGTAAAACCTAAGTTTATGAACACCTAATTTTAAAATCTGATTATTGTTGTTGGATACACTGTTTTAGTCAAATACTGCCGGCTTCTTCGGGTTAACACTTTGAATGGTGGAACATTACATCATAACAAAAATAAGAGGACTATTAGTCATATCGAAGCAAAGTTTTTAATCGTGTAATCTAACAAGTTTTATCAGACTTTGTAATGTGTTTCGTCCTATAATACTTTTTAAATATTGTGTTACATTTAAAGAAGCCTGTAGAGTTTGACGAAACATCACTATAGTGTATTAAAAACAATATTATTACACAGACATAAAATACAGTTATTTCTAAAAAATATTTTCGGCTAATAAAAAATTATTAGTAATTTTTAAGTTTTGTGGCTGTTCTGTTAAAAAATTATTATTTCTGACAAAGTTATTATTTTATTTTTTTATTTTAAAACAATTTTTAACTAAATTATTTTTATGGTTATGGAACTTGTCCAACGACTTTTAAAACCTACATAAAAAAGGTATAAGTATATCGTTAGGTATAATGGGAATCATCAAAAAAATTAGGACAAAAATTGCGATCAGCAAAAAATTTGGGGACAACAAAAATTGCGAGCTCTAAAGTGTTTCCTATTACACTTTCACATACATTATATATATAGTGAGCATAAACCAACATAAACCAATAAACAAAAATTGAACAACGTGTATAATATTTTAAAATTTCCTCTTCTAGTTAAAATCAAGGAAATGATTGACAGTAAAACAATGTATTAAAATATCATCCTGAGACCGGAAGTGATATGAAACCATCGGATGAAGTTGTAGGAAAACATTGGAAGGGTGGGGGGGTGATTGTTTGAATAAATGGGAGGTGGTGTAAACACAAGCGACGCCGAAACACTGTCTGCAGACATCTAAACTGCATCGAGACTTGCATTTCTTACTTGACACTGAATATGTCGTAACTTTGTATCACACACTGATGCAAGTAATCAAGGAAATTCAAAGTTTAGTTTAATCAGAGACACTGTAACTAAGTTAGCAAGTTTATTTGAAGAAGGAAATGATGATACAAAATTTACAACTTAACATCAAATAAGATTAAACTTAGTTTGAGTGGTTTTTTAAAGAGTTTAATTTTCTATCCACTTTTCGGGAATCCTTTTCGATTACATTAAGGAAATTGATGCTGTTTAAAATTTACTGTTTACTCCATGATTGTTAATCAATAGTTAATGAAGGACTCCAACATAAAAACGTTTCAATCTTCAGTTGTTATAGACACAAACTATATGCCACTGAACCAAGAGTGGCAATTCAATTAGTATGCACATATCAGTAGTGAAGCAATGCAACATTTTTTGGAGATATGACTACACGGCTTCTCGACTGCCAACTGCATACTAATTGGCTTAGCCTCTCTAGGTTCAGTGGAACATAGTTTGAGTCATTATTTTATATCAAAGAAAGAAGGACATATATAAATAATAAACGATGCATAATAAATATAAATACACTTTTAGAATATATAGAGGCTCCTTACTTTGTAGACAATAAATAAAAAAGTGGATAGTACAGCAAACGTCCTGACTCATTTAACAATTCAGTGGGCAGACGGTGTCTTACTGGTAACTGCATACACTAATTGGCTTAACCTCTCTTGGTTCAGTAGCACATAGTTTGTGTCCGAGTAACATTATGGGTTAGTCATTGAAAAGTCGTTTTGTTATAAATGAAAGTTTTGCACTAGCTAGTGATTAACCATATACAATAGTTATTTACAATATGTCCCACACACTATTGATTTTTTATTAATTGGTTTTTGGTCAACCGATTATTTTGAAACTTTACATAGTTTTTAATATAGTTCCCGTAAATGTTGTGTGCAAATTTCAACTCACTGGTCTTAGTGAAAATAAAATGGCGGCAATAAAAAAAATGCCTCTGTACTTTTATGCCTTTTACTATCGCAGGTTTCATTTTTGAATAAATGTTCCTTTCAAAATTAAAACTGCTGTTCGATTCAAATTTAACAACAATTATATAAACAGAAACTTAAAACCTAGTTCTTTTGAGTACAATTTTATTGTCCTTTCAAGTTGCAAAATTATCTGTAGGCCTACAGTTGAACAAAAAGTGAAGTGTTGTTCGTGGGTCATTGTTTTAATAACGCTGGAGAATCAATTAGACAATTTCATGTTGACATCCCAGGTTTTTCTCAACTACATATTGTTAATAAGTAAAATCAGCATTACTAACTTTAGTAGTACGTAATTTAGTTGGATTTTCGTTACTTTAGCTTGGGTTGAATATGATTTAAAATTCAAGACAAAGTATTAAAATGTCAGTTTTTTTTTTTTATTATTTTTTTTATTTGTTGCCTATATTGGCATATAATGACTTATTTTGTGCTAATGTAGATTAACATGTTCTAATATCAAATTCCAGATCGACTATTGAATGGATGCTGTAGAGAAATGGTACTACCCTGTAAGTGTACTACCACGTAAGCGGACTACCGCGTATGCGTACTACCGCGTAAGCGTACTACCGCGTAATCGTACTACCGCGTGAGCGTACTACTATGTATGCGTAGCTACTACCATGTAAGCGTAATACCATGTAACCGACTACCATGTAAGCGTACTACCATGTAAGAGTACTACTATGTAATGGACTACCATGTAAGCGTACTACCACGTAAGTGTACTACCACGTAAGCGTACTACCGCGTAAGCGTACTACCATCTAAGCGTAGTACCATGTAACCGTACTACCATGTAACCGACTACCATGAAAGGTACTACCGTGTAGGCGTACTACCATGTAATCGTACTACCATGTAACCATACTAACATGTAAGCGTGTAACCATACTACCGTGTAAGCGTACTACCATTTAATCGTAGTACATTTAATGGTAGTAATGATGGTAGTAATCAGTACTACCATGTAAGCGTACTACCGTGTAAGCGTACTACCATTTAACCGTACTACTATATAAGCGTACTACCGTGTAAGCGCACTACCATTTAACCGTTCTACCATGTAAGCGTACTACCATGTAAGCGTAGTACCATGTAAGCGTACTACCATGTAACCGACTGCCATGAAAGGTACTATCATGTAAGCGTACTACCATGTAAGCGTACTACCATGTAATCGTACTACCATGCAATCGACTACCATGTAAGCGTACCACCATGTAAGCACACTACCATGTAAGCGTACTACCATGTAAGGATAATACTTTCCAATCTTCATGCGATAATTGTATTGTTTTAATACAATAGATATCTAGAATAAACATTTTATAAACACCGGGATAGTAAATACAACTTTTTGTTACTTCTAAAAGATAAATTCCAATCTTAAAGCGTATTTATCTGTGCGCAAGAAAAGAAAACATAGATTAACGTCACATAGCTCAGTGATGTTAAAATATGGCCCAAGTTAGACAACGGACGCGAAGTGAGTTCCCACAACAAACAAACAAGTTTTTTTTATCCTCGAATCCAATTTTTTCCTTCTAAGATCACCAAAAGTCAACTACTAAATTTTTATGTCGTAAACGGAGAAAGTTAGAGCAATATTGGAAAGTGAAAGCGGGAGTAAGTAGCCTAGGGGATACATTTGTAACAATATGGCGAAATACGAGGTGCAATAACAGTTCTATGAGGGGGGGGAGGGAGTTAAACATCCGGTTAGGAAATAAAATAATTTAGATAAAACGAAGATAGCATAGGGTATACATTAGATGTTAGGCTTGGTTTTATAACGTAAACAATTTTAAGATTCGGGGAATGAGTTGGAACTCTAACTAAATGGAAATTTATACAACGGAATGTTTTGAGTCTACTGTAATGTATTAAACTTCAATTCAATATTTGCTTTAGGGTACCTCTGTAGATACATATTATTAGTGGTGTAGGTATATATCTAATTATATGAAAATATGGAATGATAAATTTCAAATATGGTTATCTTCCTAATTCTTAACACTAACGCATTAGGCAATGAAATGTCCTCCAATCATAATTATTAAAGATTTAAGGTACTACTTTTGCTTCAGATACCACAATAAATATAAATTACATACAGTATTTATTGCTACAAATATCTCAAATTTAATCATACGTTTTTTAATATGTTATCTAAGGTTGCTTTTACAAATTGTTGGATATGTTTGTAAACCATAAATATCTGTCAGTAAATTTCAAATACCGTATCTATTTTCCTGTGTGCCCTAATTAATCCACAATTCCTCCTTTTTGTGTAGCTTTAGAATCTGCCTTCAATGATATCCCATTGAGTTTTGTATCAAAAAAATAATAATAATAAGGTACTTATAAATAAAACCATAATTTAAAAACATAACCTTAAAATAACCTATTAAACGAAAATAATATTTTTATTAGCCGGAAAATTAGGCTAAAAGTAGCTAGTTAGGTTTAGTTTTATTATTTGTTGAATATGATTGTTAGCAAAATTAATGGTTTGATTTTTTTTTTTTAATTTTAGTCTTTTGAAAAACTGGTTTTCGGTAATTCAACTTTACCTGATATCATTTCATGTCTCATGTGTGTTTGCCGGCATTATGGGTATTTTTTTTTTTTTTAAATACATAAACAAAAATTACTATGTCTTTATCTACGTGAAAAAAAATCATTTTCACCCCAAACCAAATATTTGGACAGCTGTTTGGTGTGTTTCTAAATAATACATGTTTTGATCAGGCATATTATATTTTGAGACTCCTCGCTTTCTCTAGTTTTGTCACACAACTGCTTGACTCGTTTTAAATAAATCTCCTCATCATTCAGAAAGATATATCTTTTAATCCTATAACAATCTGATATAGATATCCTTCTTATACCCTAAATCTCCTTAATACGCGTTGAGCAGTTAAATGACAATAGAGAATGCAGATAAATATACTATGTAGCCACACAAGGTACATTTTATATCTTTCTGATCAAACTATATAAAAACTTATATGAATGAATTCATTTTCAGTATCCAGGTCGCTATTGAATGAGACAAAGTTTCTTACCTTATTTTGTTTACTCCATCACGTAAACATTATTTTTGTGGTTGCCGTAACCAAATAGTGCGCACCTATAAACTGCCCATACATGTGTCTGTGTTGTGATATCTTTAATTTATTTTAAAGTAGTGACGACCTCAGATGAGGAAATGGGATTTCTGATGATGCGATAAAGTCCCGAAACGCGTCATATCAAAAAGAAAAAAGTGGTCACGTGACGGAACAAACAAAATAAGGTAAGAAACTTGAACTTATATTATCAAACTCAGTTTTACTATCCAGCACCAATTGCAAAATCATTTCAATAACTAACTTCTTGATCTGTTGATATTTATCTTGCATAACAAAGTACTTAACACAATAACTAAGAAATTAAATTAAACTGACTTGAAACTCGTATAATAATGGAATTTTTTGACCGAAATAGTAACGGAAATGCAGGATGACGTCACAAAATGTCTCAATTTATTCATATGTGTTAAGCACTGCTATAAAAACGTCTAAACAAGTTTGTGAGAATAAATCTTAGTTGCATTACATCTGTTTATTTGATTGCAAGCGTTTAATAAAACTCAAAAGGCATAACCATGTGATTTCTTTCTTTTTTTAATTTTTTTTACGGAAACGAAAGGAGTACGTATTGTGGAAACTAAACTATGAGAGTAACTTCAGCACCAACAACTTAGACCACCTACATACACCTAATGGTTTGGCACACAGGTAATATTATTATTTTGAAATTTCTAACATGTAGAGTTTTTAATTTAGTAATCACTTTAGGTTTAAGTTGTAGGCCTACCTGGAAATTGTGGCCTCCACATACCTTAGAAATTAACCCTAATGATTTTTTTTTCTTTCAGATTTTTCTTGAGACAATTTTTTTTCTTATTAAAACCAAGATATGTCATTTAAATTATAGGTATGATCTGATATTACTTAATTTGTTTGAGTATTGATTTCAATAATATGTTATTACAAATATACTTCGTGATAATTTCATACCCCACTCTATATGTAAATATTTTATTATTATACTTTAAATTACGCCCACATTTACTTATTGTCATCTTATCATTATAAATAGACAAAGGACTTTCGAGCATCTAATTTAAGGAAATTTAGTAAGCTCCAACGTGAAATAAATTTTAAAATTAAATGTCGAAATTTTGAATTAAATTTACAATGTATTTTTTTTTTTTTTACAACTTTTTTACATTTTACAAAATTTCCAAAAAAAATTACAACTCATTTACATTTTTAAACACTCCGTTTGAAAACTGGAATAATGTAAGAATTTTAAGTAAAAATGTTAAAAATAGTTAAATTTTAATTTTTAAATAAATGTGTATCGCAACTTATTATGTGAAACTTTTATATCATAGATTAAGAAATTTGTAAATTATATAGACTACTAATAATTAAGTCGAATCCGAATAATTTTAAAGTTCTGAAAGCAAACCGTGTAATATTATTTAGGTATTGTATAAGTTATCTTAAAGAATGCTGAGTTACAGTAGAAAGATAATACAATGTCGATGTAACTCAAACCTTTCCAGCTGGACAGTTACATAACTCGGATAATGAAATATCGAGAACAAAGAAAACTTTGTTCTATTTCAATTCAGAAATTGCTTCATTGTTTTTAATCAAACAATTACGTTTCAGAAAATCTAGGTTATATGAAGTCCAATACTTGAATTGTGGAAATGTTTAAAGAAATATAAAACCCGTTCAAAGGAAACAAAACAGGTTGAATAAACTTTACACACCTTTGTGCTTCGTTTCTTCTCTTGTTTACTTTGTTTATTCCGTTGTTGTTTTAATCTTTTTCACAGTTTAAAATTTGTTTTGTTAAAATAAAACAAATGTTTCAGTATTTTTTTATTTATTTTATTTTTTTAAACTTAAAATGATATTCCCTACTCATTCCAATTAGAATGTTTTTTTCAAAAGAAGGATTGAGATCGACTGACTTGTCACACTTACACAATAATGACTTTCTTAACTCCAGGATAAACTCCTAGTAGTTGAACCTAGGAAATAATGATTTTATCTCAAAACAATGTAGAATCGAAGTAAGGATCATTTTTCTGTTCGATTACCCAGACATAACATAGCCTATCCATCTTCAGGAAATTGGTAAGACTCCTTATCGTTTGGCAAGACACATTAAATAAAATCAAGTTACTCGGCTACAGAAACAGCGTCCGTTGAGATACCGTTGGAGGCTCCAGATAAGTATTCCCTGTCAGTCTAGACCAGCTCAATGGAGTTACACATTATCTGAGTTGCAATAATGGACTGCCCAGTTTATTTTATAGTGTAGCTACTGTATACTTTTCCAATTATTGAAATTTGAACATCATTTTTGTTCACGTGATACCCACTGGAAGAGGACATAAAGGGCGCCAATAATATTTACTAAATAAGGAGAAAAAGAACAACAAATACATATATTATTCCCTTAAAAAAAGCTATCTTTTCATTACATTGTTTAATATGTTATAGAACATCCAATTAAACATCCTGATAATACAAGAGTTTTCTTGTTTACTAGTAGTGAAATTAGTTCATATATTCATTATGTTTTATATTTAGTATGTACTGTACATTATAAGAGAGGTTTATTGGTATCAAATTATATTTTTTTAC
Organism: Aphrophora alni; assembly: GCA_963513935.1. Lineage (NCBI taxonomy): Eukaryota > Metazoa > Arthropoda > Insecta > Hemiptera > Aphrophoridae > Aphrophora > Aphrophora alni. The sequence goes on along the minus strand of OY740769.1, from coordinate 102,546,900 downwards.
TGAAAATATTTTTCAGTAATTACGCTATCGATTTGAATGAAATTGTTCATATAACTACAACAGTCTATGATACAATATTCATTTTCACCATTTGCCCACTAAGTTGAGATATTCAAGGTCAAATATATCCCAATCCAAATATTGGCTTCATTGCTTCTTTCGGCACTAAATAATACCGTCGGTTCTAGTTTACCTAACATTTAGTTTTTAGGTTATGTTAACTGTATAAAATATAACAAAAATTCGTATCCTTATTGACCTATTTCATATTGAGTATTTTCTAACAGCTGAATATGTTTGTATTCTAGGTCTATTTATCACCGCCATGTTTTATACAACTATTAGATTTGTTTATATTTGGTCTCAAACATCTTACTTTGCCTAAGAAATAATTGATAAAATAAAATACTTTTTTAGAAAAGTGTACATTGACGAGTTACGAGTAGGCCTATATATACTTCAGTTCAAAACACATTGTTTCAGTCTAGCTCTACAAACAAATAGGTGAATAAAGAACCAAACTAAAACTCAAAATTGTTTTTACTGAAAGTTTTATCTATAAAAACTGCATATTTTCAATTCAAATTTACTTTTAAATGCTCTACTTATTTTGAACAGCCAAACAAACCTCAGTTTCGTATGTGATCTGCATAATATCACGAAGTAAGTCAGATGAATTCTTATCAAAACATATTTGGATATCGTCGTAATAAAGTGAATACGCCATTCTGTAGAGCCACTGTATCTTGACAGTATTGGAATTCTTCAAGTGTTCTAACTTCTGTACTCCTTCTCCAAGAGCTATTCCTCTGCAAGTATCATTGCTACATTTCTGAACAGCAGTATAAGTATTAATGTCCAATGACTCAAGGACATTTCCCAAATCATCGGTTGTCGAGTTCAATTTACCGAAATAAGTATTATCAGCAGCACTGGCACATTTACTCAGTATTTTATCAGCTTGCAGACTGTGTTGACTGATAACTTCCTCCAATCCTAAATAACATTTATCTAGTTTTTTACTCTTAGCTTCAGTATTATGATCTTTTAAAGTTTTGAGAGATTCGGAGATGTAGGATAGATTATACATGGTGTTGTCTGCTGTGTCCATTGAAGTTTTGAGTTTTTCCAAGAGTTCGTCCAAGTAGTTCGCGTAGGCTTTTGTGACGCCATATTTGAAGAAATAGTTGTCTCCTTGAGCCTTTGGAACAGAAAACAAATTAAAATCAAATGTACGAAGTACGACTTTATATTTAATTAATATCTAATTTATGTAATGTTGTAAGTTGTAATAAATGAAGTAGAAGACATTGGAGAAGAGGAAATAAAATATAAACTTAGTGATGGGGTAGGCGTATTTGGAGGAAAACCAAAAATAGATTGGCAAAGTGATGTGGAAGTGAAAAACGGACTATGATGAACATTAAGCACCGTATTGGGCGTGAAGATATATTTTTTGAAAAGTGCTAGCATTTTAAAGGATGAAACTACGATTGAACAAAATAGGTAAAATATAAATGATGAAGACTGCGAAAGGCAGATTTCTACAGAAACAATCTAGAAATAGGTTAAACCCACGATGGGAATAAGATACGTTATAACCAAATGAAAAGTAGGGTTTAATTAAATCTATCTGTGAAAGCCAACAATCAGTCAACGAAAACTTGGAATGACGTAATGATAAAAGTGGTCAGAGAGAGAGAGAGAGAGAGAGAGAGAGAGAGAGAGAGAGAGAGAGAGAGAGAGAGAGAGAGAGAGAGATTTGATTTGATTTGATTTGATTTGAGCCTTTATTCTGGGCGAAGTTAGGACCATCAGATCCTCTCTTCCACTTAACCCATAGCCTACACAATTAATTTACACATCGTCTTTACAAAATCAATTACAATTAACATACTTAAGTCTAAAAATAAAAATAGGTTAGGTTAGGTTAGGTTAGAGAGAGAGAGAGAGAGAGAGAGAGAGAGAGAGAGAGAGAGAGAGAGAGAGAGAGAGAGAGAGAGAGAGAGAGAGAGAGAGAGAGAGAGGAGTTAAAGATGTTTGGGTCAGAGGTTGGTTGGCACAAGAAAACGATATTAATTATTGTGGAATCCTGATAAATTTACCTCTTCAAGTTTTTGTTTGAAATTTCCTGATGAGGGTTCTACTCATCAGTATGTCCCGAGTGATTTACAGAAACCCTTGGGGGGGGGAGCCATATATCTAAGACATACATTTTAGTTGACTGCTTGCTTAATTAAGAGGAATACTGTAATGAAAATATCGATTCATATTTTAATAGTGGAGTCAAAATATTATCGTTCATGATTGCGACAAACAGGTTCAGAACCTGTTTTAAGGGATACACCAACACACATAAACCTTCATAACACCAAATCTACATATGCAGAACGTTTAATATCGATCGTACAATAGAATAGAATAGAATAGTGAATAACGTGAAAATGGAAATGAAGTCAGGAAATTAATTATTTAAAAAATGATATATGAATATTATTAAAACAACCTATTTAATGATAAACTAAACTTTGGATCCAACTACATATATAACACAATAGCAACTTTAAACATACAAATCAAGAATTGTGAAAAGCATATATATTATTCTTGTCAAAATAAATTGTAATACAGTCTTATTTCGACCAACCTCCCAGTAATGCAACTGACACATCTATGAATGAATGTACATAAAAAAATATACTGTACAAAAACATGTGATGTTTGTATTATATGTTGTATATGTTAATTGTGATGTGTAGTGCAAATTAAATTTTAATGTAAATAGTTCAATCAATAAATATTGAGCTTGACTTGTGAGATAATATTAGATAGAAAAAAAATCGAATACAAGATACATTAGGTACAATAACTATATCACTGAGGATGGCGACTTTTTCGTTGAAACGCGTTTGATTAAGTAAACGTAATTTTTGTGAGATCTTGTGTTCGAGTTTTTTTCTATCTGAATAGTTCAAGTTTTTAAATGTCATCGGTGTGTGATGAAATGACTGTGATAAACAAAGGGTTAAAACGGTAGTGAATAATTAATACCAGCATGTCATAAGGCAAACAATGTAAATTATAAACATGATAAACCACAAACAAAAGAAAACTACAGTATTTATGGGATTTGTGAACTACTAAAACAATCATCCAGTATCCATTATGGTCATGGATCAATTTGATATTTTCAATGTTACTCGGAAACAGCAATTATTTTATAATTGATAGGATATTGGTGAATTGTTGGTACTACATAACAAACGTATAAAGAAGCAAAACAGCCTAGTGTCTTAGGACTATGCTGGAAATCAAAAATAATTACGTAAAAAAAAATTAACAGAAGTCTAAATAAATGCCAGAGCGGTCAAAAGACTATTTTCAAACTTCATTAATAAAAAAGCATAAGTCAACAGAACAGCACGTTAACTCTAGAAATAACAAACATCAAGCTAAATCGAGATCATACACTTCTTAACCAACCTACAGCAGGTTTAGTGCCAACGGGATAGTAACTTAACGGTTTTATCGAGGGAAATTCTTTTTGTTACCATTTATAAGAATTTAACGCGTTATCTTGTAGTCACGACTTGCTGTGAATTAACCCGAAAAATATCAGTCCTAATTCAAATAGATAAATTTCTACTTTAAATCGGCATATTACTTTTTATTATCGGACACCATAAGAGCCTTAATTTCATAATGTTAGGATTAATCCATATGTATAGGAATTCAATTATTTTCGTTTCTCTCTTGAGAGAGGAAAAAATATCAACCCCCCCCCCATAAAACCGAGAGTTAACTAACCTGTTGGTATTGCCCCCTTATTTGTTAGTTGAGCAGTGTATGATCTCGGTTCTACTTAGTGTTGTTATTTCTTATGTTAGTGTGCTTTTGTTTATGGGTGTTCCTTTTTATAGTTTTAGTTAATTTGACTGCTCAGCTCTAGTTTTACCACCATTCTTATGTTACTAGTTATAGTTTTTAACATAGGCTACAAGTGTAGGTTGGTCCTTTTCATTTTGTCGTACCCTAAATGTTTTCACCTAATAACGAAAGTTGGCATATACTCTTGAAACGTTGTGTATTATGTTTAATTTACACAAACTATATCAAATATCCCAATAAACTATTTTAGTAAAAGCGTCAATTTAATTTTACTTTCAATGTAGGATTTAGAGTCCTTTACGTTTCACCGAAATTGCTTGGATAGAATTTTGAAAGTGTATCCTTTTAAAACTGATCCCAAGATTCCTTTATTTAACTATAACTCTCTAAACGACATTTTTGGACGAAAATTACGTTTGTTTGTGTTGTTATTCATAACGGTTTTGGTAAACTGTGTTAGTAGTTTTTGCTAAATATTGAAACAAAACTGGATAACAAAATTGTAGATATAACCAAAATAATTCCAAATTTTAAAAATCACTCATTCCCAACCACCTTTTAATATTCAAGAGACTTCAAAATGGATACATCCGGGAACCGTACATTTGTTTGTTCTATCAATAACATTCATAATATAATTCATAGATTACGTGATAAATACAAAATGGTTTTACGACAATTTTTCTGAAGTAAAATAACTACTTTATTGTAAGTGTGTATTGAAATTATTATCTATTTAACTATATCGATGATAAATATATATATATATATATATATATATATATATAAGGGTCTTTCAAAAGTAAGTGACAATTTGAAATTACACTTATACCTCAGTTTTGTTTGGTTCAATCACAAAACAAAAAAACAAAATTCATACCTACATGCAGGGAAATTTGGGATTTAGTAATCAGCTATTTTAAAACAAAATCATGTATTGCATCGTTGTTATTGCAAGTAGTTTGTTTCAAGTTACTGTTTACACTCTGTATAGATTAATAATGTGACTTGTGATTAACTTTAAATTAACCTAAATTCAATTGCCTATAATTGATATCCCCACGAATATCTCATTATTTATTTATTCCACATCTAATTACTTTCTATTTACCTAAAAAATGATAATGTAAAATGGGAATTAAAAAATACAATAAATTACACGTATTACTAAAGTATTGTATTAAACCTACAAAATTACATACTTCAATGAAAACAGCAGCAAGGCAAAGACAGATCCAACGGTTCATCTTGTATTCCACAGAAAATACAGAATAACCTTCTATAATTCAATTGTAAAACTAAAATTGGAAACAAATGTTTACAGACATCTGTCGCGCGGTTACGCAAATAAGTCATTTTTCTTGTCGAATTGTCATTGATACCTGCCATTATCCATTAATCTTCAATGACTATCGTTTAGGACTCGATGTCAGTTTCAACAGAACAAACTTTTTAATCATTAAATACAAAACATGAATAATAGACAGTACAAAGTAGATATAAATAATCTTAACGCATATTGTTTTTTTTTTTTTGCTCCTGCCTTTGTCCAGGAATATTAAGATAGTAAAATTATTATTATATTCAGTAATATAAAAAGATTATTTAGTTTTTATGTCCATAGTGAATTGTTTTTAAGTTCATCTCTTGGTTGAATTATATATATATATATATATATAGAATCAGTTTGACAAATTCGTGTATGAATTATATACAAATAAACAATTTAATAATTTTATGGTTATATACATAATTTTTTTTAATAATCAGTCAAGTTACTCCAATTTTTTTTTGTAATACAACAATACATTCCTTAGGATTTACAGATTTGTAAATATTTAATTAAAATTTTTTGAAATACCAATATTTATAAATGAGGTGAGGAAGAAAATTCAAATTTAGTAGTAATAACGTCTGATGGCCAGATTTTCTTTAAAATGGCTGCTCTTTCAAAAAAGAGAGAGAGAGAGAGAGAGAGAGAGAGAGAGAGAGAGAGAGAGAGAGAGAGAGAGAGAGAGAGAGAGAGAGAGAGAAATATTAGAGTAAGCCAAATAGAGTATAATAGTTAATAATGTTAATAATAATAATTGATTAATTAGTTAACATACCTAAAGTCAAAATTAGTTCATATTTCATATTAGTAGCTACAGCTGTTTCGCCTCAACATAAAGCATCCTCAGGCTTAGCACATGTAAACAAACTAAAAACACGTTCACAAAAAAAAACTTGTTTGTATATAAAAACACACACACAAAATAGTAAACCGGGTTGGTTCTTGTTCTATTGTAAAAATAAAAAGTTATTTTTCCCTGATGTGTCCACATTCTACAACTTCTAATGCTCCTGATTGACATTTAGTAGCTGTAGCTACTAACAGGAAATATGAACTACTTTTGACTTAAGGTATGTTAGGTAATTATTTATATTAGTAGTTCGGAAGACAATATGGAAATAATATTAATAATTGGTTTGTGAATCTACTTAGTGTATTTTTGCACTGTAAATTATGTTTATTAATTGTATTTTCTTAATGAGCTAAACATTTGTGCCCAAATATTAAAATCCTCCTCCTCAAACGGCCTTTGGGCAAAGCTGGAAAGTAGACCAAAATTAATTACTAATAAATTTGAGAATTTTAACAAATTTTAATTTTATTCATTAACTCGGATCTAGAAATTCCTATCTATTTCCGGATCTTTTTATATTCCTTTCCGGAACATTTTTGCATACAGGATGCAAATAAGTGTGTAACATCCTCAATAAATAGATAAGGATTAAATTTAACACTTTTAATTTGTTATTTGTTTCTTAGAACAAAATAACTTTTAAGTTTTTTAGTTTTGAATTTTTGGTGGATATATTAAAAGTAACATCAAAATGTTGAATACGAATGGATCATGTGTTACATTGTGTTTCATCACCTTTTGATTGCAAAACCAACGTTTAACCTTTTTCTTGAGCAATTAGAATATTAATTTTAGCCTATAGTACAGTTAAAATGAATATTTTTATTCTTTTCCCTTCAATAAACTTAATGTCAATATTTATATTTTCAATACTTTCAAACACTGAGATGTAAAAAGTGACTTTTAATAGCTTTAAATCTCAGAGTTGACATAAACATTGAAAATATAATATCGACAACAAGGTTAGCAATCGATGATTGAGCTATTAGAAATGTACTCACATTAAATCACAATAAAACTATACCTATATCATTTATGTAATTTTAAATAAATAAATTTAAGCCTTGTAAATAAACACTCATAAATAGTGCACCATAACTTAAAATGAAAGACAATTATTTAGTTTATTGCTCTAAAGTTAAAATCTGGGATTCACTAAGAACAATTCTCTCAGCTGGACAGATCACGTTAATGACAGGTTTAATAAAGTGTTTGCTGACATCAATACTTGAAGAAGAGAAAGATTGTTTGCCGTTTAATGTTACAGTACAGCTGGTGAAAGCATTAACTTTTTCCCATATTTCACTTATTGTGACATTATAATTAATGACATCTTGTACTTCAGTGTACTTAAAATTATTGTGTCGTGTCATTATTTATTTATAACGAAATACTAGAAACAAAGTATTCCAGTTTTAAAACTTAACTATTTTTGAAATTATCATATTGCTGTTATTGCTCAGGGGTTTGCCTAGTTATCTGAAAGGTTTGCTTTTAACGGAAACGTAAATTCGACTGACACACGACAAGGGGCATCATTATTACTTACACCCAAACATAGAACTGTGGTATTCTATCGACCACTTACTGTAACAGAGTGCAGACTTTGGATTTAGTTGCCGGAACGAATTTTTTCTTCGTTTTATTCTTATGATTTATTTATGTATATATATATATATATATATATATATTTTTTTTTAATGTATTTTTTCTCCTGATATTATCTAGAGGGAGGTGCTCATTATTAAATCTAGAAACTTATTAAATTTAATTATTATTAAATCAGTTGATACAAACTTAAAATTGTTTGAAGTGAAATCAATATCTTGAGACGAAATGAAATATTAAAAAAAGTGGTGAAGCAATTATGTTACAATCAATTGACAATGAAAATCATTACGTACAATTATTCCCATTCATATTTATATTTTAAAGTTAGTTTTAAGATGAATACCAGAAGTAAAAAAAAAAAAAAAGCAAAAGGTACAAAACGTAAAAATTACTGTGCTCTAGCCTATACCAAATTTTAAGTTCTTCTCCTAAATATTGGGAACGTTCCAAAGTTAATTTACACGTTTACTTAAACAGTGCCACCTCGGAATACCATTTTAAAGTCAACTTAGAGTTCACGAACTAAGTTAATACAATTCCTTTACCTATTGAATGTTATACCGGATTACCGGATAGCTATAAAGGGCTCCCTTTCCACTCACATTTTTTTTCACAGTATTTTATAAAGCTTTGAAATCAAATAAAAGGTACACCTCATCTCTCGTAATACGTTTAAAAATATTTTATAATTTTTAGCTGTTATCTTGGATTTTCCATCGTTTATGGAAATTTATATTTTAAGCGTTAACATTGTTTTTACGTACCCACCTCCATTTTATTTATTTATTTATTTTTTTACTGTTGTCGTTTCAGTAAGTAGCGGCCACAGAAATTAAGTTAGGAATGTGAAATTTGGTATAAGATTCTTCATGCTGTCATATAAAACCCAATTTATATTTTTAAAAATTAAATCAAAAAACAAAAACATTGAAAATGTAAAAATGACGACCTTTTTAAACAGTTTTTGTTTAATTCTCGTATTTATTCATCTTATAACAATATATAAGATACAAACTTGCATATGTCAATTCAGTATGTAATAATATTTACCTTGACATGTATACGATGACAAATTGCAACGATATTGTCAGAAATGTAATTTCAAACTCTGATCTCCCAAGAAAATGTGACTTTTTAATACATACACACCTCCGAGGACCATTTAGGCCCAAACCACCACAAGATAATAGAGATATGCACAATTACGAGGTTCAGAAAACCTTTGAACAATCGTTTTAATCAAACTGAGTGGGTACTCTTAACCTATCAGTACAAATTAACATTTCCTACAAGGCCCAAGAAACCAACTTTTGGGCATTACATTTCGAGGATCTGCTTGTATTACATTGTATGATGGAGATGGGTAAATACCATGATGGCGCCCATTCTCTTGTTTAAATACTGTCCGAGACATTTAACGTTTTAAATGACTTGTGGCGTAATTATGCATCACACAACATTGTTATTTTTAGGTTAAAAATCTCTAGATCATCAACGCCATTAAAAAAGGAGTAAAAGATAATCGAAAAAATGGTACTTAGCTCTTGAATACTCTCATAACGGTAGGGTTCAAAAATAACTTGAGTTTGGTCAAGAGAGGCGTGATAGGAATGATAACAGAAAAGGATATAACTCAAGACTATGTGAAAAAGGAGCAGATCCAACTGGGTTTCCTTTGAGATTGCCAAGTCAGTACTAACTATAAAATACCCCATGAAGGTTACGATGTTTAAATCAAAAGCAATCTGGTGATCATTATCTTATCTTATTTACACTATTTTTGATAGCATTAAAAAATATATATATTTCATTTTAAAAGTTAATAATTTAATTTGGAACTGTTATAATGTAAAACAGATTCACTATTGAAATTAACTTTGAAGTATTTCGTATCATTACGTATCACAAATAGTTTAAAACATTAAATGTGTCTTTAACTCTACTTAAAATAATTAATTTCACACATTTCACATATTTTCTCGTGAATAGCTGGAGTCGTATATTAAAAACCGATTGTGGCAATGAACTCAGTGTTGAAAAACAATGTTAAATTTTGTGTCGCACGATGATTACACCTATGTAAATTTACTCAAATCGAAGATGACGAATCTTATATGTTAGCCACTATTTTTATAGAATATAAAGAAGTAGTTCAATGGATCGAGTATAAACAGAGATTGTCCCCGAATCGATTACAACGAAATATGTGGGAGGGGGGTTAGTGGGACGCTTTTAACCAAAGGTATAACAATACAGTATTTTTCTTTTATATAAATTTAAATATATATATATATATATATATATATATATATATATATATATATATATATGGTTGTTTATAAATAGGTAATGTTTATTATAAATTTATTTGTCTTACAAAAGGTTTTTCACAGTAAACTTTAAAAGTATTTAAATGTTTTATAAGAATCTGTTTAAAATATTTATTAACGAAAACATGGATATCAATTTTTTTTTTAATAAATTACTCTTGTAGTTATGTTTTACACTGTGAAATACTAAAAGTGAGTATATAAACTAAATTCAAACTTCTACGTAGCGTGTAGTTGTTGACAACAGAGTTGACAGAAGTCAAATATTGGAACAGCTGTTTTCATTCGCAGGATTAATATCACAGCAATACGTCATTGCCAGCACGTCTTTATAATCACATAGTTAAAACAAGTTAACACCAATTTACGTTCTATTTATTTACTGTAATTTTGAATTTATAACCTTGAAGATACTTTTTGTAAATAAAATACTTTAGTATTTATAGTTACTTTAACTGATTGTGGTTCATAGTTGGTAACTTAAGTTTTTTTCCCATTAATAACCAAATGGTTGTAATAGGAAATGTGGAATTTTATTGAATAAAGTTTTTCTTCTAAAGACAGATTCATCTGTGATACATACTATTTCCAATAACATATGTTATTCAAACATATGATTATTGTACCAGATGACTCGACAACAAATAATTGTAAAAAATAAGAAGACAGCTATGTTATGGTTTTTCTCAAGAAATGATTATTGTGTTATAATTAATATCGTCAGTTTACTGCAAAAAGTGGCCAAGTGAGTTTTTCTCTAAAAATAAGATTGTAATGTAATATTGCAATATTACCTATTGTGGTGTTAGGAATTGTCTGCTAAAACTGCCTAAGTAAATAATATTATAACTATTATAATAGATTACTTGATTGATGATTAGAATTTAAACAGTCATATGAAAAATAAAAACTTTGTTTTCTCAGAATTAACAATTTGCTAGTTGGTCACTTTTTTCAGTAAACCGTTTATTAATTCATTAACGTATAAATTGAATTACCCTTCATCAATTTTCCGAATAGGTATGAGACGTATTTCTATCAAGGAATTATTGGACGTGAGAAAATATTGACAAAGACATAGAAGCAATGGTTACATTATGTAAACATTGTTTCTTAAAACAAAATAATCTGATAAAATATATGAATAACCCATGGCAACCCCCTAAAACCCCGTGGGAGAGAATACATATAGATTTTGCTGAACCGAAGGAAGGAAATTTGTTTTTCATAGTCTTTGATGCTTTCACGAGATGGATCGAATTTATACGTACTATAAATACATTGTTTGATTGTTACATCAGATAATTACTAAATAAATTCACAAATTTCCGAATATCAATAACAATTGTATCAGATAATGGTAAACAATTTACGTTTTACAATTTCGAAGCGTTTATGAAAATTAGTAGAGTCCTACATAAAACAATGCACCTTTTCACCCATCGTCAAATGGTCTGGCGGAAAGAAATGTACAGATATATTTTATTATTATTATTTTTTTATTTTTTTTATTTATTTACTACAACTAGCTTTATCAGCTAACCAGCAGCTTAATTTCTAACAGCAATCGTGACAGTTTATTAGGTTATTTCCCAATGTCAATACCTATGTTCACAGCTCCACACCCACAACTGTGAACTTTAAACCAAGTCAAAAGGCTTCAGTCTTTTAAGGCGTCGCACTAACTCTGCGTTGTAAGCAGCTGAAGTACTTCAACGTTTTGGTGGTTATGGAGTCGAGACTCATGCTTTTTAGCTTGCTTTTGTATTTCGGCCTCTACCGTTTCGATCTTCAAGTCCCTGTGAATAGTGTCATTGCTGACATACCAAGGAGCTTTCACTAAATTCCTTAATACTTTATTTTGAAAGGTCTGAATAATTTTGATATTAGACTTCTTAGAGCAGCCCCATAGCTGTATACCATATAACCATACCGGTTTTAGCACTTGCTTGTATAGCACTAGTTTGTTATGTACTGATAATTCTGACTTTCTTCCAATCAGCCAATGCATTTTCTTTAATTGAATACCCAGTTGTTCACGTTTCTTCTTAACATGTTCCTTCCAACGTAGCTTAGCATCAAGGGTCATACCAAGATATTTTGCACTGTTGGCATACGGTACTATATTTTGATCAATATATACTGGCTTGTAAACACCTTTTCTATTTGTAAAGTTTACATGCACTGATTTTGTCTCATTAATCTTGATACGCCATTTTTTAGTCCAAGCAGTGACATGGTTAGTTGCATTTTGTAGTTTACTTGTTGCATCTCCTACATCTTTCCCTACAGCCAGGATAGCCGTATCATCAGCAAATGTGGCAATTAAGACGTCATCATCCTGAGGCAAATCATGAGTATAGATTAAGTACAGTATAGGTCCAAGTACGCTACCTTGAGGCACTCCAGCTTTGATGTTCCTTAGCTCTGAATATTCTGAATTCATCCGAACTCTAAAAAGTCTATCTGCTAAATACGAACTCAATAATTTACTCAGTTTTTGCGGAAGTATAGCTTTTAATTTGTTATTAATTCCAACATGCCAAACTTTATCAAAAGCTTGAGCAACGTCTAGAAATAAAGCCGAACATATATTTTTTTCTTCTAAGGCCTTTTCAACAGTGCTTGTTAATCTGTGCACCTGATCTATTGTCGAGTGCTTTTGGCGAAATCCAAACTGATGCAATGGTATAATCATTTTTTCTTGAATTACTGCCATAAGTCTTGTCAAAATAATTCCTTCAAATACCTTAGATAGGACAGGCAGCAACGATATTGGACGGTATGAGGTTTTTTCTGTGGTTGGCTTTCCAGGTTTCGGAATCATCACAATTTCCGCCACCTTCCACTGACGAGGAACATAAGTTAATCTTATTGCTGCGTTAATAATGGATGTTAATTTAACAATAGCTTTCTTTGAAAGCTCTTTAACAACTTTACCAGTGATCAGGTCATAACCTGGAGCTTTTTTCTGTTTAACTTTCGTTTTGATTTCTCGAATCACCTCTTTCACTGTTGCAGGTCTGATATTAGATTTATCTGGGTTGATCATTTTATCTAGGTTTTCCTTTGCTGTTTGCCTTGTAGGAGCACAGAAAGTATCTTCCAAGTAATCTGCAAATAATTCCACCTTTTCTTTGCTATCTCTAGCCCAAGTTCCATCTTCTTTCTTCAAAGGAGGAGACTGAGTAATAGGTCTCTTAAGAGATCTAGCTGCTTTCCACAAGGAATAGTCACTGGTTTTATCGTATGACAAATTACCCATGTAGTTACTAAAGGTTTCGTTCTTTATTTCAATAATCATATTTTTCAATTCCTTACCTAACCGGTTTAACACATTTTTGGACAGTGGTGTTCGTGATTCTTGCCACCTTCGTCTTGCTTTTCTTTTTTCTTTTATTTTTTCCCGAATTTCGATAGGATAGTTAATTCCTCTGGTTTTTCCTTCGACTTTTGGAGTATTTTCCCAAGCCGATAATTGGATGTTAGCAATTAGGTTTTGAAGCTCAGTCTCCAGTTGTTCTATTGTTTTAAGAGGCGATTTAAGGTTAATTCTGCGATCCAAATCATTTTTAAATCCATCCCAGTCGGTATGAATGTTTACCAGAGTGGAAGGTTTTCGTTTCCTTATAACTGTTTGGCTGACAGTAAGAATAATGGGCGTATGGTCAGATGAAAGCTCCTCAGTCGCCTCAATGTCTGTGTAGTTGCTATTAATTCCCTTCAAAATGAAGAAATCTATTAGGTCTGGAATTTTCCTATTATCAGTTGGCCAGTATGTAGGTGTGCTTGTTGACTGAAATTCACACCGATAACTTATCGCAGCCTCATACAGTTCCTTTCCTCTGGGTGATATTAACCTGGAACCCCAATATGTGTGCTTGGCATTTAAATCTCCGCCCACAATAAAGTGGTTACCCATCCCTTGAAAAAATGCTTCAAATTGAGTATTCTTTATTATATGTCTAGGTGGGCAGTATATCGCTACTACTGTCACATCCTTAGACTCAGTTTTGACTCTAACTAAGGTAGCTTGAATTTCATTTGTCTCATATTTAATATCTTCATAATGACTAATGTTTTCCTTAATAATGACAGCAGTTCCACCACGCGATTTATTGCTAGGATGAATAGTATTATATATCTGGTAGCCTTTTATTTTAATATAAGATTCTTTAGTGAAATGGGTCTCCGAGATAAGGCATATATCAATTTTGTGGCTTTCAAGAAATATTTCCAACTCATGTTTGTGTTTCAAGAGGCCGTTAGAGTTCCAGGCTGCTATTCTCAAAGTCTCCATCACCATCATTTTTGTTTCCCTACTAAAGGCATGTTATTAATTGATTTTCTAAAACCACTTTCTAATTTAGTGAGTCTGTCGAGTACCCTTTCGTTTAGCTTTTCTTGTTGGTCTATTTTTTTAATTAATTTTTGAAGCAGCTGATTAGCAGTTGTCTCCTCAAGTTCATCTTTTTTATTAGTGATAGCAGTTCCTACCTTGTTCGCATAAGAGTCGAATTGTTTTGTTTGCCTTAATTTGCTTTCCTCAATGTTTGTTTTTACTAGAATTTCTTCTTGAAAATGGCTTAGCTGAGTACTCTCTGTTGATTTAGTATTTCTTTTGCTAATAGTCTTCTCCCTCATTTTCTGTATATGCTTTGCTACTTCACAACCTCTGTAGCTTGCTGGGTGAGCCTCACCACAATTAATACATCTTGGTGGAGTATCTTTGCTTTTTAGACAGTCGCTAGAAATATGATTCCCGGCACACTTTACACATTTTGCATCTCTTCCACAGAACCTTTGAGTATGGCCATGTCTCTGGCATCGTTTGCACTGAGGCACCATTTTTGGTTTCCTCAACGCTTCAATCTTAACTTTCATACCCATTATATTAACAATCGTATATATTTTTTGCACACTTTCCTCTTTGCTAAAACATAACATAAACAAAGGCAAAGGCAATTTTGTTTTCCTTTCCAGGATATGCACAACATTTAATATTTTAAATCCCTTTTCTGTTAGCTCTTGCTTAATATCCTCTGGTTTACATGAAGGATGTAAGTGCCTAGCCATGACTTTTATTTCTCTGTTGTTTTTATCTTCATACGTAAACCATTTAAAGTTATTCTCATTTAGAATTTTCACCAGGTTTCTATAGCAACTCTCTCCAACAACATTAACTTTAAGTTCGCCACTGCTGAGATAGGTGACCTTGAAACCCTGCTGACAATTGCTTGACAAAAGACTATGAATTATTCCGTAGTCCACGCATCCTTCCAGAGTTATTGGTGGTGGAGATTGTTTTCCTTTGTCTTTCACTTGTATTGACCGCTCCGTTTTCTCACTACAGCCTCCCGCTCGATTTATACCTGAAGTAGATGGAGTCAATGAGATTTCAGGAGAATCGCTAGCTTTCCTTTTCTTATTCCTTTTCCTTTTATTAAGTATCCATTCCGTTTCTTTTGTGAGCTCTTCCTCATCGGTTTCATAGACTATGTTCTCACGTTGACTTACTTCCCTACGCTCTAAAAGTTTAATTCTCTGCATTACCTGGGCTAGTTCTTGTTTTAGTTCAGAATTTTCCTGCTTCAATGCCTGAACATCCTGTTGAGCTACTTGAAGATGGTTCCATAGAGCGAGTTCCTTCTGGGTTACCAATTCTTTATCAGTTATGGTTAACTCTTTTAGTTTAAATAACTCATTTTCTGCAACTTTATTGTGTTCCTTTTGAAGATTCTCATTCTCTCTGGAGTCCTCAAGAAGTGAACTTTTGACATTTGTCTTCAAACTTTTGTTTTCTGATGGCGATCGAGTTAATATCGAACTTCTTTTAAAAGGGTCTTCTTTCTCCATCTCTACTGATACAGTTTTGTCCTTGCAGTAGCCTGCTGACGACCCGGGTAAAGCCTGCTTGCTCGCTCCCCGTGCCGGTACTGGGGATCCTACTCCCTGCACCGTAACTTTTTTCTCCTTCTGAGCTTCCATGTACAGATGATTAAGAATTCTTTATGGTGAAAAATAAATTATAAACTGTACAAACTTCTTATAGTACTTCATCTGGAAGCTCAGAACACCATCTAATCTTTCGAAGAAAAATAAGAACAAATCACATCCCTGTAAAATATCAGAAGTAGCATTAAATAGCGTGTACAGATCTTTTACAGTTGGGAGAGAGTTCAAGTCGGAAACTGAACTAGTTCGAAATATAGAAGCAGTGTGGGAACAGTTATAGAAAAGGAAAACAAAGTTATTAATAAAGTTAAATTGGACAGCGACTTAATATTAGACAAGTTGATTAAATATTAAATTGTTCGATTACTCTGACCACGGCATCTTGATTCAGCTGTGGATTGATACATACTATTACACAAAAACATATGTTATTCATACTTAGTACCAGATAATTCAAAAACAATTAATTGTAATAAATAACATTTGTATAGTTATGTTTTTTCTCTAAAAATGATTTTTGATACAATTAATATAATAATTCATTAGGTTATAAATTGAATTATTCTACTTCAATCTCATCTGAAAATCTAGTTATAAACTGAATAGCTTTAAGGTTTGATAATGATGGGTTGTTCATGATAATAATATAGTTTAATCGGAACAAATGAAATCATTTCTTTATATAAAAACTAATACACGACATTTCGTGAGTATAAATCAGCTCCCGTTATTAAATGATAAACCTAGAGCTTGAAGAAAATCTAAAAATACCTACAATAAAGCTAAAAATACAACCGATGAAAGGAACTAAGGTATAAAAGATTAGCTTATATTAAAACTAAGACTAAGCACAAACGTCTTAAAAACACTAAACACAGACACGCACTACACAAAAAACCAACAAATGTAAGTTCGAACCAGTTCCATAACTATTTACGTGTTTTATGTTAACATAAAGTAAATCATTACACGACAAATTTTGTTTGTCAGAATGTTTGCTCGTCATCAAGAGGTTTCTTGATGACAACCACAACCATAATTGTTCACGTTTATACATAAAGTTATTAAATCATCAAATTATAATGATTCATAATAAATTCCGCTTTCTTTCCAAATCTTTCATTACTTGACAATGTTAAAGTTGCCCAACTTCCTCATAATGGGAATTTTTAGGCTATCTAGTACCTTTACATCATGACAATGTTAAAACTGCCTAGCTCCTTCAAACCATATCAATTTTAAGGCTACCAATTCCTTCATATCATGGAACTGACCTTCAGATCAAAGAAATGTAGACCCTGTGCAACTCCTTTATATTATAACGATGTCAAGGCTATTTAACTCCTGTATATAATGACAATATTAAGGTGTTCAATTTATTCATGTCATCGCAATTTTTAGGCTGTCCGACACCTTCACAACATGGGAATTTTAAGGCTGCCCAACTCCTTCATATCATGGCAATGTTTAGGGTGTCCAACTCCTTCACATCATGGAAAATTAGATAATGTGAAACTACTTCATATCAAGAGAATTTCAATCCTGTCCATCTCCTTCATATTACGGCCAATATTTGGGTTGTCTAAATCGTTTATGTTATGAAAATATCAAGGCTGTTCACCTCTTTCAAATCATGACAATTTTTAAGGCTATCGAGCTCCTCCATATAATGATAATGTTAAGGAGTTCCAACTCTTCCACATAATTGAAATACAGATGCTGTTTCTTTAACTCCGTAGAATAACTATCTGTCTTTTAATTTAATGGAAACTACTTTTTAAACTTATACGGTAAGCATTTCTCATTGAGAGGTTTAATTAAGTTAAATTCTTCTAAAAAAAAAACTATAATATATAATTTCGCACTGCGATTTTTTTTTAAATTCACTTTTTTCAGATTTATAGGCCACGGCCTGTTCAAGTTTGTTTAAAATTAACTAATATAAATGAAATTAAATGATAATGTTTAAGGCTATCGAACTACTCCATACCATGGAAAAACAGATTCTATTCCTCATATCATGACAATGCTAATGCTGCCCAACTCCTTCACATCATAGCTCTGTTGTTTGTTCAATTTCTTCACACTATGAGAATGAAGCCTATCCAACTCCTTCATATCATGAAGATGTTAAGCCTATTCTACTTCTTCACATCATAACAATGAAGAGGCTCTTTAACACCTTAATATCATAACAATTCAGGACTGGCCAAATTCTTCAAGAACTAAAATATTTTATGACTTTATGGCTATTTTTAATAAAAAATTATAAACATCAGTCGACTTTTCATTGGTGAGTGTAATATCACGGACAAACATTCAGGCAGATGTAATCATTTCTAAAATAGTATAATTGGGATCATAAAAACTTAATACGTGGGTTCTTTTAAAACATGTAAAGTTATCAAATATACTATATAAACATATTCGCATATTATAATATTTTCTGATTAAAATACAGATTTTTTTAGTGCAACAGCCCGTAGTGAGACATGACTTGCTAGAAGGCTGCTTATTGGGTAATTGTGTGGTTAACACACCAGGAACACTTCCATTGGTGTAATTCCAGCTTTCTTGACCAGAATTCGCTAGTAACGGTAGTTCCTAACTTTTCACATGATCTCAACAACAATTATTTTTATAATATGTGGTTAAACCTGTAACGACTTGCACACAAGGCGAGAGTTCTGCCCAATAAACCACCTGGTTTAGAAAACTTCTTATTAGCAATAACAATAAATAACACTTACTGTCGCTTAATAAGTTAATTTTTAAAAGCAATAAATAACACGAACATGATTTGAAACACAGCCAGAAAATGTTTTAGGTCGAAATGTATTCAAATAGTGCATTTTATGAAGATATAAATTTGACCTTTAATAGCTATACATCCCAGTTACGACTCGTGCCAAAACACTTGACTACGCAGAAAGTAAAGTATATTGAATTGTTATATACCAGATGTCATCTATGTTAGGGGTAGTTCTACTTAACATAAACTAATAAACGTTAGCAAGCATTTGAAGGTAAACAGATTGTTGATTGGTGTATTAATTTTATAAGATATGATAAGTGTAAAGAACTATGTCAGTATTTAGTCGGATAAATTTACAGATTTTTCTGTTAGTTGAGAAGTTGTAAACTGTATGTACGCAGGGAAACTAAAAGATCGAATCTAAGTGAAATAACTATGACGTATAAATCTGAAAAAAATGTGGATTTAAAATTAAATCTGAGTGCGAAATTATATATTATAGTTTTTTTTTAGAAGAATGGAACTTAATTTAACCTCTCAATGAGAAATGCTTACTGTGTAAGTTTAAAAAGCAGTTTCCATTAAATAAAAAGATGGATTGTATTTTCATTGATTTCTCTTTACTGGATCTGTAGGTAAAACAAAGGACCCTTAAAATTTCAGATTTCTCTGTCTGTCCGTCTGTACAAATTAAACTGCCGTTTAATAGACTTCGATTTTATAAAGTCCCTTAAAACCCTATAATATGCCTAAGTCATGTGGTTTTAGCACACAATTGACCCTTTTTTTATTTTAACGATAAGTTGGGATACTACATTTTTGTTTTTTGTAACCTATAAATTTTGTTTTGGTCTTTATAGGTTCCATGTTAAAAAATGTGTATAGTTTTTCTTATGCCAATTTTGAATTGTTGGTTTGGTTTAAATTACCAAAAAAGTCTCAAGAATGTTAAAAATATATCCACATTCTAAATTTGATCAAATTAGGTTCAATGTATACAACATACAACCAATATACACACATAATTTTAAAATAATAAAATCTGTTATCACCGGGAAAAACAAAACGAATGTTTGACTTATATCAATGTTTTGAGCAATCATTTAGTTTTGTTTATACTAAATCTACAGGTGTATATAAAATTGTGAAACTACGTTCTTATGTGTTTTTAAAACATCAACAACAATCATCTGTTGAAATTTTAACCCTTCGCAAATAGAAAAATTTAATCTAAATCAAATCAACAACACATAGTGTCCACTCAAATGGAAATTTTAAATTAAATTTGATTGACGTCACAGTTCGTATTAAATTAACGTACGCACATGGTTGACTACAATACAATCGTGATTTTCCGAAACGCAATCACTTAAAATGATTGTCAAATATTTACACAGTTTACCGATGGGTCACGAATCATTTGACTATTGTTTCCTACATTTGTGAATGCGTGTCTTAATTAACACATTGAATCGATTCTAATTTGTTTAAGGAAGTTTGAATAGATCAATGTCTAACTGAATGGCTCATTTTCCTTTTAGCTTAATTAATAACAGATGCCTTTCATTGTTGGTTGCATCTATATATACTGATGTTCATATGATTAAGCAGATCTATCTTCAGAATGTATCCAATAATCGTAGTTTTAGTCGCCGCTTTGGTTAGTCATGTTGCCCAGGTAATGTGTTATTCTTATTTGTTTTATTTTTGTATTAATTTGTTAAACATTTTATTTTTAAATTTATACGCTACATATTAAAGTGTAATTAAATTACATGATAAAACAAATAGTGTATTTCCTGTTTCATCTAAGGCGTCGACAAATATTTTCAAGGACCTCACAAGTCCTGCCTTTCATTGTAAGTTTTGAATGTCTAAATTTAAAAAAAAAAACAAAAAAAAAACACTTTTTAACACTTATATAGAATTCTATTTTTAAAATTATTACTTAAAGATGGAATATTATTAATAAAATTATTGTTTGTGCGGACATTTTCCATCATTTGTGTATAAGAAACAATACACGACGTTTTAAATAAAACATGAGAATAAAAGAACACAAAAATAACACGCGATTAGGCTTAGTAGATCAATCAAAAATAGCCGAACATATAATGTCCAAAAATCAAAGTTTAAATGGGAATGGGCAAAAATAATACACAGTGAAAATAATTTATATAGACGAAAAATAATTTAAACCTCATACATAAAAATAATGGACAACTCAATCAGCCAAACTAGTATAGAAATAAGGCTCTTGTGGTTGTTTCTTATTAAAAATAAGCTTGAAATTGAAAATAAACAAAATCCTAAACAAAAAAAAAATCTGAACTTTTAACTGTTGAAAGCGAAGGAATTACAACTCGTTCAATAGCTAGGAAATTAAAAAAGAGGACGCTGTATGCGTTAACTACCGGTTTATTAACTCCTCCCCCTCCCTCCCATGTGGCAGATTGTTTCACGACCGTTAGATGTTCTGTGACTATGGTTGTGAATAGGCCTATTTTGTTTGGTTTTTGTCAGCTGCTGTGTACTCCGTTCATGATCTCTTGTGATTTGTGGTTTCCTGATCACATGTGAGTTTCTTTTTAGTTTTTGACCGCTCAGGGTTTGTCCTGGGTGTTTTTTCATTAGGTTTAGTTTCTGAAAATAGGTCTAGACATCTAGGCGTGTGTTCTGTCCGCATGTTTTTGATTTTGAGTTAGGCACTTGATAACGGTAGTTGATTTAGACTCTCGAAACGTCTTGTATTTTTTCTTATACACAAATGATGGCAAATGGCCGAACAAACAATAATATTAATACTTATATAGAAGTTGACTTTTGCCATATACAGAAATTTCCGTACCTCCAAGATTGAGTTTTTGAGGGTAAGGTACAAATTTTAAATTGGAACCTCTGTTGAATGAATAATGAGGAAAGGTAAATTCACAAACCCCCTTATAATTTCCATACAATTGCATTCTTACCCCTATATAAAATGGCTGATTGAAATTTTTGTTAAAGTAATTGCTTAAGCTGTAAAGCAGTTTGATTATAAATTAGGTAATTAGAACATAGAATCATTAACAATAGAGTCTTAGGCAACTAATCGAAATCGAAGTTGCAATATTGTTTTATATTTTTTATTAATTTTTCATTTAGGTGAAACAATATATATATATATATATATATATATATATATATATATATATATATACTTAAAATTTAAATTTAACCCTAACATCAAGTCAACATTTTACTTACTCTCAAGTCAATACCGTCTGTAAAAAACTGCATTGTTAATAGAAAGTAATTGTTTTATAATTTAATTGCCAATTTTTTGATAAAACTCCCTCAGAAGAGTATATATATATAGCCTACAGAGCTCTTGAACATGTCTATAGTTTGTCATTTCATATAGTATAAAAGGTTTTGTGTCGGAAATAATTAGGGTGAACCTAATTTTTCTCAGGAGATAGACCAATACTAGAGAAGCAAGCTCCAACAAAATCCCCACTCCTTTAGACCCCCCCTCACGGAGCAACATAGCTAGTTTCAGTTATCGCGGTTTCTCAGTGTTCCCTAATATCTTAGAATATGAGTAACTCCAGAGCGATTAGTATTCACAATTCTCAGTTGCCTTAAAACCAATTTTTTTTAATAAATCAAAATTCCCAGTATTTACAAAGTATTACAGATTTGTCCAAAACCGCGTTTTTCTTTGTAGTTACTTCCCTTTTAAAAATAATAACTATAAACTGAATATGCCTAAAACAATATTAGAGCCTAGGTTCAAAGTATTTCACCTTGGATAAATAAATATTAATGTTCAAAAACTTAATAGGGTGTAATTTAATTTGTCTAAAATTAAACCAATAAATTAATATAATTCGAATACGTCAACATTATAAATTTATATTTGGTGACATGCTAATAATTGTTTACGTAAATTTTTGATATTTTGGATTGTCTTGTTCAATTTGTTTTTAACTTCTAATTGATGCGTGGTCAAATTAATTGACCAAGTTTCAGATTCATAAATAAGAATTACACATTTTTTTTTTAAATTACTTTTTTAACGATTTTGTTAAAAGGATCTATCCTAAAGGATCTACGGTTTCGTAAATAATCAAGATATATATATATATATATATATATATATATATATATATATATATATATATATATATATATATATATATATATATCATTACAAATGGACATGGGGCTTTTTTATAAAAAATATAATTTCTTAAAAATACGGTTTTACCGATGGGTTCAATATAATGAAATATGAAGATTAATGACCCAAACTTGAATTTAAAAAATATATATATTGTTGTTGTGTCTAACAAAAAGAATTCTCTATCTAAACACCTCAACCAGATACAAATTATCATTTCTTCTGCACATGTTAGCTAATCTGTAATACAGAAATTGCAATATTATTCATTGCCTTTATTAACGAAGACGTCTTTATACCAGAGCTTCTTTATGCTTCAAGTACAATTTTCAATATTATCGAAATTCATGCATAGTTACATAAACGTTTAGTTAGTCTGCAATCCCAGTACTCCTTGAAGTATATTCTCAAAATTATTTCACCGATTTCGTTCTTAAAACTAAAATTAGAGACAAAGTTTGTGATTTTGTGATTACTAGTAAGATCAATTTAGCTTCTTTATCAGATAATTTGAAAGTTGATTCATTACTCCAATAAATCTTTGAAAATATTTTAGTATCTCCTTGTTTGACTCATTTACCATCAACTCCGGATATGAGTCTTCCTTAAGGATCATTTACTACGAGGCGATGTATCAACCTTTAAAGAGTGATTTGTAAATTAATTATACTACCTATCTGAACTAAGAGTAGCAACTGTTGAACCAATAACCTTAGTGGTGATTTTGATCACAGAGAGGCGATTTCAATCTCTTAGCTACCATAAAACTTGGAAATAGTCACTTCTTTTAACATCCTTTGACTAATGTGGACATATTGTTTAATTTACGGCATTATTAGACCATGTTTTTTCAACTTTATTACACTATCTGAACTCAGGAATTGATTTTACAACTGTATTATCTTGGTTAGTTATCATACAATTTATTTTTTTAATCTAAAGATATTAATATATTTCAATTAACTACCAGATATCGAGCAACAATCCCCTGTTTGTTCAATGGTAGTGACGTTTACAATACCGTTCTAAATTTAAACTAGCTTTGATATATGTTTGTAATTATCTATTTAGATTAGATGTTTGTAATTATGGAAAAGCGAAATTATTGGTAATATCATTAGTCTTTAGATCTTTTAAGACGAATTAAGTTAAATAAGTCTTTCGAGCTTTTAGGGCCTCTGTGTTAATATTGATACTTAAATTTAACACAAAAATAAAAGGTAGTAGAAAAGGTTATTTTAATAAACGTCGGAAAATAAAATAATTTAAGAAAAAACTTAATTATAAATGCTTTTTAATATTTAAATAACACGTTACATTTGACATAACTAATTATTTTGTCCTCTTTAGGGAGCTGACTACAAATATAACTCACAAAAATTCCAAGAAGCAGCTGAAGATTTCCAATCCTTGTACAAAGATTACAAAACCGCCTGGTTCAATAAACTTCGAGTTCTCAAGTCCGAATGCCGAACATACTCTTACCTGAATAAGTTAAATACACTCATAGCCACAGCTGAAGAATTGGGCAAAGCATATTGCGTGAACATACCCCACGAATATTTTGCTCTCGGTGAATCTGTCATTGACGAAGCGATTAACAAATGCAACGACGACATTCCGAATAAACGGGAACACCAATTGGAGAAAGATATAACAGATACTGTCTATAAAATACAGAAACTCGATGCAGAAGTTGAAGAGAAAAAGTTCAATTGTTACGGTGATAGAAGTTGTCTAGATGGAATAGAAGAATATGCTGAAAGTGAGTTAGCTGCGTTGAAAACTATAGCAATTCCAGCAACAACTCGCTCTTGCTATTTCCTTTATAATGCAAACGTGAAGGATATAGTCCCTTGTATAGCAGATGAAACCACTGAACTGAATACAAATGCTAAATCTGCCGTTAACAGTATTAAGGAGTGCCTAAATAATGAGTTGTCTTCCAACTAAATTTAAAATGTACATAATATTAAAATTGTCAGGTTAATGTATTTTCTGAATCACATTCTTGTATATACCACAATGTTCATTGTTATGTTTAAAAAATAATTTTTATATTAATTCCAAAATATCATTTAGTTGCAGTTCAACATGCAGAGAAAATTATTATGCCAAGGTAATATTGAAACAGTTTTTAAATTGAATAACCGTAAGTAAAATAAATTACCGACTCGGAGATCGAATCATGGTTCTTTGGGTTTTTTACGCCTATACTTAACTTATGAACCTTAACCTGAACGATCTCCTGATTACACAGTACTATGTTAGACCCCCCCCCCCACCCGGTTTAGTGTTAACGTACTAAACCAAATAACCATTGTTAAACCTCTGGCCTAATCTAGATTGTTTTATTTGATGGATGATACATTCTATATGTATGAAATTTGGACAGATGCATTAAAATAAAAATTAAAAAAAAATGTGTGAACATTTTAGAACCTTTTATAAACAACATTATTTAATTTATTTATTTCCAAAAAAAAAAAAAAGTTGTGTGACTTGGCTCACTTAGTTTGGGTACACACCTGGTTTGTTCCAGCTCGGACTAGTGAACCGTTTAAGTTTCGAGCTTGGTTGATGGTGTTGGGTTTATCTACGTACTGTACTTTATCGTGTTCATTAGTCTAACAGGAAAAAATATAGATGATTATAAAAATAAAAACAAATTAAGACTTGTATCTTAATAATGTTCACCTTATTCAAGTTAAGACACAACTTTCCGAGAACAAATATTATTTTAAAAAATATGATGTTTCGATGACTAAAACTTCAGTTATTATCATATATAGAAATCTTTTTGACGTTGAACCTCAAAAGGCTCCTTTGAGTGTGAAGTGTTGGACATTCATTTCTTTAATTTTGTAATCGGTTTTCATATTTTGTTTTTCTAATTTGAAATGAATCGTTAAAACGATATGCAGAAAATTATTTTATAAATATTAATAGTGGAATATATTTTGAACTAACAAGAAACACAATTGTCAATAAATTATATAGTGAATTGAAACCGACATTGAAACATATTTTGGTATACACTAATTCACGGAGTAAAGTAAATCACCAGTAGATTTAGAATTATCTATTGTCAAATGCTAAGTGCATTCACTTACCGAAAATTTACGGTTGAAAACTGTTTTCCTTAGTGCATAGTTGTCTCAAAACTGCATTAGTTTGGTTAAGTAGCTTTTAGGATACAAAAAAAAAATGTTGCCAAGGAACTTGTAGTTTTCAACTTCTTACCAATTTAAGACGAATTATTTTCAACAAGTTTCGAACTGAAAATAATTTAAAGGAAATCAGAATTTATTTAGTCTTTCTGCAAACGTCTTCTCCTTGTCAAATGAGAACAGTATATTTATTTCACATAGTTAAAGAACTAATATAGCATTGCATTGCAAAGTTTAATGACGTAAAGGAATATTTCTTAAAGCTAAAAAAAAATAAAAAACTGTAACTATAATTTGTAACTGTCATATTCTGCATAATGCAACCACTATAGCCATAATTAAAAACAAATAAACCCTCACTTGCTCACTATAGTGAGCAAGGGCCTGGCAATTCCAACAATTCCCTTTAACGTTCGTTTAACCTTTAACAAAAAAATTCGAAAGTTATTAAATTCTAGAACTTTTATCTAATATGTAAAAATTAGTAATTTAATCCAATGTGATAATCCGCTCTTGCTCCCCTCTCTTTTTCTTATTGTTTAAAATCATCATAGTTTAATTTAAATAGGAAGAAAACAGTATAAAAGAAGCCCTCAAGTAATTTAATAGCGTCAGAATTGGAATAGAATGAGAGTTGGTCAAGAGAAAACTTGATAGGAAAGATGAAAGAGAGGTATCTAACCCAAAACTACATAAACAAAGGTGGATACAAAAAGGAGCTTAGTTCCTTTGGGATTGCGAAGTCCGTATTTACTAAAGTGAGTCTCAGAGGGTTCCATCACTAGTCTATGAGTGAAGAGTACCACAGAATTAAGCGTTTAAATGCGTCTAGAAAATCTAGTTCAAGCATTTATGATCGTACTTCTGGTAACCTTACTTTTATTTTTAGGCACAGGTGTGTAACGTTAAATTTAAAATTAAACTCCATAAGTTTTAAATTAAATTCATAGGAGTTAATAATTCTTTACGACAATTGGTTGTTTTCAACAACTCCAACTTATGTAGTGTTTTCCTTTCAGGTAATTTCTAAGAACTTACAGGTAATATTGTCAATGTAAAACTTGTGTTATCTACAAATGATACTTTGGATGTTTACCAACAATTCGTCTCTATTTCATCAATTTATCTTTACATTTGGATTTAAAACTAGTTTGGTATTAGACAGCTGCAGGGTTCGTCCACGTTTTGTGAAGGCTTAAATACCACTGCAGAATAAATTTATGGTTTCGAATATAATAATAACTATGCTTCTAAGTTTTACATTCTTATCCAATATTTAAAATATTGAAATAACTTATGAGGAACATTTTCTGTGAACACATATTTACATATTATTAATTTCATTTTCCACTTTGCTCTATTATGCAAAAAATACTCAAAGTTAGCGGTGCAACTTCTACATGCTACACGAACACTTCAACGTTGTTTTATTCCCTTGACAAGAAGAACTTTGAGCTGTTCCGACAACAGCAACATCTTGAGTTACAAGGGTTGCTCATTTGTGATGCAATGAGTACAGGGGTGGTACAGGGCTAATAAAGTACAGAAATGAAATTCAACAAGAATAGAGCAAAATATTACGTACAAAGTTTAATATCTCTACAAACATCTGGCACCTAATATAGTTTCACCAAGAAAATTAATAATTCACTTTTGTTGTCTTAAATATTTTTACATAGTGTAGGAATAGTTTTGCGATAGATAACACAATTGGTTTTGACGTTTTTATGAAAAATATGTTATCATGTCTCATGAGTTCAAAGAATGATTTAAAAAAAAAATTATTATAAATTTATGTTTTTATGGCTGACTCTGTGTATTAGATAGCCGAGTACAATTTAAACAGATTAATATAATCCATCCAATTTGATTTTTTGGTATACTTAATTAAATTTTGGTATACTACAGTTTTATTGGAATTTTCTAATATACACGTGAATTGTAAATACTTTTTAAATTTGGTTTGCGTTTAAGCCACCACATTTCATCCAATTTTGGCTCAATTATGCCTATTTTTAAATATTCGAATTTCTAAATTATTGTTTATCAATTTTCTAACCGGTATTTTCGGGAGATGGCAAGTAGTAATTTGTTTGTTTAGATTTTTTTCGTGGATGTATGAAGAAAAAGAGTGTACAGTCTTTCCATGACTTTTAAGTTTTTCTATATTGTTTGATTGAGTTTTTAAAAGTTAAGATTTGCTCTTGAGAAAATGTTGTGTTACAAGATAATATAGTATGTATTAAAAACTGTATATTGGATCTTTAGATGTAACTATTGTCCCATATTTTTACTAAATAAAAACTCCAAAGTACTGTATTATACAGATTTTATTTTATAAAGTACATAATAAATTTCAAAAAAAGTATATGTTTTTAGTTATATTTTTAAAAAATTTGATAATAAAAAATGACTACCCGATTCCCTTAAGAAGAGATTGAAATAGACTAGCAGTTCATCCCAAACCTAACGTCTTGGAAAATATAGTAATTATTTATTTTATTCTCATTTAATCAGGCATTTTTTAAACTTATTATAATTACTTAATATAATTTTACTAATTTCAGCTTGGTAGAAATGAAATAATATAATAATGAATAAAAATAAAAATAAAAATTATTACTAGAAGTAAACGGTAAACACGTCTTTTCTAGTTTTTGATGTCAAGTTTTTTATACGTATATTTTTAAAATTATATATATATATATATATATATATATATATATAAACATAATAAATAGTTTATTTATTCAAGACACCGCTTCAAAATGATTAAGTCATTATCTTATCGGTTGTTGGATGTTCACAAACCTGAACCTCACTTTCTTGGGTAATTCTGTAGCAAGATGGTTTGTGTACATGTCAAAACTGAAGATGACGACAGTGATTGAATTGTAGTCTTCAACAAATAAAGAGGGTGTAGTAAAAATTGTGTGAGGAAAAATCTCATTTTCTGTAACTTTAACTCTAAAACCTTTAAATAAGTCATGTTTCTTTCTCATAGCATGTAGAAACCACATATACTACTTATATATAATGCATTATACAAGTAACACATCAAAACATTATTCTAATATCATTATAATCACAATCATTTTTAACAATAACCGCATTAAACAAAAACAAGTAGTGTAACAAAAAAAAAAAAAAGAAGAAAAAATTATCTATAAGAATACACTAAAAATATATATATTTTTTAAAAATTTTGCTAACATTTTTAATGTTAATTTAAACGCTTTTTTTGTTTTCAAAATATTTAACTAACGAAAATGAACTTGCTTAAATTATCAAATAATATATATGATATCAAGGTAACTCATGAATTGATCAAAAAGTATTTAAGTTTAAAGAATACTTTTAAATCTCAAGCTGATGAACATAAACAAAACTAAAGTAAACATTGACTCAGTATTGAATTTATATGTTATTTCATCGGATATATTCATATTTTGAAATATGTATTGGTTTATATATCTACTTAAAACAAGTCACAGATCAGTTTTAATGGTTAACATGATCTGTGTATTTACCCGAAAGACCGAATTGGGAACTCCACGACAATTCTTGGTTTGTGAATTTAAATTATTATTTCGAAATATATTTCAGCTTTTCCAAATAAAGTGATATATCAATGAAAAGAAACAACTGATTTTAAGTTAAAATATAATATGTGATATTTAAGTATGTAAACGGTTATTAAATTACAAAGAATACAAAAAGAAGTATGTGATAAATTTTACTTCAAATTTCTTAAAATACAAACAAATTTATTTGATTAATACTGGAATAAAGATGATGCGCTATAACAATAGAATAAAATTTTTTTGTTACTGTTTGTGTGTGTGTATTTGTTTGCTTGTGGATCTCAATCTGTTAATTAATATAATATACAGATTGCCAATTACACAAACTGACCTATTACAAACTCGTGTTAGTCCTAAATAGAAAGAACTACAGAAAATTGACTTCTAATTGTCGTCATTTAAAATTATTGTAACTATGTTTACTCAAATTCAACGAATAGTGAAACCTAATTTACATGCTAAATTTACCTAAAAGCACTGATTTTATATGCTAAATAGACCCATCTCCATGGTATGTGATGAAGCTAAGAAGTTGCCATCTAGCAGTCTACTTTCTGTAACTTAACGACAGCTTGGTGTATAGACCACTCCAGCAATAGCACATTTTGTATTTGAACCACCAAATTAGAACAGTTTAACACACATATTGAGCCTCACATAATTGTATGACTACTTCTCAGCTGTAATTCATTCCTATATTTTATTTCGGTTATGATTTAATTATTGTTATGTTTAACCATTTTGTTGTTTTAATAATAAGTCTCTTGAATTGTATCGTAAATTAAATATTAGGAAATCATTAGATGCATATTTTTAATGTTGCACGAAGTACGGTATTTCGGGAAGTAGTACGATGTTAAGGTAAACATGTATACTATATAATTTGAAAATTTACTACCGACTTATTTTTCTGAATAACGGACTTGTCCATGTTTTGTTAAATAGAGCCTACGTTACATTTGAGTAACAAATTACTCCAATGTGCAGGGTTGGTGCACTTCCATGATAGATACAATTTATCTATATCAATGTGTTATTTCACTAGAAATACTGATCACATAATACATTTTAGAATGTGTTATAAATAACTACGAGTATTATAAAGTCCTGCAAACTCTACTAAAACTATCGTCAAGATCTTTGATAACTAATAAACTTATCTTCAATGGAAACACCGCCGGTTTATTTCAAAGAGACAAATCTCTTAACAGATGTAAAACGAGGTGATAAATTCTCGACAAGTAAGATTGCTGTAAAGTTGTGTACATACCCACACTGAAGTTTACTCTTTGAAGTTAATTTGCATATGAATTTACAAAGTGTAAGCAACAAAGTAAAAGATATTTTGTCGAAAGGTGAATAATATGTAAATTTTAATCAAATTTGAAATTAAATGAATTTGCATTTGATATTATTGCTAATGTCTAATATATAAATTCTGGCTATTTCTAATTGCCCCAGAAAAGTTGACAATGTAATAAAAACTAGCCCCTCGGGTTATCACCTATAGTGAGTGAGTAAGAGTGTGGCAAACCCGATACACCCTAGCTGTATTTACACCTTTTTTATGTAGTCTTGAGTTAGATCCCTCTATTTCACCTTACCTATCGAATCCCCCCTCTGATCAACTATCGACCCCGACGCTATTAGAAGATACAAGGGTAAATATCTTTATGTAATGCGCTTCGAGAGGTTTTTCGTTTTTCAATAAGAAGAAAAAAACACTATCATACACATTGAAGACACATTTTTCTGTAGCTCGCTGTATTATGTATTATAGTACTATATTATTAGCACTATAAATCAAAATTTTTGTCCAATTTTGCTGTTTTGTCCAAGTTTGTTATGTAGGCATTGAGTGAAAACGTTTAACTATAAAAATCGGTCGGTGTAATTCCAAACTTTCGACAGATTTAAATGAAAATATGTGTGTTGAGAATATTTTTCAAACTATAATCGTACGAATTAAATAATTTTCATCAGTTTTAAAATCTGGACTTAAAAATGCCCAAACATGTTGTCTTAGATAAACAGATTTGGGACAGTTGTTTAATTATATTTATTATTATTATTATTATTATTTAGATAACTATGTATTTTGTGTTCTTTCTTATGACAGCTTTAAAAAAAATTACGATTTTTCAAAAAAAGACTATAACGATTTTGATGGAATTTACCTTCTTACGGCCAAATAAAACGTGTGTCACCCACCACCTCTCCAAAAAAACTTTGGTTCATAAACTATCGATAATAAACTTTAAACTCGACCATGGAGATTTTGATAAATACATCATTTCTAAAAATCGGCTAATTACAATTTCGTTCAAATTTTATTTAACGTGAATAATAATTACTTAAACTTGATATCATGTGGGACGCAAATAACTGAGATTTGATCTGCTACTACTAGTTTTGATTGAATGAGAGCCCTCTCTATTTTGAATTATGATATTGTAAGTGTTCCAATTTTGACTTTTAGTTTTATGACAGTCTCCATTTTGAGTTTTTGTTTTATAATATAGCTATCTGACCCAAATTTTGAGAATTGGTCTTATGAACGCTCCTATTTTGAGTTTCGGTTTTATGAGAGATCCTTTCCTTCTTCCTAATTTTAAGTATTGGTATTAAGATAGCATCCATTTTGAGTATTGATCTTATGAGAGTCCCAAATTTACACACCACAAAACCGATGAAAATAAGTTCATTTGTTTTCGATGAAGATAGAGCACTGAACAGACAACAGACAAACATTATTCTAAAAATATTTTTTGTTCAAAGGATCTCAAAACGTAATATACTTCCGCAATAAACTTGACAGCAACTTTTTGACCCATCTTTTATCTCTCTCTATGTTATTTGCATATGTGTGAAAGTAAAAAGGGTGGGGGAGAGAGGAGTAGTAATTTGTAAATCTTCCACGTTCATCACGTTTATGACATCGACTCCTGGTGACATATCCTATACAATCAAATCACCACTGATTGTTGTTATATTTTGAGTAAACTATAAACGGGTTTTTAGCTAACTCAATATTTTCAAATATAAGTAATATCAATTGTATCCCTATTGTTTCAGGTAACAACTATGACAACAAGGTGGTTAAGACAATATTAGCTAAGTTCTTCAGTTAACAAAATACCTTTGCCTCTTATTGGACAACTCTTCACTTATAACTAGCAGTAAGTGTGCATGCCTATAATTTATATATCCGATTTATAACTTATAATTCTTTTCACCATGAAACTACTGTATCTTTAATTAAAGAAAATACATTAAAAGCAAAATTACAAATATATATTAATATAATTTGTTATCCGTAAATATTTATGCCATTCTTATTATTATACAAAACCGAATATAAGTTCTGCTATGCATGACTAATTTTATGGTAGTGATGACAAAATTAATACCCTCGTGATATTTCAAGGAGTAGTTCCTATAACTTTGTGTTTGGTTTTGAAAGAGGTTAAAATTAGGATAGTTTTAGTTAGAAATAGAGTCTAAGTTATTTTTAAGATGTCAGAATGAAATTATTGTGACAGACCTGGAAAACTAAGCCATGTTTGCTCATTCATAGGTGCTTTATTACTTTAGGTGGAATATTTCCCAACTTAAAGCAGGTTCCTAATTAAATATCTTTGATTTTTCTCTACTGACGAATGATCTTTAGATAGTCTCTTCAGATGTCGTCTCTTGTTAAACTCTACTGAAGAGACTCTAGTCATTCACATTGAGTCCATTGAAGTATCTAAAGGTTCTTTGATCAGAACCGATGTCCAAATTATAAAAATAGGTGATCGGCTTTAAAGAGACCCCGTTGATAAATATTATTGAAAATAAAGAACGGATTTCAGTAAAGATTATTTTTTTAATTTTATTCGTCATAAAAACTTGTATAAAATGTTCAAAGTGATGTCCATTAAGATCCATATACTTATCAACACGCTACACCATTCTTCTGGAAACCATTCATAGAATTTCCTCAATTATTTCTGCAATAACACGGTTGATATTTATTTTCAACGGCGCTAAAGTGTTGATTACTCTTTACTATTTGATTTTAAACTGGACTATCAGGAAATTTCTATGTTTAATGTCCCTTGGAAGAATTTTTTATTACAAAAATTATGCAATATACTCATCATAAAGCCAGCGGTATAAGTTGCACGGTCCCGCTACAACCAACAGTAACATTCTTCAAGCATGCCAATGAATTGTTAAACAGTTTCTTGATACGCCTCTACATTCAGAGTTGTATCAAGGAACAGTGAACTATTCTTTTCTGGATATAGCGTAAATTAACTCATCTTTTTGTGGAAGTAAAGGAGGAAATTCAATGAATTTATGAGGTTGCGATTACTCAAAGTACGGTAGTTTTGGTTATTTAAGTTTTGATTCAAATAAAACCATGCCTCATCGGTAAAAAAACTTTGTTTCAAATTGCAATATTATATTTTATAAGTCTCCTAAACCAAACATAGTATTGAATTATTTTTGCATAATCAAGAGAATTTAGTTTATGTATAATTACATTTTGTATAAGTACAATTTAAAAACTTTCCTTAAAGTAGTAAGTGCTGAATACCGTAGGAAACATTAGTTTGATTACTTACTTTCAAGGCCTTACCCGGAAATTTACTGTTATCAGTCATATAACTTTTATTTCCGTTAAAACAGATTTGTCCCCGTCACGTTTTTTTTTCTTTACTATTTGCTGAAACTTTTAATACGTTTCTGAATAACATTTTTTACTTGACCTTCTTTTTTTTATAAAAAAATAATTTTATAAAAAATATTTCTTAGTACTGTTTACAAGAACCATGTTTATAGAAGTTTTTGACAATAAACACTCGTTCTAGTACGTTAGGGCACATTTTTAAATGCAGTATTCATTTAACGAGACCAAAACTATGGAAAATTGATGTTTTGAAATTGAATAACAACAATTAAATTTGCAAATTGAAGTAATTAATACAAATCAACTAATCCAAAATAGCCAATACAAAATACTGTACAACAATATCGGGAAATGATTTAAATTATTCTATTTCATTAGGTTAGTATAACCTAATTTTAATACATTAAAGTTCCAAGCCTCTTTTAAGCTGATTACCCGGTACTTTAAGAAAGTATATTTATCTTTATTATCCTAGTAATCAATTTCAGCCACTTCAATTTTGTCTTTATGTCTATTCCTCCTTTGCGAATATTTGATGTACTAGTTTATTCTAGTTTTAGAATTCTTTCTCATTTTAGAAAACCAGGGTAACAAGATCACTTTCAAAACAGCTGCCCTTTCTTGATTAATTGGACCAGCAATCTTTGCAAGTTCTATCTGGACTGATACTGCGCTCTAATCATATATATATTTCAGTCATCCTTATTGATTCCGCAGTTAGGAATGATGTCGCTTGGATACTCTCCCACACTTATTTAGTAGTCCTGTTTTATTAAAACTTACTTTCAACATTCCTTCAATATTTTTCTGAACAAAAATGTGGCATTATATTTCATGAATAGTGTTATTGACGATTTAATTATCTGTGAACACGAGTGTGTAGAGATATGTTGATGAATTGTTTTATTCCTGTATTCCTTAAAGACATACTGTTTCACTCTTTGAGAGAAGTATGAACATAAATATAGGAACTTCCTTTTCCCACTTCTTTTCGTTACTAATATTTATGAATGTTCCTTTCAACCTTTTCAATGCACGCTATATGTTTGTACATAATAAACAATAAGTTCAATCTTAGTTGTATTTATTAGCTTATTCCTTTATTTTTTTAATTGCTATTTAGCTCATAATTTAGAAGATATGTTTTTACAGTATAAAATATTTCAATATTATACATTTATATTTTATAGTACTATTTGTACTCTATAAATTTCAAACACGCATAATTTGGTTTAGTTTGTAATATGAATTTCTAAATGAATTTCTTCGTAGTTTCCGCCTAAGTTTCGCAATGTTTCAACATGTTTTGCTTTGATCTTTGCCATACAACATTTCATTTATTTGAGAGAGGAAATGAAAAATGTAGTTGAGTGACGGGTATAAGTAATGAAATTATGAAATATGTATCCAGACCAAAGTGAGGGCGGACAAACAACAAAGCTGTGAAATTACCCAGGCCTCGTTACACACTGAAGATTCAGCGGCTGTGTTTAATATGTCATAGTTTTTTGTAGGATACCTAAGTTCCTAGTTTAGTCTATTAATCATTCTTATAAATTATTTCTTCAACATTTTACTTGGAAACAACTCTTAAAAATAAACATGTGTTTATAAGTAACAAGTTAGAGGTAGATTACATTCCCTTAGACTGGACAGCGAGATGTGTAAACTAATAACTGTAACATCGTTTTCATGTAATGACATACAGTGTGTTGTAAAGAATAGCATGTAAAAATTTATTTATTTTATGGTATAACAAAGTGTGGTTCTTCGAGATTAGTTGGATTTGACAAAACAACGGCATTTTCACACATTTGTTTTAAATGTAGTTTGATTTTGTTAAGGTGTAGGTCTATATCAAAATTCAACCAGTATTTGAAGCAATACCATTTAAAATTATTTTTAAATCTTATATGAGTTACGGCACAATCAAGTCATTTTTTGATCAGTTTTGACAGTTTTTTAAAACTATTATTTTCCAACTTTTCAATAAACAATCAAAAATCACAAAATAAATAATTTGTTTATATAAATACGGTCTAGAAGTGACGTTTACATAGAATGAGAAAAAGTTTCGTACTGGAAAAAATGCATATTTCAAAGTTTTATACAGGTTTTGTTGCGAAAACGGTTTTTAAACTACAAGGTCAAAATTATCCAGGGTTGACTGATAGCCAGATTTCAATAAAGAATATGTCAAGAGGTCGGTAGCCGTTTCAAGTAGCTCTTGAAGGCAGGTTGAATTAACTAAATAAAAAACGTAACTCTTATTCATTCCTGCTTTACTGCGAAATATAATCACTCTGTTTTCATCTTCGTTTCCTTCTACTTTCTTCACTGCTGTTTTGGAGGTTGGGTTAACAATATTGGAGCCAAGATATAACCAGCCAACATAAACTTTACCTCCTCTTACAAATAAAGACAAACCCTGTAATCTTAGGTTTGAATTATCAAATTACACGCAGCTGAAACGAAATATTTGTCAGTAAGTTGCAAATCAATGAAAACCTCAACCTTTGTATCGATATCGCCAAGCTGAACACAATAAATTATTGTAAGCTAATGTAAGATCTTACTTTACTCCTTAATGTTACAGTCTTCCACCGATCTATCCCTCTATGATTTTACTGTTGGTACACCCGTTAGCTTCAACAGCTCTCCATTCCTCACGCCCTAACCTTCCCAGATCTGTCTCTAACATCTCCTTCGCGGTGTGCTTTCCTCTGTAGGCTTTCTTCTCTCCTTGTAATTCTTTAAGTCCCCATACCTTACAAATTACCAATCCAGCTCTTTGATCTAGGATTTAAAAGTGTATATTTCCTTGATCATTTAGATATATACGATTTTATAGGTATTTTTCACATCTTATCTTCATTTTGTACCCATAAATCCATCACATAACCTTCCTCTCAAGTATATTAAGCATATTCTTATGCGCTCAAACTTCACTACATCACTTTAAATCTCATATTATCTAACTTTACTTTTTTTTTGTATAGTACCGTAAACATATACCGTTTATATTACTATAAAAAGAAATATTTTCATTTTCTTAAAGTAAAATCTTCAAAATTTATGTCATGCGCAACACTGGACGTTTCACAGTTTTCGTATACTTTTTCTTATATCCATTAACTATTAATCTCATTCATAACCTGTTGAAACATTCCTCGCATGCTCTCTCCATACTATAAGAACCATATCACCTGCATATGCATCCAACTTGATTCTATATACGCAGCCTTTAAACAGTTCACCTTACAACTTTATCCATTATCAAATAAAACTGAACAATGAATCGCTTTCTCTGACACCTTCATTTTCAAGTAACAAACATATAGAATCTTAAAACATATCGTACGTGACATATTTTAATATAATTACTGGTTGGTAATAGATAGTGAGTTATTATATATCTTATTTATTTTATACGGGAAGAAAACGTACAGTTTTTAGCAATAACTTTCTCAAATATTATTTTACATAACCAAGAGGGATAGCAGTGGATGCAGATTTAAACAGATATTGTAAGACATTTTAGGAATTTCACTATAGAAAATTTAAAAAAGAAAAACATTTTAATGGGGATATTTTTTAATTTATCAACAAAACTTGTAAACAAATATCCTATAAGAGTGTATACAATATGAGAAATTGGTTAAAAAAATATTGATATCAAATTGTGCCTTTTAAAAAAAAATATTTATTGGATTTTAAGAAACAATTAACACTTGTTTTAAGCGTAATAATCAGTGCCCATTACATAACATCGGATTTCAGGTGTTAAAGTTTACAGAGTGTTTTTTTACGCAGGCTACCATTACTTTCTCTGTGACCGTTGAAGATGAATTTTTTTAAATGAGGTATACGCCTTACATCTGTTGTCTGTCTGTCTTTGTCTGAATATCTGTCTGTCTGTCTGTCTGTCTGTCTGTCTATTTGTCTGTATGTTTTCTATCGATTGACGAATACGTGTAATCACATTTTAATAAAATTCGGTATGTTAACTTATTTTTCCATATTTCTAAACGTATTCTTTTGATAACTCAAAATTTGGTGATAGTTGCAGTAAGAAAAACACAAAATTTCTATTTTGTCAAATTCGGCTTTAAAGATTTTAATCAAATTTTGCTCTAAGTCTCTAAGAAACCAAACAAAACTTTTGGTTGCCCTCTCTCGAAAAATGCAAACCAAGAATCAAGATTTTTTAAATACGTAATTCTTCAAAATCGACTTTTCCTATTTTTTGTTAAAACTTTAAATGAAATGTAAGGACTCAACCCGTCTTGAAAATTGAAGTGTAAAAATTACAGTTCAGGAATAATTGGCAAAAACATAAACTATCTTTACCCACTACTATTATCTTAAATACTAGATTGTTATCACATTTACGCTGAGGACGGATTAATGACTTCTAAAGCAACTTAAGAAACATATTTAATTAGTTTTTGACAGTTGACATTCATGACTCATTTTCAAATTTTGATTGACAGAACTGACATTTTTGGTGACAGATTTGAATCGTTTTATTTAGTTTTAGAGATGGGTGAATGGAAAAGTTTGTGTAATATGTATGCACAATTTATTAAAACAACACTTTTGTAATATTTACAATATTACTTATGTTACCATTGTTTAAGAAAGATCAATAGATGAAATGTTAGAAAATAAAAATATTACTAACAATAGATAAGGAAAAATACATTAGAAAATGTTAATAGGAAAAATTATTATTAATAAATTTTGGATTAGGAAAATGTTCGGGAACTATACTGTGTAGAAAACAAACATATTTATCCTTGTTCTCATTATTTAGAAAAATACAAAAGGCTATTGTTAAAATATGTATATGCCTGCAATATTTGGGCCTACACTAACCTTGAATTGAACTCGGAAAAAACAGAATTTGAATAAAACGACAGCAGAAAACTTCTAGTCAAGGACAATAAGTCATCAATCAATATAGTTCTTACAATGGGCAAGGCAAAGCAGCATTCACAAGAGATAAATTTATAAAAGTTGTTTTCGAAATTACGTAAACAAATTAATTTAAATTAACAATCGCCAAAAGAATATGAATTTATTCTACATTCAACGAAAAATTTTAATTTTAGACTAAGAAATAAGAATGATGAAGCCTATAACAAATAGCCTGACGAATACGTATATCACATATCCTTTTAAGGTTTTAAATTACATTGTTTACAATAACTTCGATATTTTTCATCGTAGAGATGTGAGGTTGGTGCTGTAACAGAATTTAAATTCACTAATTTGTATCTAGTTTAGTGTTATAAGTTGAATAACACGAGATATGAACCTAATACTTAAAGTTAACCATTTTTTAATTCCAATACAGCTTAATATAAGCAGAGTATAACCGTTTATACCAAAATACCATCAGTTTTGTGTCCGTCTCGTGCTTACGTACGGATGACAACGACGATGGATGGACAGCATGTCGAAACGTGAAGGTCAGTAAAAAACCGGAGGTCAACATTTTTGACAATTACCAAATTTTCCCTTTTAATTCGTGTACTGGGTAAAGAAAATTGTTACAGATTGGGCCCTATATAAAAATAGCCAACCTTTTCTCAGTACTTCAAATTAAAAAATTATTTGCTATTAAATAAACTGTGCCAAAAACACACTTACTCACATATCTCCAAAAACTAACCAAAACAAATTATCACCAAAAATGTCAGTTCAGTAGTTCTCAATCAAAAAGTGAAAATGAACCAAGGAAAATTATTTAGAAAAACTACTTTTGTATTTAAATGAAGGCCTAAACATGTTTTTCTAGTGCCAATAAACACCTGATCATCGTAAGTTGAAACTTAATATTTATAACAATGAAGTTGTTATCTATATTTTTATTTATTTTTATTTAAATTAATTAAAGCTTAAAGCCACACGTTTGCTGTGTCAAATGTAACTTCACCTACGTTACCTTTATTTAATTATTTACCGTTTATTTAATTTTACTTTAATTTGAATTGCATTAATTTGTTTTGAATTAATTTGCATTTATGAATTTACTTTTAAACTTAATCTTTATTAGCCACACTTATTTTGCGCTAATCTATTTCTGACAATTAAATTTATTTGATTGCTATCGAAATCTTACCAAAACTAGGATGGTTGAATTAAATTAATTCCACAAACAACTTCTACTTTTTAACCATCTTCTGGGTTTATTCTCCTCTAGTTATTTATATAACAAGAATCACATTCAATTAAATATTCATATCAATCTTAAGACTACTCATTCTTTCACACTTTCATTCTTTAAAAACTAATTTATGCTAATACACAATATTTAATTGTTGACAATTTTAAAATCTTAATTTATTATTCAATTTACATAAAAAACTCTACGAAAGTCTCTACAGATTTTGTCTTATTGTTCTTATTAATTTATAGCAAGTCTATTACAAAACAATTTTCTTTAATTTAATTATATTATTTTCAAATTACTTTTATTTTGCCGGCTAGCTCAATTACTTTCTCTTAATTTCGTTTATAAAACTTTACTCTTAATCTCGGGCATGGGAACTTTTATGACTCATCAAAGTGAAATACTAGATTCTAAATGATTGTTAATTATAAATTTTGGTACTTATCAACAGTTACGCCTCGTCTTCTTTTGGCACTTGTACACAAACACAATCACCCACTGCTTTTATTTATTTGATTTCTCTTTCTTCACTAACGACGGACTAAACACACGTATATCCTTATCCTGGGAGTTCGGATGCTGCAAATCCTGGTTCCTTGACGAATGGTGAATCCCTGGTATTACTTCCGCTAAACGCTGCTTGGTCTCCTAACTCGTTCTCAATTTAACTCTTAAATCGTCGCGATGATTCTCTCCTCTTCCTTTACAACTTTAATAATCCTTGACTTTAATTATTATTACAAAAACAACAAAAACTACTAAATTTTGTGGCAACTCTGCCTTTAAGTTATTCGACGACTTTGAATTAAACCCTCAGGTTCTCAGTTTAAGACTCTTAACACCTCCTTACTCTGATTCCCAGCTACAGCCAAGACCTACACACTCTCACCCCCAGTTTTAGACTGACTCCTCTTCCCGTTGGATTTTGCCTCCCCCGATTTCCAAGTTCCGCGTCTTCCTCGCCTATTGGTCTATATCTAATTTTTTGAAACTCAGGTCTCTTCTGATTGGACATCCAAACTTTCTAAAATTCGTTACTTTTTTTTACGTACGTTGACTTCACCCCTCGGAGATACCGTTAGGTACTTACTTTCTCATTTTTTCTAGGTTCCCTGTTTATGACATGCACTGCCTTTGGTAGCAAAACTCCGTTATGTTTGTGCCTTTTTTTATGTATGTCGGCGAACTTTCTTCCCTCAAAGAAAACAGAATGTTTTCTTTCCTTGTATTTGTCACGTTCTTCAAATTAGTACCGTTATCTCCCCAACTTAACTATGCAGCTGCTATTTGACGGTATAGTTTGCTTGGTAACATGTGTTTTGTCCCAATTTACTTATTCTTACAATTATTTATTAATATTAACCTTTTTATCGATTATTATTATTTTAATATTTTATACTAGACATTAATTAATTATTTATCAATTGTTGATCCTTTGAGATCGTTATATATTTTTTTACTTGATATTTAGCACACTTGTCCACAGGTTTAAGCTGTAGTGCACAGACAGACTTTACTCAGAACAGATATATCCGATAAAAACGTGACATATGTTCTAGAGTCATCACATAACATTCTCCATACTACGTAATTGTGAGAAAGTAAAAAGAATGAACAAAATTACAGCTGTGAAAACTGTGATATAGAATTACAAGATCAAAAAAGAGTATAACAAATTAAACTCGACATTTTTAATCTCTAGTTACTACTTTAATAACTCCTTTGTTGTCAAAAAGCGAACTTTTCATTGATTAAATCATCATCCTCAGGATGTTTTACACAATTTTAATGCAATTACATTGTTACAAGTCTGTACCCTTTTCACAACTACAAATGATGACGTAGAAAGGTCCTCGTGGTGAAAGTGTAGTATTTGTTGTGGAATTTGCGTGTTTCATTTAAATAGTAAACATATACATGGTGATCAAGTCAAGATCATTAAAGTTATAAAACTTTAAATGCTGAACTTTCTCTGCTTTTTCATAAAATCTAAAAATATGTTATACAATATTTTAAAAGTCGTCATTTTTCAATATGGCTGCAAATTTATTATTTATAAATAAACCATGTTGTTTTTTTTTTAAATAAAAAATGTGATTTTAAGAGTTTTGTATGCTTCTGAATTGTTTAATAAACCCAATCATTTAGAATGTACGGCCTATGAAACATAGGAAATGTATACTTACTCGGTTTTGGTGGTGGTTTTAATTATTTTTTATCTTCAATTTAAGAATTTTTAATTTCCCAAGGAATATAAAGCAGACGAGTTATTTGAACGTGTATGCATGTATATTTCGGTCATACTGTTTCAAAACAGCTGTTTTCAATACATGCATTGAGATACTAAAGTTGTTCTTTTTAGTCATAGAACCTAAAAACATCAGCTGAGGCCAAGGTCATCAGCTGTTACTTCGTTTGTACGATATATAAACGATGTAAATTATCTATAAAAACAACAGATACTCTCGATTGTAAATAACCGTTAAAACCGCTGTTACCATCTATTTGAATGTAAATAGGTTATAACATTTTAGTTTTTTATATTGTTTGCAGTATAACGAAAAATATAGTTCAACACTTGTACCAAAAGAAGCTTTTCGATCCTCGCTCATTTTCCTACTTGAGTAAACTTGAGCTTGTATCGAAATGCATCACATATGATCCTAGTGATGAAATATACTGTTGTTAAATTATTTCACATGATCATTAGGCCCTACTAATAAATTGCATATTTTAAACGTGTGTTTGTTTATTAAGATTATTATTTTAGAATTTTTCAATTACAAAATCTACAAAATGATAATCTTACTGGTAATCTCTATATTAAGAATTTCAATAGTCTGTAACTCCTTGCCTTGGTTATTTCTACAACACTTTTTGGTGCACAACATAGATTAAAACAATAGAAACT
The DNA here is from genome assembly GCA_963513935.1 of Aphrophora alni. NCBI lineage: Eukaryota > Metazoa > Arthropoda > Insecta > Hemiptera > Aphrophoridae > Aphrophora > Aphrophora alni. The sequence continues at coordinate 102,503,489 of OY740769.1, read as the reverse complement.
TAACCAACCAATAAGGATACGTCGTACCTTACAAACTAATGGAAGTGATGGCTAAATATAATGCAAAGCTAATAATGGATTATACTTTAAAAAATTGTATTTATTTTGCTTATGTTAATGTACGTTCTTTTCTTCACAGTTTTGAGTTTTGATATTATGGTCTAAATTACATTTTGAGAGAGTTGCAATTTTTGTTGGTTAATTTTGGCTGGATATAATTTGGATGAAAGATGAATTTATAATGTTAAATAAATTTTTGGTTTGATAAATACAATTATAGATTCCACTTAACAATGGTTCTAAGTTCGAATATTGTATTTTAGCTAGTTAGCTGTTTTTTCATCAGTTCAATAATTATTTTTAACACTAAATCTTCCAGTATATATAACACTTATGCTGCCGCTTTTAATGTTTTGAATAGAATCCACCAAAACATCTTTCTTCACCGTAGAGACATCCTGTTCTTCCTAAGTGTTCTTTCTCTTTGTTTCCTTTTTTTTAACTCATGACATATATCGTGAATTCTATTACTGTTCCTGTTGCAAAAGTGTTACTATATGGAGATCAATGATATTTATATCTAGTTTAGTATGAGTTTTGATGAAATATGTTGTTTTTGGTTGGTGATAGTGAATATGTTTAATTGGGTGATTTTTGTATTACATGATGTTCATATAACTTTGCAATCGTTACACTCCTAAAGACCCAATGAAGCCAAATGTTTTTTTAATTAGGACCTAAAAGTGAAATAAAATAAACTTCTTCACATTCAAATAACCTGCTTGTCTTATATGCTATAGGGAATTATATTTATATCCGAAATTAAGATAAAAACATAAAAAAGCACCTGCTAAATATCGATTAAGTAATACATTACCAATCTTTCATAAACCATAGCTTCTAAAATGGTGGCATCACAAAAATATGCAATAATAAAAATGTCTTCAAAATATATTATCCGACAGTAAATAACATAAATAAAAAATTGGAAAATGTCGGCGATTTTTAAAACTTTTTAAAGGGTTCCCCAAATAACTTTTGTGTATCTTTAATAGTTTTAAACATATGAATGTTGGCCATTTTGAGTTGATCACCTTTTATAAAAACTCGGAAACAATTTGGACAAATAATATGGCTGCAAATTCATTTAAAAAATAAAAAGTCGAGAATTCGAAACTAATAATACCATTACTCTGAATTAAAACAGCTCTTTATTTTAAAACTCTGCATTAGAATACTCACATTAAAACAATAACAAGCAGCTCATCTTGGTGGCATCTTGAAAAACATTTCTAAATTATTAACCGCTTCTGAAGTCAAAGCTGAAGTTTAAGACAAATTATGCTGGGGGTCGTAATATGTCTGAAGCACTAGATTTATAATTTCATAACCTTTACATTTAGACAAATACGTAAGCTAATATATATATACATACATATATATTTGTGTTACAACAATGATATTGTTATCAGTTATTTAACACGTAATATAATAGCAACGTTATTTCGTAACCATTTTTCAAAATTTTGATTGTCTTTGAAAGGGAGCAAGGTAATTAACACTTGTTTGGGTCATTTACATTGTCTTTTATTAAGCTTTACAATGACGTACCAAAAGTCCTACCTCTACATTTAAGATTTTTTAACCACCACTCCCTTCTCAATCCCCATAAATCATAAAGAGTCATATATGTAATAAAATGGGTCTGTTATATATCACAAGATTTATACAGAGTTCTATTTAATTATTTTAAGCATTAACAAAGTTAAAGAGGGTTGAATGGACTGTTTGAACACTCTGTATATATATATATATATATATATATTTCCAAGATATATATATATATATATATATCTTTGAAATAAATATTTATTTACTCACTTCGCTTGTGCAATAAACTCGTACTCAATGTAAATCACATTTGATTGAAATCGAACTTTTAATAATGGTCGTAAAATTTCATTTTGTATTTTCCAATAATTATTCATAAAATGTAAAATTTTTGTTGACTAGTGATATTGAACCATTTTTGGGGGTTAATTTGGAAAAGTGGTAAATTTGAGAAATATCGTCTTGTATAACCTCATAGCCAATTTTAATGGTTTTTTTTTACCGATAACTAACGAACCATCATAATAGAGAGATAGCAACCATCTTGTTTTTTGGGTGTCCTTAAATTTTCCCCCTTATTGTTTAAAGGCGAAAAAAATTTCAGTCATCGTAGCCTAATAAGAAAAGGAATAAAAAACATAAAATTAAGACCTCTCCTATACAGTAATAGGGTCATGGTCAAAAGAGAGGGTCACGGGCTTTTCGAGAGTTGGTCAAAAGAGATTTGTTAGGAAAAACATGAAAGACACTAACCAAAGACTACGTGGAAAAAAATGTAGATCTAGATAGGATACCAAGGGAATTGGGTCCTTAGAGGCTACACTTGAACAAATATAATCAAATTTGACTTAGTCTATTTTAATTAATCGTAATTTAGTGTTATTTTCATATGGGCGCTACCACCAAATTTAAAGTGATGAGTCAAAATGTCGCTCCATGTGGGCAAAATATGTTTACATAGCAAATTTAATTAATAACACACTCATATTACATTGTATACAGCAACAGACAGATACCAAACAGATATTATTACAAAAAACCACACTTTTTGAACTTAGAGGATCAGAAAACTGCATCTGCAGAAAACTCAACATTGATTTTTATTTTGACGCATCTAATAACTTGATTTTTACTACCTATCGGCTATGTGAGAAAGTGAAAATAAAAAAGATTACAGCATTAGTTTAACAATCATAAGACGCAATCAGTCACTTAAACTTATTCCCATTTAAAATTTTTTAATTATTTCTTACACGACATTTTCACGATGGACCTCCAAAAATAAAAAGTAAAAAAAAAAAAAAAAATATTGTCTAACATCGTATAACAAAGAAAACGTTCCTGACTTAATTTACAACCTGTATATATGAATAGATTATTATATATTTTTATCTGTATGGTTAATATAACACTATCTCTTTGTCATATTTGTACTAAGGTAGTATCTGAAAAAACCCTTGGAGAAACTATATAATTATAAACAACTACTATAAATAAGATTATGTCTTGGATTAAGAAAACATGCTAGGTGTCGAATTATATTCTTTAAAGTATAATTCTAAAAACAAAAGTTCATTTCAGTTCTTGATAAGGTTCTAATAATAAAAATGTTCTGTAATTCTGCTGTTAATAAAAATTTTAAGCATCCACACAGTAAGCATAATTACTATAAAAAAGTTAGTTTTCTAAAAAAATAAAATAAAATAATAATAATAATAACTTAATAAATATACGTAAATAAAGCTTTCTGTTAATAATTATCCATTTCATTCTAACTTCGTTCAGAAAATGTTCTATCACAAAAAATGTCTTCTACAAAAAACTTACGTTTCATTTAATATAGGAAATGTGTTTAGAAAAAAAGAAAAAATTCCATCTTATTTGGGCTAAGAAAGAATCCCGGCTTAATGGTCTACTGCGTGTCAGATAAGGTCTTATCTTTGGTACTTATCTCGCTGTTCGGCCTTGTAAATCAAGCCAATAAGGCGTAAGCTGTTGAGTTCGCCAAAACGTCGCCATTCCCTTTATTCTTCAAGTCCCCATTATTGTAGATTAACTCCAAACTTATAACACAAGTTTAGCAAGTCCTCACTTGTTATTTATAACATTTGTGAAGATTAGAATCTCCCCCTGGTCTAGATCTGGCCTAATGATACCATTGTTTTAAGGTTTGACAAACACACAGTTATAAAAAATTGTTCATATGTGTTTTGAGATAAAGAACGAAATTTTAAATCAAGTAGTAAATCACGCAGCATAAATGATCAAAAAACACTAATGGAGTATTATTACGTTCAGGTGGAAAATTAATTCGCTTATTTAGGGGTAAACAAAGCTGATGATCATGATGAAATTTCAAAAAAAAATATATAGTAAATATCTTTTTTTTCTTTTTTTATAGACTATAAATGGCCACAAGAATAATACTAATTTTATGGTATACATATATATGATGACACTTGCACTTCAATGCCCGGAAAAACTGAAATTAATTATGACCAGCAAGTGCTAGAAGAATTTTCTAGCCCAGTGTAAAACGAAGGGTTTTGAAGTAATTACGGAATAATAAGAAGATATTTTTGATAATTATGAATAGTTATTAATATGATTTATTTGGCCATTTTTTGTCTTCATTTCTGTATATACACGACGTTTATAAAGTATAAATCAACTCTTGTTATCAAATAATAAATCCAGAACATAAAAATGAAAAACACCAACATAGCCTAGTAGCCTTGGATTTTGTACAACACTTAGAACCAATCATCTTTACGTTTCACTTTAATTTGAAGAAAAATAGATAAGCCGATTTTGAGAAATTTCAACTTTTGTAATATCCTCATAGCCTTATTGGTTTGTAGCAATTAATCAAGGATTAACATTTTTAGAGAGTTAGAAACAAATACTTTGGGGGGGTCGTTTTTCTACACTTTAGGAAAATTTAATCAAAATCATTAAAATACAGAATTTCATTAAAATAGGTCCACGCGTTTGTGCTAAAGAGCAGTGTGCATAAGACATACAAAGACGCTATACAGAGATACACATCAATAAAAACAAACACTTTTATTTGACTAAGGTGGCTTCAAAAACAATGTGTACTTGAAAAAAAAAACTGAAATACTATTTTTAACAATTACTGTATCTAACTTTCTCTGTACTACAAACGTCATAAAATCAAAATAACCAACAATAATCAGTCAATAAATTGTTTTACATTCTTTTTTATGTATCCTAGTCACAAAATTGTTACTATATATAATGTTGTTAATATATTTTTTTCCCGTCTATGTCACTATATGCTACTTACTTTTATTGATGAGTTTCGGAAATTATTCTATCATCAGAATTTCTTCTTTTTTCCATAAATGATAGAACATTAAACAATGAAACTGTACAAAACAAATACACATTTACACCAAACACAATACAGTCCAAAAAAAAACCTAGGAGGTTAATGTCGCTGTCATAGATGAAATGGACCATATGATTAAATATCACAACAATGGTCACCCAATAATGAATAAAACTAAATTAGAGTTGTTGCATACACTTATAATGTTTCCTTTTTGAGCCAAAACATTTTGAAACCCCATCATGATTTTACAAACATTCTATATATATATATATATATATATATATATATATATATATATATATTACTGTTATTAGTTTACACGCTGCTGTCCAGCATAAGAGAATATATCATCTTCCTCTCACTGTCACCAAAATACATGTGTAATAAAAACAATTTGTTAAACAGCGATGTTTCAAAGTAAAACAAAAAATAGAAGAGTGATTAATAGACTAAACTTGGAACTTAAGTAGCCTATAATAAATTGTGACATATTAAACACAGGCACTGAAACTTCAGTGTGTAACGAGGCCTGGGTAATTTCACAGCTTTGTTGCTTGTCCGCCCACACGTTGACTTGGACACATATTTCATGTTTCTTGCTTGTCCGCACATCGGTCCATAACGTATTTCATGACGTACTATCTCAAAGAAATGGACTGTTTTATTGTAAAGATCAAAGAGCCGCAAGTTGATACAATTTTTAGTTCAAGTACAAATGTCTCACATTGAAATGTGTGACTATTATAAAGTGCGTCAATTGATTCATCTTGACAAATTATAGTTTTAAAAAGACGAGTAATTTTTTATAAGTTTAGTTGTTTATAAAATATTTACAATTAATTAATTTTAGATTAGAATTAAAACATTTAAGTTTTATTAAATAATAGTATAAAAAGGAAAGAAACAATCTAATTTAATAAATGGAACATGCTTTTAAATTTGCTTTACGATATAGATAAAATATACTAGTAATTTTAACTAAATACAGATGTAAAAACACGATAATGCGAATTCAAAGTTATAGAAGATATAAGAAAGTTTCCAATTTATATTTTTATAATATAAAAAAATTCCAAAGAGTCCGAAGAGGATTTAGGGCAATTCCTATAAACAATTTTAGCGCAAAATTAAAACAATATTTAGAATGATTAAAATCGCTTTAGGTGGGGTAGTTTAAAAATCGCTGTACATATGTAACTTCTGACTAAGACATATAGCACGTTCTTGTGTAGGTTCGAGAAGCAATGATTCACTGCTAGTGTCTAATGTTAAAGCTAATTATATTATTTTCGAAGAGGCCCTAAGGTAAATTTTTTTTTTTTTACTGTGGTGTCTTATTGTCTCTTCTTTTCTATACCTATTATAATATATAAAGTGAAAACAACAACAAAATTGTAACAACTTTAAAAAACTTGAGTACTACTAAAATGTCCTTTAACAACAAAACTTAAAACCAAATTAATATCGATCCTATATACTCTCCCATGAGCATCACATATATTAAATAATACAAATCATATGTTATATCCTACAATTTTGTTTATTTGTTTTGAAATTTGAGGTGTGAAGTGACAACAATGTTCATCGTATTTCAAAATAAAGTACAAATATCAAAGGCGTTTGTATTCGTGTCAGTGTAATATATCAGTCAGTGTTATTATTAGTGTAATGCACGTGTGACAGGATTATACAGGCACAATATTGTAAAACTTATTGAAACAAAATACATTCCGTTGTAACAATATTATTTCGAAAGTTTAGCTTTAATTTATTCAATCTCCTTTTCTCTCCCCAAATATAAATGTAAATGAAAGATACGCTGTGAAAATCATAGTGTTGCAACGAAATGTATTTTGTTTCAAGACATACAGATAAATGTGTAACGATCCTACCACAGTTATATATATATATATATATATATATATATATATATATATATTTACAATACTTATATAGTGAGAGAGAAAGAAAGAGAGAGAGAGAGAGAGAGAGAGAGAGAGAGAGAGAGAGAGAGAGAGAGAGAGAGAGAGAGAGAGAGAGAGAGAGAGAGAGAGAGAGTGTGTGTGTGTATCGGTTTGTATGTTCATCAACATTTATTTTTCAGACATTATGATTCAATATTTTTTTATATGAGGAAAAGGGTTTTTATTGTTATTATTCCTAACAAAAAAATAATCGCAAAAAATAATCAAAATTTGAATATTTCTGTCATTAAAAAAAATCATAAAAATTTAATGTTTACAGTACTATTTTAATAAAAATTCACCCTATAAACGCAAAACGTATTTGTTGCTTGAAAATACCATTCACTGGAGTGTTTAAATGGCCTAATTTCTTAAAACTATTTCAACCGATTTTCAAGAACCATGAAAGTGAATAACCAAAACCTGAGTGGCAGATCGCATTTGAAAGAATATCACAGTTCAAGATGGATTCAAACCGGATCCAAGATGGCGGACAAAAATTTTAAACTCAAAAATATATATATTTTTTAAACTACGTAGATACGCATTTGTTTCCGCCTCCAAGTATCTCTCAGGTGTGCAATATAAAGCCATTTCACCCCTGTATATTACAAATAGTATTACGGTTGATATCGAGTTCTTAAATAAAATGGTTGAAGTTCCTTTCGTTTACAGTCATTTCGTTCCTACAACTAAACTTTGTTTTTATAAAGTTATATTTTATGAAATTTGTTAACTTAATATATTTTGTAATTTAGAATAAATTGCACAACTAAAATTAACATAAAACAAAGTTTGCATTATTATTCACTTTGATATTGGCCGCAGGTTTTGTTTTAAGCAATTTAATTATGATATTCTCATTTATATCTACAGTAAATCTTAACAAATGACCAGTGATTTACAAGCATAGCGAGCATGGAGGTAAATTATGAATGTTTATAAAATCATTCCATAATTACTTTTCACCTTAAATGCAAATAACAGAAATAATCCGCCTTCAATAATCGCATTTAAAACATTAATTAGGATTACAAATCTATAAAGAGTAACGATAAAGTAATGACAATTGTTTAGCTCAGGTAATAAAATACAGAATTGTTCAAACACTTAGTGTAAATAGAGTTTATTAAGAACAAGAAAAGTAATATTTGTTGTTATTTGAAATAAAATTTCATAACAAATAATGTTCTAGTTATACTACGCGGTGATGTTTAAGTTGATACGTCACCCAGCTATAAAAAAATCAATTAACAAAACTCAATTCAAATACTTTATATTGTTAAAAATTTATTTTTAAATACGAGTATATTAAAATAAAAATATAGATTAACTTTGGAATTATTCTCTACATAGACTTTTCGTTCGTTATTTAAAACGAGTGGAACCACATTTTATTATTTAATTCCCTCCACAATAAAATATAAACAAAACAAGAAATAATACATAAACTAATTTTAAAAGTTATTTTAATAAGTCAGGATTACAAAAAAGTTTATATACATACACACATATTCAAATAGAAATTAACAAGATTAATGTAACTAAATTATTGAGGAGACAGATTCACAGGACTTCTCACGGACCTATCTTATCGAAAAATTAAACACCATATAAACCAAACAAAAAACACATACACCTTCATGTTAATAATACATAGGTATTCAATTTTTTTAAAATTACAAATAAATTATTGTTATATATATAAACAGATTCAACAATCGACTCTATTATTCGCTTTCTATTGTCAACAGCCATCTGGTTACCTCATGTTTACCTGGTTATCTCATAAGTAGCATTACTGCTGTACTCTGTTGCCTCTTTACTAAACCAGAAATGTTTCTATAGACAACATTTCCTAAGGGGTATTCCTTGAATAGCTTTAACAATATTTTTCTGTGATACAGTTAAAGGCTATATGACAGAACGTAAAGCACTACTCCAGGCTAAACTGTCATATTGCAATAAGGTTTACTTAGGAATAGTAAACCGTTTTTTTAAATATTCAAGGGGCAAAACGTCTTTTAATTAAATAAATCCAAACAATTGTTTTGCCCTCTGCTAAACATACTGCATATGTGGAGAAGTTAACACCTTAATATATATATATATATATATATATATATATATATATATATATATATATATATTTATATATATATAGGCTCACAACCCCAATGTACTACAAGCACAAGTTATCGATGTGACATCATTGCACGATTGCAGTCTTAGAAGAGGTTCCCCAGGACCACAATCCAACCTATGAAATATTGGTATACATTTAATTTTGGCAGTGTTCATAATACTTTATTAATAGTGTTCTCTGGAATGAGGTAGAATCACTATATTTCAATTTGAGCTGTTATTACAAATTGAGGTTTATATATATATATATTTTTTTAATAGCTAAAAGTGAAAAATATTATGACTACCAAAAACGGTAAATTTCCGTTTTCGGTCTAAGCAGGTTTTCGTATATCCTATTAAAAATTTAAGATATTTAAATTTTGTATCGATATTATTAAAGAAATAAAATAAAATAAAACAAGTTAAAAAAACTCTTTGTTATTTTAAGCACCTTTGAATTAGGAATAAAAATCTCTTCCTTTTTTCCAAACGACTTCATTAGTTTTTATCGTCCTGTTCACATTATACGACTTTATGAGTGCCATTATAGTACTTACCCCGCCACATCATACAGCGTAATACAAGCAGATCCTCTAAATATAATTCCCAAAGTTGGTTTCTCGGGCCATGTGGGAAACGTTATATTGTATTAGTAGATCAAAATGTTTTGTCTAGTAGGGTAAGTTTTTTAAAAAGAGATATTACACACCTTTTTGAACCTCGTTACTATGTGTATCGCTACATTCTTGACGTCGGCTAGGGGGCTAAGAGGCCTCGTAGATGTGTATATACTAAAAAGTCTCCATTCGCTTCGCTCATGTCAGTGCATCTGACCTATCACCCCTCGAAGCTTCTACACTACACGAAGTTTCCACTCACTACACTCATGTAGGTAGCTACACGCTGCCCAATCTTATATTTTTACAAAAATCATATTTTCCTGAGTGGTCAGGGTACACAATAACGTCGCTATTTTTCATCGAAGAGAAGTGTGGTTGTTACTACTATTACATTCTGAATTGAAATCTGTAAATTTGCATTAAATTTAATAACTTGTAATTTGAATAACACCGTTATGAACATAAAACAGTTTAAAGTTAACCTTTTTTGTTAGATTTAAAAAAATTCAATACATCTTAATATAAGCACAGTATAACCGTGTATACCAAAATTCATGTTCATAACATCATTTTTGTTTTGGCTATCTTGTTTACGTACAGATAACAAAGTCTGACGGACAGCATGTCGAAAATCGTTGTTTCGGTTTCTGAGGCCATAAAACGTGATGATCAGTTGGAGGTCAAATTTGAGTGTATTTATAGTCAAAATTATTTTGACACAATTAATTGTTTTACAAGCATGGACACATAAATGCTGATTGAAAAGAACGAAACAATAAATATTTTGTTCTAAAAAATATAATTCATGAGTGTTGGGTAGTTATGTGTTAATCAAATATGAAGTTTGTTAATTTGAAAACGGTCATTTAACAGCAAGTTCTAAAGCTACATCACATAACTTGTCCACGCCCTATGGTGGTGACATCTTGAGGCAAAACATTTTCACAGAATTAACTGCTTCTGAGATCAAAGCTGACTGAAGGATAAATTATGTAGGTTGTAGTAATTCCTCTACCCCCAAACACTTGATAAATATTTAATGAAATACTGCACAGGCGACAATTCCTTACATTTGAAAATAAATTGGTTTAAAAAAATGCAAAGTTTTAGGCATGTGTAGACAAAATATTTTACTTAACTTTTATTTTCAAAAATGTCATTGGATCTTTTAAAAACCTATGCGAGTAGAACTCTCCTTTATATAATTTGTTATACTAAATAATGGTGCAAAAACATCGCTAAGATCTCTCATTCATTCCGTCCTCAAAACCAAATAAATACTAAAAATATCATTACCGAAATCATCAGTTCGGACAATTGTCAAATGAAAATGAACAGTGGCCCTAATGTGTGAAAAATATATTTAAATTAGAGTTTTTCCTACGTCATAAACGTTTCCACGGCGAAGTAGTACTTGATTAAAATCAAGGTTTTAAAGACAACGTTTATTTTGTGTTTTTTGCCTATTATTACTGAACAACAATATTTTTTTATTTACTATGTCATACTCTGGTTTGGGGAAATTATTTATCACACATTACTAAAATTTTAACGAAATCGATAGGGGCAATTTTGAGAAATAACGTATTTTAAAAGTCCCCTTGATCGATTTTTAAGTTCCTTATCAATCAGTTTTCTTTGACCTATAGAAGAAAAAAAATTTAATAAGTATTTTATTTATTTTTTTTTTGTTAAAAGAGGAAACAACAACTTTATACGTCGGCCATTTTGAAAATGTGCAAAATAATAATTTTTTATGCTTAAATTCTTTAATTTATATTCTAATAGCACACAGAAGAAAGTACCGCCATCAATCTTTCTCAAAAACCGTAACTGTTCTATAGGTCAAATTGCGGCGGTGAGTTAAGTTTGCGCTCTGTCAACTGACTAAACCTTTCCCCATAAACCAAACTTATAAGTATAGTAATAAAAACCAAACGTAACTACTTGCATTCAAAATTTATTTGGTAAATGTCACTAAAGGTCTCGGGTGAAATAAACAAATAAACTGTTTAAACCTACACCAAACAGCTGTCCAAAATATTTTGGATTGAATGATCAAATAATTTGTGTACGTAAGATAAAGATATAACAATTTATATGTTCTGTATTTACATAAAATAAACCCCGTAACACAGAGTTATGTAATTAATTACACAAAATGTGGTATTGTTTTTGAGTATCCACTCCTTTACTTATCCTCTCATTTGATCTGGGCATTACAGTCAAGCTTCACGAAATGATTTACTGGCTTAGTGTAGGATTAAGGAAAACCTGGTTTAAGTCCTTTTCAACCATTAATTTTAAATAACAACCATATTCAACTAGTCGTACAACTTAATCTGCTACTTTTGATTAAAATTCCAGCTACTAGAGATTTAATTGTCAATTTTTATCTTAACTCTAAGGTTAAGTTTTAAAAATTTTGCTTTTAATTATATTTATTAATTTGTGTAATAGAAAAAAACAATCAAGAATCATGTGATGCAGATATTAAAGTTGTACAAAATGCGTTATACGAGATGTAATAAGACTTATAGGTAAAATTATATAATGGAGAAAATAGGTTTTAAATATGAAATCAACCTCTCCTTAAAATGTTTGTGTACAATCTATTTACTAACGTATTTTATTCATTTGAAATATTCATCAATTATTGGAAACTTTAATGAAAAAACATGAAAGAAAAGAAAACTTTCCACGGTAAACACTTTATTTAGGAACGACGTTTTGATGACAGTCATCATCCTCTGTTATTACATGTACACAATTAGGACTGAACTGTTACTGACAAGAATTTTGCTTCAACAATTTAGCGGCAATGATGAAACTTGGCTCAACACCCGAGACTATACAGCTCAAATTCAATAGAACGTAATCAAACGTATAACAACAATAATATATGTAGAATAAAAACTCTAACACAAGATCTCACTAAAACGACGTTTATTCAATCAAACGCGTTTCAAAAACAAAGTCGCCATCCTCAGTGATACACGAGCTACAATAACAAAACTATAACTAAACCAGCACTGCGCCAACCCCCGTATTTATACAAAACTAAAGGGGGCGTGGCCTAAATCTACTTTCTAATATTAAGGCGTAAACAAGTGTCTAGCGTCAATCTAATTAACTTTAAGTTAACATCAAACTAATACAATATTCTAAACTAATCTCCCTCTTTTTAAAATATATATTATTCTTTCTTAATTTATATAATATATCCATTATTCTAAATAGAAATAAAAAGTAGAAACTGACGTGTCAATAACCTTAAACTAAAACCGTTCAAAAACTAAAAGAAACTTAGATTTCAAAAACCTAAAAACACGCACACATACAAAGAAATAAACGCAAACAGCAAAAATGAAAAATAACAACATAATTCAAACAAACGCAAAATGTACGAGATAAATCATATATCTACAAAGTACCGAAAATGAAAAACACTACAGCAACATGAAATATAAACCGAAAACAAATTAATAACAAAGTTGAAAGAATGAAATGAAAATTAAATAAAGCACAGACATAAGACAAAAATATAAAACGGGTATTAAAACTAAAATCGTTACGAAAAAATAAACTGTTATTGAACATAAGGTTTATGGACCAATTTATTGAAAGCTTTCAGGTATACAATTCATACGGTAAACTAGGAATTCTAAAAACGTATTTTCTAACAGGAGACTTTTCCTAAAAGAATTACAAATCAAATAATTGTAAATCACTTTACAAAAATGGGCTACAGAAAACAAAAAAACGACATCGATGTTTGGGCTAAGGAAGAATCAAGGCCTAATGGTGTACTGCGTGTCAGATAAGGCCTTATCTTCCCACTTATCTCGTGACTTGACCTTGTAAATCAAGACCATAGGGCGTTAGATCTTGACGCCAAAACGTCGCCGTCCCCTTAATTCTTCTAGCCCCCCATTATTGTAGATTACACCCTTAACTTATAACACAAGTTTAGCAAGTCCTCACTTGTTATTTATAACTTTTGTGTAGATTTCAATCTCCCCCTGGTCTAGCCTCATGGTGTAATGTTTTTTTATTCTTATTCAAAATTACAGATATATACGCATGAACGTATGTATATTATTGTAGGTAAATGGAAATAAATTCGCAGCGCCATTTTTTTTTTAATTACACACCTATATTGAAATTATAATAGGGTAGCTGATATTCTACAGTCCATCCCCTAAAATAAGCTAAAAATAAAATTATGTAACTGTTGATCACGAAATTTATTTGGTAATTGAAATTGATCCAGACACTGTTATATTGATTACTTACGTTCTTAAAGTTGAATGTTCGCCTTGTATTTTAAATTGGAAAATTCACAACATTATAAATGTATGAATTTTTCTTTGATCCTACATATGAAATTTAATGTATTTTTGAAATCGTAATTTGCGTTTGTGTGTGTGTGTGTGTTTTTACACTGATACAAAATTTCATTTATAAAAAAGAGAAATTTATATGAAATTGAATTCCAGCCTTCAGTTTCCACTGATGGTAACCACCGTTTATTTATAGTGAGCCCCTCTCTCTCTCTCTTTCTCTCTCTCTCTCTCTCTCTCTCTCTCTCTCTCTCTCTCTCTCTCTCTCTCTCTCTCTCTCTCTCTCTCTCTCTCTCTCTCTCTCTCTCTCTCTCTCTCTCTCTCTCTCTCTCTCTCTCTCTCTCTCTCTCTCTCTCTCTCTCTCTCTCTCTCTCTCTCTCTCTCTCTCTCTCTCTCTCTCTCTCTCTCTCTCTCTCTCTCTCTCCTTTATTAAAAGTCAAATTTGAGAAATGTTTCGTGAGTAGCTAGTAATAGGTAACATATCAAAAAAAAAATTATATATTATTTTCATAACTCTCTGAGGATGAGCGTATATGGATCTAAGATTGATGTTTATTAAGAATTGATGTAATTCTTGATCAGAACAACGACGCCTTTAAAATCTTTAACAATACACTTGCAAGTAAAATTTTTATGAGTAATCATTTTGCCTATTCTACCCCTTACATATACTATATCCCGACAAAGATAGAGGTAGGGTTTAAAAATATCTTTAAATATATTTAGCCTAATTGTTGTCCGATTTTGTTGATACTAATAGCAGTTAATTATTTTGTTTCACTTAATACTAATTTGGCATTGATGTATTCGTAGAAATCCTCTTTATATTGAAAACATTAATTAAAAAATATATCACGGCTTATTATTTAGACAAATTTATAAATCGTATACAGTAAAACATCATTACGAAAATTGGATGTTTTCAACTACTTCAACTTAATTTAGTGTTTTCCATCCTGATCATAAATAAAAATCATTGGGTAATATTGACAATTTATAATTTAAATTGAAAATAATTTATAATCACTGCGGAAAAGAGTATATCGTGGTCATCTTAACCGTCCACTTATATTTTAATTATATCGTATAAATTTTACTTTATATTTATTTATCTTTTGGTGCATTTGTAAATGATTTATTTTAGTTTTATTTGACGATTTCTGTGAATAATACTGATGATGGCATCGCTATCCCGAAACGCGTCTCAGGAAGACGAACAAATAAGTCACTAACAGAAAAAATGTCTTATAAATCGATTGCTATTTAATATTTATTTAATTGCTAATATATTGGTAACGTTACACATACGTTTTAATAACTTGTGATTAAAAATTAAGTTTGGGGTACGATTTAATTAATAACATTTTAATGTTTAAATACCGTAGCCCAGTATTGTTATTTTTTATTTCTTAAGTTTTTTTTTTTTTTTTACATTTTTCAAAAAACTCACCGTACTTTCATATCATTGCAGTTATGTCTGCATGACTTGCGATCACAGATAATGTCTGGAAGAGGCTTAGATAATTACATATTCATTTCTTATGAATCTAAAGCCACATTGTGCTGTAGGCTGATGCCTTTAAACGATCTGATAAATGTTTATAACTTCACAACTATGTTTTAATGACGTGTAATCACAGATTACGTATTGAACAGGATTATTCAAGCAGGATAAGACCAAATTACATTAGCATCTCTGTCGAGACGAGAATACTTGATGTCTTCATAAACATTTTCAATTTGCATAATTATTGCATATAAGTTTACTCTAACACTGTTGCTTTCATTGACGTATCGAGGAATCTTGGAGTGTACTATCTTTTAAACTGAGTATATAGACAAATTTTCTCCTAAAGTTTTACAAATTTACCGTTTAAAAACTTTAAATAGGGTTAGTTAGCACTACATGACATAATTTGAATTGTTCCCAACATTTGTTTTTCTTACATGTTTATCACCCTCGCACTTAACGTCGACTCCAAAATTATAATCGGAATTATGTATTATTAACTAATATTTATATATTTTGCAAAGATCTACTTTTAGAGTATTAGGGGACACCTGAATGAATTATACGAAACAAATCATATTCTATAAAGTTTAGCTGTCATTTCAAATGGTTTAATGATATTCACGGGGTAGATTTTAATAAATTTTGTTTTAATTTGATAAATTTCACGACAAAATAATTACTTTAGCCAACGTCCATCTTTAGAATTTCTTCTATTACATGCTGTGCTTTCCAGTATTTACTGACAAGGTGATTTCTTGAGATGTGTTCTGATTGGATGAGGGTAGCACATATCAGAAAGTAGTTGGTGTCCTGTCTTTCATTGTTACAGAGCGGGCAGACGTCTGTAAGAATCGTGGCCGATTTAAATTCTGAATTCCTGTACGCTCTCTGTTCTTGGTTTATCATTTGCTAGTAGACTTTTATATGTCAGCCATTCCCTTGTTTCCTTAAGACCTGCTGATGGTATTGCGTATTTACAGCTGTATTTTTCTCACCTTTGCAGAAGCTAGGTGGACTTCTGCTGTAATTTTGTATAGGTCAGCACCTTCTTTAGTCATGGGCATCAACGCACTCATTACTCGGTATATAAACTGACTAGCAACCTATTTCACCACTACGCGGTGGTAGGTACAGTAGGTGCAGTAGCAAGAGTTAGATTACATTTTGTTGGTACATTGCCACAGATGGCGCTGACGACGGACTGAATGTTGACAAGGAAAACAACCTACTCTTTTTTGGATTAAGTTTTCATAGCAGCCATCTATCCTACGTAATTGCTGCTTGTTACAAAACTTTTGGCTCAAAACAATAATATACGTTTAGAACTTAGTCAAATTTAGAGAGCAGCGCTACTTGGTCGAAATGTGTTACAATTTTTGAAGTTGCATTTAGATCAAGAATTATTGTATTGTACCTGCGTCGTCCTCTCAGGAATTCAGTAGTGAAGGATACTCCACCCGGATTAATCAAGTATCCATAAATGTATTCAAGTTCTCGCTAGAAGTGCAGTTGTCAAGACAGAACAGGATGCAACACTATGGTAACCACGTGGGTAGCATCAGATAAGTAGAACTTGCAGTCAGATTAGCTAAATACAACTTCACTCAAAGTCTAGAAAGATGTAGGCTACATTTGAAAGCAAGCCAGCTGTTAATTTGATGTCTAGATGTCTAATCCGTCAGTGTGTTAATGGTAGATTTATCTCTTCATGAATCTCCTGCATGTCTCTCTATGTGGACGTTTTGTATTTAAATTTATTTTAAGATGGCTTATTTTTGTTTTTACACTAAAATATTATCTAATCATTATTATAAATGAAATTATGCACATGCTTTAAACTGAAATTCAAATGCTAGATGAGTGCTATAAATATAGTGAATGACTTTCAAATTTTTTATACGTCATTTCTTATAAAAATAGTAAAAAATAAATAAATAAAATAGACAATTAGTAGCAAGTATCTTGTCGTAGGAGCGTATCACTCGGAAGTGCCTGAACTGAAGTTCATTAATTTTATGTGTGGCATTGAGAGGTCACAGAAAGACGAGGAACTTAGGGGTGGTCTGAGAAGTCCTATTCGGTATTAAGCAGCCAGGATTTCAACATATACCATAGTCCAATGTTTTATTTTAGTAATTAGTGCTGCATTGATAATTATTTGACGTCTTACTAATCGTTGTAGGCAACGCGTAAACTCGATAGCGGGCGTGAACCACGGTTAAATATGTGTGATTAGGTTGTAATCGAGACTTAGACTCCCAAAGTTTCACAACCTGTTGCAAGTGATTTGGTTTATATTTTTGTGTGTTAATTTCTTTAAGTCTTACAACAGCTGGTTTAGTGCCTGGACTTTAAGTCAATTTTTCCTGATTATTTCAAATCTTCTGGGTTTTAAATTAAGTTAAATTCGTCGGCAGTGTTACTTAATTCAAAATGGCTTCTCACCATATTTCATCAATAATCTCCCGGTAAGTATATTACTATGTTCGATATCAAACCCACCGGGAAATTTTGTATTTCGTTGCAAATTAATAACATTTGATTAATATTTGACAGCCATTTTAAATTAATATACTCTGTAGTTGATTCATTGGCATTAAAAGAATCAAATGTCGTTTGATATCTTTTTGTATTTACTGTTTACAAAGTTTGCTTTATCTCGGTATAAAATATGTATACCTTCAAGCAGCTATTTCAGATCGTTGTACGACTTAAGTGTAAAAACATTACCATAGAAAAATCGATATTTGAAATTAGAAAATCGGTCACCATATTGAAATTTACTGACCAATATTTTTACTCACATATACGTAGTATAGATAAGATTATCTGATGGGTAAAAAAAAACTACCTCGAATATTTACTGATATATATATATATATATATATATGTTGTAAAGTTTCCTAATTCCAAAATTAGTGTTTTTTTTTTTTTTTTTTTTTTTTTTTTTTTTTTTTTTTTAATTGTGAATAATATGTAACGTCTGTCGTACTAACAGTGCTTTACATCGCTAACACAAACATAACATCAGGATTTTTTTTTTTTTTAGAAAATACAGATGCAATACCTAATTGGACACAGTGGTCACATTTTCTTTTTACACAACTTATATAAATACGTTTACATTTTAAAATGTGTTTACTTAATTAAATGGAAGGAAATCTCACAGTTTTTCGTCAAATTTTTCATAGTTTTTTGATAACTTTCAATTCAAAGTCTTAGTTCTAATAAATTTATAGAATATACAATCAAAATTTTTTGTGTTTAAATTTTATTCTTGTTGTTTAACCTCGCAGTCATCGTAGAAGAAAAGAACATAATCTTGAGATCCCTAACTTTAGTAGTCTCAGAAAGGAATTTAGTCCAAGACTGCAAGACGAAAGTTGTAGATCCAGATAGTGACCCTCGGAAATACCATACGCCTACTGACTATAATATAACTGAACCCTTGAGGGAAGATGTTATTGTACATATCTTGGCCTCCCAGACAACTTCTACAAGAGTCTTTTCTGTTTTCCGTCGCTAGCTTCCGCCGTCAGATTCCGATTTTTCGGAGGTCTTCCTCCATGTTTACAACTATCATTTTATTAGATTAATTTAATACTTCTTTCTTATCTTCCTGGTCTTCCTTAGAATATCTTCTCTTCTCTCCAATAACGCTCGGAACTCCGTTTTTTTGGAGATGACAAACAAAACGTTTCGTTTTCGTCCTTAAGTACCTGTATTTGAATAAATCTATCAATTTTATTATTTTAATCTTATGACAAGGTCCTCCTTGAAGTTTAATCTTTATTGGTGTTTGATTTTGTGTATAGGTGAGTGAGAAAATTTATGCAATATTTGTGCCCAGAGTTTTTAATCTTCACTAACATTCCTTACAACTTAACTTAACCAGCTACAAATGTGTTATCATCTTTACATCCCAGCTTTGGTGGAATTATTTCAATGTGATTTTCTTTGTTGTATGTATTTACCTATATTTATATTTCTTCGACAGATATTCCGTTCCCAGATTTTGTACATAACTTTTTATTTCAAAGTAATTATTAACAGTGTTTATTTTACCGTTTTATATGTATAAACATGAATATAACTAATCAATTTTACTGCTATTTTTTGTTTTTAATTATTTGAACTAAGCAATTAAATGACTGTCTGCAACTTAACACAACTTTTTAACGACTTTCAACCGTGGATTAACGATTTAAACGGGATTATTAAAATCGGATTATTTTAAAAAACATTTCCATCTAGTAATCACTGAATAAATTTGTAATAATTTATAATTTACATAATCACTCACATTTATTAATTTATGCAAGTATTTTCTTTTATCTTTTATGATTTTTAAACAGCAACGTTGAAATGACTTTTGAACATTAAAATATTTAAATTAATGTACTTTTAAATATCAGTCGTGTTACAAAAATTAACTCATTGCGCATTTTTTTTACTTACACTTTGCATATACTAGAGAAATATTATCAACATAAATCTAAAATCTTAACTAATTTATAATAGTTTTTTATTTTAAAAAAATGGATTCTTTTACGATTCCAAAGTGTTTATCGGTGATAGCTTGACATTTAGAGGTTATATTTAATATTTTATCTGAGCTTTAAAGAGTTGCTTGTACTCAATAAAAGAAACATTACTTCCAAATAGTAATAATTTTCATCAGTTTTTTGTTAAAATACAGTAATTTATTTATAATTTTCAAATTTATACGGGTTTTGAATAAACATTATTGACAATTGGTTTGTCAAACGAATTTCAAACATATTCTAAAACTCATGACGAACATGTTAACAACAGATGCATTAAAATTGGTCTATCAGATTGGAGATTTTTTTTTTAATACGCTAAACTTTAAATGTTATTTACAAAAAGTTCCAAATATTTCTTCACAAAGGAATGAAGTTGTGTACTTGTGTTACCCTCTCCCCCCACAAGAAAAAAATAATAATTGAATGTTCCGAAACAAGCACTTTAAATCATTTAATAAGATGGAATGAAATTATTCTTTGTAAACTTTAATATTCAATACAAATGATAAAAAGATATTCTAAATTAATGTGGTGCAGTATTTTTTAGGCTGACGTCCATCACAACTGTCAACGTAAATATTTACACACCCTGACAAAGCACACTGTCATTGGACACGTTTGATCTCTGAAGCAGTTAATTTCATGGAAACGTTTAAAAATGAATTATGTTGTTGCTAGGGGCGTACATATTACCTGCTATAAAATATTTTAGGTTTAATCTTCTTATTAATGTTTCGTTGTATATATATCTTGCAATACATTTATCATCTTTGTAGGTTTCCTTCCGTCTGCATTTATTTTTTCTTTATAATGTATTTGTTTGCCACCTTGTCGCAGGTGACCTTAGGTACTAGATGAATCATTGGTGTTCCTTCAAAACCCAATATGTCAATATCACTAATTAATTAAACCATAATTAACAATACACTTGTAGTATATTAATGATCCGTCGATGAGAACAGATCTTTTTGGTCGAGATTCTTTACTTTAAATATGATTTTTTTTCTGTATGGTTTAAATGTCATTATAATTTAACAATCAAATTAGCAATGAACTAAGTTAAATTTGTTGTGAATTGGCCCGATGAATTTTTTATTTTTTTAATAACTTTATTTGGAAAGTGAGGTAAGATGGAGTAATGTGAAAAAAACTCGTTTTCAATTGAAGTATCATACATTTGATATAAATTATATTATTTGTCACTTTTTTTTATGTAACCAATAAAATGGAGCTTGGGACAAATATTTATTATACCAATCCACACATAGTAGCCTAAGTTGTCCAACATGCGCAAAAAACTTTCAAAAGCTTGAAAAAACAACTAATATTTTATAACTCGGTCATAACCTTTTTAATGAAAAGAATTGTCGAATCCAGGTACAAAGAAGTATAAGGTACAAATTCATTTTTAAAGAGTCACAAATAAGGTATGAGTACTAAATATATTTTGGTTTATATAATACTATAATTGCCTGTAACAGCTGTATTATACCGATGCCACACAAGAGAAAATGAGGATGGAAAAATATCGCACTAGAAAGTAATAGTTAAAGGATGTGAATCCTCGGAATCAGTAGTATATTACCTGAGACCCCAAAGTTATGGTTGCCTGAAAAAAATATTATAATGAAACTATCTTGTTTATAAGATAAGAGTACAGCTGAAGTCATCTTATCACAGACGAAATGGGCGTTTTGTTCTGAAACCTCCAGGACAGGCTAGAAGATGATATAAGGAGTGAATGATCTCATCACAAAACAAAATAAAACCGAAATCAGGAATATTCATTTAACTACGCGATAACTCGACATAATCGTTTTCAGGAGACTGGTGAAATGGGTTCCAACCGTCTCTCATACAATAGTGTTAACCAGGCACTTAGTATATTCTAAGGCTAAGAGAATCATTAATTCAGTCGATCTCTCTGATCAAAGGCTTTGTAAAGTCTGAGAAATGTATACTTTTTGAAATTTGGAATAATCGTTATTGATATAGAAATCAGAACTATAAATCCATTGGAGGGAAATCAAACTATCATTTACTTCTATCTTTTTGATAGTTTCAAAACTGTAGATACCTCTAAATTACAAAACCAGTCCTCAAGAAGCTTGTTACGGTTGACCTACAATGACGCGGGGAGCATCACATTACTTTGTAAGGATGGTAAAAGTTGTTACTCAAAAGGAGTAATAATAGCCTGTAACTGCTACTGCACTGGAGGTGCTACTTTTATCTGCTACTTTTTAAATGTTGAATATCACCATACAGTATTAAGGAAGTATAATGATGTTAAATATCTTAGTTTTGGTTGTGGGACGTCAAACTATCTACACAGCGCCTTTGTGACTGACGTTCAAAAAGGATAGACACTCCAATTGATAAACAATAAATACCGCTACCGTATATTCCTTTTCGTATCAACCAAACACATATTGTAATATGTAACAGCTGATTAACACTGTGCTCAAATTCTTATTATTACTATTATTTTGGGAAACGTTTCACGTCCAATATCCAAATCTATAAAGTTAAATTCAAAATCAAGCTTAACAACTTACTTTTTTATGTTTCCTATGAACATACAAAATTTTATTAAAACTGTTAGCGTAATTTCTGAGGAACAGCGTCAGTGACAATTACATTTAAGTCAACATTAAGGAATCTTACATACAATTCCTTTTAATAAATCTATAAAATTTTGAAATATTATGACAATGAAAAATTAATTTCGCGAGTCGAATCTAGGTTAATAGTCAACCCTAACAATGGATTACTTGTTATTTCTATCCCACACTTTCATCGTCATTTAAAGATTAATTTCGTGGTTCGAATTTAGGTTAACAGTAAATGTGGATAATTTGTTGTTTGTCTCCTACACTTTCATCGTCATTTAGAGAACACTATTTAAAATTTATGTATATTAATTTAAGTAATATCGTATTAAAACAAAATAGAATCATCAAATCAAGTTGATGTCTGACAAATTGATATTCCGTTCCTTCACTTCTAATGGAGCCCGAGATAACTCGTGACCGATTGCAGCCCTTTCATATTGCAATGACTGATGACTTGCCAGGACGTTGGATTTATTGACCCGGAAAATGAAGTAGACAAACTTGTTGATCTACAAAATGAGGCGTCACTCATTCTTTGTCAAAACATTTTAAAATATTGTTTTGGATTTGCAGTGAGACTAGCTTTAAATATTGGACATATTTTGGAAATTATTGAGCGTTTTCTTGAAATTTATTTGTTAATAAACTGAAGTTTTTAATTTATTTATTAATAATAGACTATTAGTAATATTACTATTTCTGATTTTTAAGTATTTGGATAATGATTGATATTAAACTATATTTCCAACTTAGCATACTAGGTTATGTTGGTAATTCTCTAGCTTTTTTAACTTGATAATAAAAGTTGATTCATACTTTAGAAACGTCGTATATTAGCCAGTATAGACAAATAATAGCGTCTATGTCAATAATGTTCCTAGTGCGTTATACCTGGGAACATCTTAGAGGTTATCTCATTTTATATTGAAATGGAGTATGTAAGTGAAAGAGTGTAGTTTTACGTCAAACTGACGAATTACCCTAACGAATTACCAGATTTTTGCGTTAAAAACTATATAATATACCTATTACGTACCTTGTTATATTATTAATCAACATTAATCCACTTAAATGATCTTTCTGTTACATAACACCAATAGTTTGTTTACTTATGTATTTAGGAAAATCTGTATCTTATTTAACAACCCTGAATATTCTTATCAATTCTTCCATTTTTACAGACATAATTTATAAAAAATATTTGTTCCTTTCAAGACATTTAAATTAAATTTTATAGCTATTAGTAAATACTTATTCCTTGGATCTTGTCAAAAATCATGTTAAAATCATACGTAAAATGTTTAGCTTTACGTTTTGATAAATCTTTATCAATTTCTTATATCAGGGTATCAGGGTATTACTGTTAAAACCAAATAAAAAGTCGTCATCTTGAAATAGATCTGAATGCAAAACATCCATGAAGACTGACATACCGCGATAGACGAAGAGATAAGACTACGATTAACACAATGACAGGTCAGACATCTAGACTTCATATTAACAGCTGGCTTGCTTTCAAATGAAGCCTACATCTTTCTAAACTTTGAGTAAAGCAGTATTTAACTATAATCTAAAGTCCTACGCATATGTCCTACCCACTTGGTAATCACAGTTTTGTATCCTGATCTGTCTTGGTACATCCAAGACTTTACATCTGCACTTTTAGTAATAACGTTAATACTATTATGGATGTTTGGGTAATTGGTTGGAGTATCCTTCAGTAATGACCTCCCTGAGAATAGTGATCAATATGTAAGAGTTTAGTATAGGTCTGGTTGCTCCACCGTAGCTTAGTAACAATTGTATTTTTGTACTCTAACTTCTAGAAATAATTGTCTGAAAAAAAAATTAGGAGGATGAGCAAAGATGGGTAAAATCCCAGACAAGACAAAAGGAGAATTAATTGAAGTATAAACGTTAATTTTTTTTCTTATTCGCTTTCATAAAAAATATGTTTCATCCAGCTTGTTATAAACCTCTCTCTCTCTCTCTCTCTCTCTCTCTCTCTCTCTCTCTCTCTCTCTCTCTCTCTCTCTCTCTCTCTCTCTCTCTCTCTCTCTCTCTCTCTCTCTCTCTCTCTCTCTCTCTCTCTCTCTCTCTCTCTCTCTCTCTCTCTCTCTCTCTCTCTCTCTCTCTCTCTCTCTCTCTCTCTCTCTCTCTCTCTCTCTCTCTCTCTCTCTCTCTCTCTCTCTCTCTCTCGACTGCTTGGTATGCTTCTTCAAGAGACGTTCCCTCCGTTAGAAGATAGCTTTCATCTTTCAAGTATTTAAGTAAAATTGTATTTAGGAATGTCTGACTACAAGAGTCTAAATTATTTGTTCCTGTTCCCATGAATATCACGATGTTGTACCCTACTCTGTCGTTATACATCCATTACTTGACTACTGCACTTCTATAAAGAATTTTAATTCTGATTGAAATAAGTTACTCTGAGTTATTACTGTTATTCTGTTATTAATAAGTTATTCTGTTTGGATTCTTGGGTATTCCAGGTGGACTATCAATCCTTCAGTGATATTGTAAAAGTCGGATGTATGTCTGGTTGCATGCTTAGCAACAATATGCTCTTTATACTCCTACCTCCAGGAAGGTAGGAAGTCTAGGAAAGACTTGTGTAATCCAAGAGTTCGCTGAACTGAAGTGAAAAGGAGAAATAAAATCTGAATATCCATTTTTCTGTCCACCTTTAGGAGTATGTTACACTCCTCTGGAGTCAGAGATGTTTTTCTCAACGATCGTAACACGCAAAATTCTGTTACAATCTATCCGTAGAGTAATAATACAAGACTGCCAGATTATTGTATAGCGTAACAACTGATTAGTCTTTCTTGCTTTAAATTTGGTGTAATCATTACATTTTAGAAAACAATTGCCTGTATATTAAGTTTCACTACATAGTACATCTCAAGAATGCTTGGTACGTCAACGAAAGCAATGATGTTGGTATAAACCTATAATATGCAATAAATATAAAGTTTAAAACTTTAATGATGACATCAAGTAATTTAGTTTCGACTGATATGCTAATATAATGTGATTTTATCCTCTTTTAATAATCCTGTTCTAAATATAGTATGTGATCAAACGTTATGAACATTTATAATAACACTTTAGGTAAAGACAACGGCCAAAATTCCAGTCATAAGTTTTTTTATTTTTACATGTATGTTCTATAAAAATCATAAATGAAGTTTATCTTATGATATTAGAGACGTAATCTATAGAAAGTAAAAGAGATAGACATGTAAAATTATATTGTGAAGTATTTTTTTTTTTCATTTGGGATCGTAAGCTACATGTAGCTTCTACCAACTTAAACAAACCAAAAATGTATATGTTATCCCGAATTTATACAGTATGTCCATAAAGACATGGTGATGTTAGAATAAACATATGTACAAGAGGATACATTCAAAAAACACGAAATCTAAGAGCTATGTGGACCCCACGAGTAGCTCTGTAAACTTTCAAACTATATATCTCTCCTAACATTTGACATAGAACATCGGATTTATTGATGCCACTGCTTTTTGAATTTGTTGCCTCAAAGTTTTAATGTTTCGAATTCGCTTATTGTAGACATTTTGTTTAACACACCTCATAAATAAAAGTCCATTTCCGTAGGTTGGTGAACGTGGTGGCCAAGCCCACCCCCTTCTCCCAATCCAACGATAAGAAAATGTGTCATCAAGTAAATACGTTATGGCTTCAACTGGAATATTTCTTATCTTAAATCTGATGCAAGATTGGCACTTCTGTGTTTTTCACTAGTGGTCCTTGTTACCATAGGTCCTTGTTAAACTTTTCTGATCATCATTCACTGATTCAAATTGATTCGCTTAAATTGGATCTCGCCAAATCCAAGAATAATTTCATTAAAATTATTTTCAATATTATATAAATAATCAAGTACAATTTATGTTGTACGGATATCTCTTCTGTCACAACTTTTACATTTACTCCATACTAGGATTACAGAAAATTATCCAGAAGTAAATCCAATTAATTAAAACCTCTAAAACCCAATGTCTTCATCAATACGATTCAGGATACAGATGTAATCATATCGGAAGTCTAACATCGTGCCCAGAATAGCTCTAATAACAATTTATGAAGTTAAAACTCATAAAACAGTCTGTTACGATGACTTTATTTCTAACTACAAATGAATAATTTCAATGATACAAGTGCAATTTAATCAATTCCTGCTTATACAACCCTTAAAAACTGTTGCAATATATGATCACAAGTCGTTAATACTTGACATCAAAACTATTATGCATGGATTTGACAGAATACAAATTTCTAATAACTGAAGCTATATCTCTTGATATTATTTCTAACTTTGAGATTACGATACGAAATTTAAGAAAATAAAATAACTAATTAATTTCGGAAAAATTATTTAGAACGAAGCTACCGTTTTAAATTTAGGAAATTGTGCTTATTAACAGCAATATAAATTTGAATTCATGATAGAGAACAGAAATTTCAAACCTTATGTAAAATAGTATTTTTGTAGCAAATCTGCTTCTGTTCATGTCGTTTGGTTGAATTACATTTTGTAGTACGGCTGTTCCCAGACTTTTGTACCACACCTTATATTCCAATAACACTCTGGAGCTTTGGACCTCTATAGGTTTAATTAAATAGGTGAAGATCTGAAGTTTAATAAAAGACTTCAATGTTCAGATTAGTATAGGAAGGGTGTCCTCATTTCATAGTCACGTAGGCCTATAT
Source organism: Aphrophora alni (assembly GCA_963513935.1). Lineage (NCBI taxonomy): Eukaryota > Metazoa > Arthropoda > Insecta > Hemiptera > Aphrophoridae > Aphrophora > Aphrophora alni. The sequence continues at coordinate 102,476,051 of OY740769.1, read as the reverse complement.
TGGGGGAAGGAAAGTAAAAACTCTGCCTTTTTTAATCAACAGCTAAACTTAAAAGTTCAATAGAAGATTGTCTAGATAGACAAATAATGCTGCACAATGAACCGTAATAACTTTCTTAAAGCTTACAGTATCTAGTGAAACAGTTTAGCTTTGTTCGTGATATGAATTCATTGCTTTCGAGTTTTACTTTGCCATGGAAGAGAGTTTAGACGGACAATAAATATCAATCCAGAGTAATTTTAAGATAGTGGAAGAACATTTGTGAAGTACGTTTGATATCGTACAGGATAATGTTTTTATTTCAAATGTGGAGTATAACGTTTACTTATTGTTAAAATTATCGGAGACTTTTATAAATGCCACAAACGTGGATTTATAATACCGGTGTTGTACTGATTTTTAAAATATAGACAAGAAAATATAGATGTAGTGATATCACTATTTGTTTCAAAATTAGAATACAAAGTTCGAACTTTGAAAATATTGATGTATAGCTGATTACATTTTTGCTACAATAGCTTTTTTAAAGATAGAAGTTAATTCAAATAACTAAAGTAATAAGAACGCTGTGTGAAATTATTTTCAAATCTCGTTGAGTACAGAAAATTGGCGAAAATAAAACTTAATTTCGTTGAACTAATCTTAACTGGTAGGCAGTGAAAATTAATATAGAGGTCTTTAACAGCATTTATTGTCGAACAAACTATTATGATTTAACGCTAATCTTAGAGTATTGTACGATGTAGATGTTGTGTTTGAAGGTAAACCATAATTAGAGGACATTAAGAGTATTGAAAATTGCGTGGATTGTATGCTGTTCATGATTGATCAGAACGTACATGAAACTGCAATTTGATTTTATCCTATTCTCTAAGAAATTAGCAATGCCACGACTCTTCAAATCGTACTGGGCCCATAAGTCGGAGGTCTGTGGATTGTAACCATGCTTTGTAATAAAACTGCTACTAGTAAAGGTATCTGGGAGCAAAATACTTAATTTTGACCAAAGGAAAACGTAGTTACACAAACTCTAAGAGACTAATTCACTTAACTCCGTCAGGCCAAACACCACTCTTGGTAACCAGATATTAATGAGTTAATTATAATAAATTAATTAGGGTAACTTATTTAATTACAATAGCAACTCCACACGGTGGTCTAATGCCATATGCACCTCTCGAAATATATTTACAACTAAATATAATACTAAATACCTCGACCCGACGTATTCAGGACTTCCTGAGAATTCCGGGAACGCTGTTTCCCGAAACTTAACACGACATAATTTTCAGAGAACTCACTAAAAACAAATTAACTACAAACTGGAGCGACTTGATTCCAGTCCGAACACTCTCCTCTTGTTTCACTGTCACCTGAAGTCACAAGGCTTTCATTTCACCACCAGATACAGCTGATCCCCTGCCTTTTCAATAATATGTAGACGATAATCCGGCTGGTGATTCCGTTTAGTCGACAATGAAGATTGTACTCCCAACTGAAGAATCAATTATAATTCAACCCAACCACGATTCCGAGTGACTGTTCATCGGAGAGCGTCACAACTCAAACACTAATTATCTACTTGGAGCTGTTTTTTTCTACAATTAAACTTTACCTTTAATGTATAAGAATTAAATTACCTCATTGTTAGCAAAATAATACCTTAATATTATAACAGAATTTGTTCATTAAAAAAATTACTATCATTTATCGTGGATTCCAACATTACAGCTCGAAAAGGAGAATTAAATAACAATAATTTCTCTGTTAAAAATTTATTGGCGATGTATATTTAAAATCTGAATAGAGAGCTTTGTTTTAACAGTTGACCTACTGCCAATTTGGATTAGTTCAACGGAATTACGTTTAGTTTTTGCCATTTGACTCTGAGTAATATTTTCTCAATAAATTTAATATCCATTTTTTGATCCACCACGTAACTTTCATCACATAGGAGCACGTTCATCTTTGATATCTGTTGAAATTCTCTGCTGCTGAATTATCAATATTAAACTTTATATCTCTAAACTTTACCTTTTCTAGCACTCGGGGGTATTATGTGTTCATAAAAAGGTTTTTTAAAGAATCTGATCCTTTTGATCGCGCTGGCAAATAGCGAAGTGTATGCTACTTTGTAGGAATAGTAAGTGACTAGATTTTCGTCGTACAATAACATGTGTTGTTAAGTGATCTTCATGTAACATATCTTCGAGCGTTTAATCCAGTATTACCAATTTTGACTTTAAATTTTACGCAAAACTAACAAATTTACTAACTAGACACGGTCATTTATTTGCAGTGTTAATTTCCTTCTTGCCTCTATTCCAAGGAAGTATCGTGTCAGGATCACTTATGAGTCCTACTTACAGCCAGTCAAAAATAAGGAATACAAAAAAGAATTTTTTTTTTCGTCAAAAACAAAATAAAATTGACCTGGTCCTCACCTAGATATAATCACTGACAATAATATGGTATAACCACTATGAAGATAATTCACTAAAGTGTGTTTCTCTCACAGCGATCGCCAATATTCTTATAGCATTAAATTGTATCGCTGAACTTGAACCCGTTGTCGGTCAAAGAATGAAAATATACCATGGATGAAGGCTTTAACTATACATATTTAAATAGGTTACAAACTGCTTGCCTTTAACCATGATCGCGTTCTCAGTGTAAATTGTATTTAATTAAACTCTAGATTTTAAATGGCAGCGATCAAGAACTATTATTACTAAACTGTACTATTATTACTTGCGATATATCAAAACAATCTGGGTCTTCAAATTTCATTAAAATTATAACGAAATCGGTATAACCGATTTTGAGAAATTAACTCTTTTATAACAGCCCTCTAAACCAACTTTTTTGATTTTACGATTGACTCACGAACTACCAAGAAATTCGTTTTATTTGAATCATTATAGCAAAAATTGATTAAAATCATTAGAGCTAATCTTAATAAAATCGTAGTTTTGTGTTATTTTATGACTACTGTATTTTTTTCGGTTCACGTATCTGTCAGGTCCACACCCGACAGTAAGTCTTCTCCCGATTGTTAGCTTTTATTTTACTGATTAATATTTCCAGAATTTACAAAGAATCAAAGATATTTATGATTTTACTTAACAATAATTGCTTCTCACACGGTCCTCAAAACCGTATAATATCCTGTATAAAGACACAGCAATCTTATCTTAGGTTCCATAAGTTTCTTACAATTACATTTTATAAAGATGACAATTTTAGAAGGACTTAAATTTTGGAAACTACCCAACATTTAGAGTTTTGTTAAAAATGAAAAATGTTCACGAAAATTTTGTTAAAATCGGTCTACGCGTTTGAAATGTAGAGCACTCCAGAGACAACAACGTCGGAGTGACGTCATTACCCTTTTCGGTATTCGCGGGACATCAAAACGGATAAGACCGCGAAAAACGCGACATCGATTTTTTTCCTCATCACACAACTTTCTCCAACTATGTTTTACCGCTCAGTACAAGTGTAAAGTAAAAGCTACTGAAATAACTTGTCACAACCCACCTCTGCTTCTGTCTTCCTACGTGTAAATAGTGTTCCATTTATTTAGTCTCTTGCGGTGTGGGTATTTTTTAGTGGTATTGTAACAAGTTGTAGTGGGAATACTATTAATTAAACTTTATCTACATAATAAATAGGTTAGGTTAGAAGTGAATGAAAGAAGCAAAATAGTTTACAAACTAATCACGTGATGTGGGGCGGAAGTTTAGTTCTCCACTTCGAAACCGACATATTGCGTGAGGTAGGGCAGGATTAATTGAGAAATAGTTCTATAACCCTCTCTATTTCTCTCTCCCTCTCTCCCTCCCTCTCTCTCTCTCTCTCTCTCTCTCTCTCTCTCTCTCTCTCTCTTCTCTCTCTCTCTCTCTCTCTCTCTCTCCTCTCTCTCTCTCTCTCTCTCTCTCTCTCTCTCTCTTCATTCTCAGGTATTCATTTATCTTAATTTAAATACAATAATAGTATGTGAAATAACTGCGACTATGTGAAAATGTATATGTTTTCAAAAATGTTGTTGTTTTGTTTTATAAATATCCAGATATTGGCTCATTGAAGACGAAACAGCTTCTTAAATAAAAAGAAAATAGTGTCGCCAGAGATTACCATTATTTTGGAAGACGATTGACGTCCAATATCAAAATCTATGTTTAATTCTAAAATCAACTTACTTTTTTATATCTCCTAGGTGCATGCCAAATTTCATTTTAAATTGGTTGCGTTTTTCCTGAGAAACAGAATCGGTGACAATTTCATTTAACTCAACATTAAGGAATCTTTATGTAATTTTTTTTAATGAATTTATAAAATTTTGACAGGTTAAGAAATATTATGACAAAGAAAAATTAATTTCGTGGTTCGAATTTAGGTTAACAGTAAATGTGGATAATTTGTTGTTTGTTTCCTACACTTTCATCGTCATTTAGAGAACACTATTTAAAATGTATGTATTAATTAATTTAAGTAATATCGTATTAAAACAAAATAGAATCATCAAATCAAGTTGATGTCTGACAAATTGATATTCCGTTCCTTCACTTCTAATGGAGCCCGAGATAACTCGTGACCGATTGCAGCCCTTTCATATTGCAATGACTGATGACTTGCCAGGACGTTGGATTTATTGACCCGGAAAATGAAGTAGACAAACTTGTTGATCTACAAAATGAGGCGTCACTCATTCTTTGTCAAAACATTTTAAAATTGCAGAAAGTCTGGCTTGCAAGATTGTACAAGTTGGAGGATAGATTGAAAGTTTGATTCAATATATTGAATTTTGAATTTTTGTTGAAACTTTAAGTATTAAACCTCTTAAATGTGCTTATTACGATGCTGTATAAATTAGTTATTAATATTCATTTAACTTTGTGATAAGTAAGCATAATATGATACTATTATTGTTTTGAGTATAGTAATTAATTTCTGAACATTTTAAGTCTTGATACCTTAAAAATTTCTCTATCTGAACATTGTTTTTGATAAACAAGATAGTACAAAATCTTTAATATTTTATAAATTCCTCAAAATGATTCTAGCAATTCTCGCACATGTACATAATTTCCAGTTCTACGCCTTCAATTCACGTGTACGATATCCGCCAAACAAATCTGTCACGCTTATACAACACCCTGCCACTGTTCAGGCGCAAATTATTTATTTATTTTCTCTATTGAATTCAAATTAATAATATTTTACAGACAGGCTACAAACAATATTTGTTTTTGCTTCTTTTATTTCTGTATTACTTTCTTACACAAACATGAAGGGTCAAAGTATAACCATCTCCCTGTCACTTAACCCAGTATAAACAATATAATATACTAATACAATATTAAACAATAACAATAACTATAAATAAATATATAACATTGTTAAATAAATATATAACAATATAATATATATAATACAAATTAAATTAGGATCTAATAACTATTAAATTAATATCACTTTACATTAAAAATGGATTGAAATATACAGTTTAAAAATCAAACATATAAATAAAATATCAATTATTATTTTTATTCGATTGTTATAGTTGATAAATAAAATTAATAACATTATGATACAAATATAATAACATTATAAATTTGTACCAACTTTAAAATTGTTAATAAATTAATATAATGGTTTTATAAGACAAATTCTTGTATCTGAAATATGATTATTTATTGAAAATCGAATGGAAAAAATAAACACCTTTGAAACGAAAATTGTTGGAAGAATCAAATTCAATTATGATTTTATACAATAAATAAAAGTTGTTACTTATATGATCGTTCGTAAACTACAAAGGTTGTAATGAGCCGGTCATTTAATAAAGACTGAAGAGGATAAAAACCCCAAAGAGGAAAATGAATGAGAGAATACCTAACAGCTGTCGAAAAATATGAGGAGGGAATTGGTCTGCATACCGTAAACTGGGAAAAGATTTTCGGTTGGTAGGGATGACCGAAGGTATTTTAAATTTCCGACCTTCTATGATCGGCATTCATGAATTCTATTCCTTTTTGACATAAAGCTCTTGAATATATATTTTCAGGAGATAGGTGTAAATACATTCCAGTTTGTTTAACTTTTTTACTTTCTCACATATAAGTAATGAACGTAACGTTATGGGTAGGGTACATAATCGATGTCTATAATTCAAAATTGTTGGTAGCTGTTATAAAAAAAAACACAAAATTACGATTTTGACAAAATCGGCTTGAAAGATTTTGATCTAATTTTACTCAATGGCAGCCTTTAACCGAAATAAAACTTATTGTGCCCACATTTTTCCAAAAAATATCGTTTCGTTAGTTAACGTTAAAAAACAAAACAAAATACCATTGTAGGGGTCATTAAAAATGCGAAATTTAACCAAATCAACTTTACAGTTAAATGTTAACATTAAGTAACTAAACCCATAATATGGGTTATATTATAAAACAAAGGGTGGGAAAGTTTGGCCAATATTTTTGCACTATTTTTTAACGTAAAGCTACCGAAAATTATTTTTTGGGAGGAAGCCAATTCATATATTCAGTTTATTTATCATTATGTTTTATTTATGCAATTTGTTCAATGATTTAAAAAGTTTATAACCAACTTCATTCTATTCAGATCTGGTTGAAATTATTAATGCACATTTTACACCAAAAGATTTTCAAATGTAAAAAAATGTAGACCTTATTTGTCACCAAATCCGATTCCAGTTATTCTGGGAAACAAGTTGTAACTAAACGTAACTGCGACTATGAATCATTAAACCCGTTTCAATATAAACGACAGCCGTCACAGAGTCAGTAAATTTTACATTCCAATTGATTGAGGCTTTACCACGATGCTTTTAAATCAACTTAAATTGTTAATGGCCATGTTGTTTAATCAAGAAAATTACGTTAAATTTACAATTAGGATACTTTTCAACTCGGCTATTTGTTACTCGTTTGATGATAGTCTCAAACTGTTCTGAAAATCTTATGAATATTTTATGAGGGACACTTGTAACTTTATATTGTCCGTCCAGGATGGTTAGGGTTATCCTGACCTGTGCTAATATAAAGATGTTCATTGCGTCTTGTAAGTCAGCGGGATTTTTTCCTGTTTGGAGGGGGGGCAGGGACCTATGCATCGTCCTTGCTTGCCAATCAAGGCCGTTGTATTCTCGAAACTGTAAATACACAGACTTTCTTCACTTCTGACTGAATTCCTGGAAAAGACAAAATAATAGTTCAGATTATGAATTACCTTGGTCACTGCGTTCGCTTCAAAGAGGTTTTTTGCAAAACGTTATTGCTAATCTTGGGCAAATGGATGTGTGACTAATGTTTTCAGGCTGAAGACTAGAATGATCAGCAAAATTTAGAACCGCCTACTCGTACTAAGAAATATTGCCACTAATAAATACAGCTTTGTAGGACGTACTAAAGTTGCCTAAATTTTATAGGGGTGGGGACTCTGATGAAAGTGATCATTTAATTCGTCGAAACCCAAAATAAAAGATTCTATGTCAAAGAGTTGAAGAGCAATAAGACGAGTTCAACAGGAAAACATAGCTAACCCGTTCTCATTGCGTAAACAATAAAATTCAAAGAGATAAGACTCTAAGTAAATATGAAAATATTCCATTCAAAATAATAAAATATCTTTCACTGAGGAAGGAGAATTTACGATGTGTGTGCTAACTAAACTCTGCCGAGATAGACACTGCCACTGATTTACATACCAAATAGATTGCTCATCTCAATAGTATAGTTTGAAGCTCATTAATTAAAATCTCTAGTGCTGCCACCTAATGGCATACTTCTGGTAACTTGAGCAAGGACAACACAACGTATCAAATCCTCATACTTCTCATAAACTAGAGCATTCTGAATATGAACGCACAAACTATAAACTGTGTAACCCACATATTCAGCGTACCCATTTTATACTGTGGGATATTTAACGTAGATATAAATTTAAATTTAATACTGAAAAAATGATCTGGTTTGTGGTATGAAATGCCTGAAGGTACTGCTCCATATATATAAGGTCGTTTGAGAGGGTGATGATCATGAAAGCTTTCAAGGCTTACCGAAGTTGGGCTAAGATTGCTGAACGTAAGGATGTTGGTAGATGATTTTGTGAAAAATTCTAGATGACAGAGGAACAGACTTTCGAATGATAAGAATTACGAATGGATTGATTAATACTCCGATTACAAACAAAATGCAGTTTTTTTTAACATTTAAACAAACAAATTATTTCTAAACTTACTGTTGTTTCACTTACAATTTTGTACACAGATTTCGGTAATTAATCTTCAGATTTTACTAAAATTTGAATTAAATTGGTACAGCCGATTATGAGAAATTACATATTTTAAATACCCCTTGACTAATTTTTTTATAACTGGACATTAGGACAGATGACGATCAATATGTTATATTTCGTCCTTAAACTTGAGCAAAATTTGATCATAATCGTTAGAGCTAATTTTATGTTTTTTTATGACAGTCACTTCCAAATTTTGAGATATCTCTTAAGATATGGCCATATATCAAATTTGATTAAAATCTATTGAACCGTTTAGGTTGTACAGCACTGCACATATGACTGACCACGGAAACCATCTAAAAGTACTTTTTTTTAACTCTGGGGACCTCAGTACTAATATATCTTGGAAAAACACAACTTCAATTATTGGCCGATCACATAGCTTTCTCTATACTAAAGTGAGAAAATAAAATAAAACTGCTTTGTTTATAATAATAATCTTTCTGTATTTTTGGTTATATTGGAGGAACATACTGAAAACATTTCATGACTGAGGACAAATCTGCGTACAAGCTAATTATTTTTTCAATGTGTCTTCGTAGCCTTCATAGAGAATCCGGTGTGTACAATTCTAGCATCTTTACATTTATAGGAACAGTCATTATGGTCTCGAACCGGTTTTGTGACTTAGATATTTTACTACAAAATAGCAACTTATATAAAAATGTCGAAATATATGTAGCTTCAATTTACTGCTGATGTTATTATTTCAGTTAAATATTCTCTCTCTGGGGGCAAAGAAAAACATATTTATTACAAAATTAATTGGCTTTTTTGCAAATTTTTCTTAACGCGCGTATATTTTCCGGTATACAACTCCGCTATTAACCCGAAGAAATGACTCTCAGTAAGCAAAACGTCTGAAATCAACTGCATACCGTCTGAGGATTGCCCTCTTAAATATACGGGTGAAACAAGACGGAATATTCAAACTACAGTAATGATTTGCCAGTACAGAGAAGTCTTCAATAGCTCAATATTGTTTAGAATTGTTCCATAGTTTCAAACCGGCTAATATTTTGCTCTTAAAGAATTTAAGGTATTTTATGACACTGGATACTGGAGAGTATTTTTTAAAATTAATACAAATAAATGATTTCACTGGTAATTGAAGTGTAGCTCATGTCAAGTGAACAGTCTATTATTACTCGATGAATTGATATTGTTAAAATCTACCTCATCGAATAAAATAACTTAATTATTCTATTGCTTATTTTCGCCTACGATAGTACTAACTATAATTAGTAGACTACATGGTAATTGATTCTCTATAACAATGGAAGATACCGGCGGGACTATCACAACATGGAAATATTGCCTGAAACAATGCATACTTGATCACACGTGCCAATCTCTGCTATTGTGTTCTTTGTAGTCAACTCTATCTGGCATTGTGCCAGCTGAGATCTCTGTTGTCTGTCGAAACTTGAGTGATTTTATATTATTTATGAGCTTGCATAAATATCAAGTTTCAAAGAAACATCTACTTCTGTGAACAATCCGTGTGGATCAAGAGTTTTATAAAGACAACTTTGACAGTATAGATTTTGTTTGTGGAAAAAAAAATCATTCGTTCTTTTTACTTTCCATAATAAAGAGATAAATTTTAGAATGGAAATAAAGTCAAAGTTTGCAAATTTCGTGAATATGTTAGTGTGAATCAAATGTTTCGAAAGTCAACTTTGACTATATAGGTTTATTTGAAAACAACAAATCATTATTTCATTTTACTTTCTATAATAAAGAGAGAAATTATAGGGTGAAATAACGTCATGTTTGTAAATTTTGTGAATGTCCGTTTTGTGCATCATGAGTTACAATTTGTCGGAATATTTATCAGCTTTGATTACTGCATACCGTTATCCGTCATTGGATTCAGAAATACGTGGAACAGTAATTTCCATCCTGTAGTTATGTCCTTCAGTGGAACATTTGAGTGAGTACTATTACGAGGAATTCAACTGGATTTACACATTTTTTTCATGTAGTCTTGGGTTACATGCCGGTTTTAGCTAACTGCTGATTCTTCCGACCCTGACGGTATTAGAGTATTCCAGGGCTAGGGGTCTTTATTTTATGTTCCTTGTTTTCAAAGGTGATGTTGACCGCGAAGGTTGGTACAATGTAGAAAAATCATATCATCATCTTCTCACCGTAAAACACGACAGGATGTTGAGGAGAGTGTCATGGAAACCCTTCGTAATTACTGTTCCAGGTGTTTTTTTTTAGACAAAGGTTGATCTCATTGTTAGCATTCTCGCCATGTTCCAAGTTCAATTCTCGTGGGGGCTCAACAATTTAGTGATATTATAATTAGAAAAAGTTGTATGAAATAAATCTACATGGATATATTTCGAGCCTACCTGTTGGGAAATCGAGAAAAAGAATATTACAAAATAGGAATATACTATAGAGGACAAAATTATGAACAACTGGATAGTTTTTTACACGCATATCTCTAGAATAGGAGTGGATATTTACGGCAATTTGACAATTAGAAGGAACTACGCAGCATTATTTCAGGCAGAAATGTAAGCTATGTTACAATGTGTACAGTTTTGCCTGGTAAGAAGACATGCCAATGAGTGTATTATAGTTAGGTCACATAGCCAGGTGGCAATAAAAACTGCAAGTTCACACGAATTCAATTCCATCTCAGTGTGGCAATATCACGAGACCGTTGTTAAGCTCTCTAACATGAAACTGGTAGATTAGTGTTAAGAACTTTATCAAAGAGAATTTAGGAGGAACGAGGTGGCTGAAAAACTGGAAAAGAAAGTGTCATAGACTTCACCAATTTCCTTTCAGAATAAGCAAATCTGTAGCAAGTCCTGTCTTAATCGGTGGGTTAAGTTATAAAATCCTAATCGTTGCACATTGACGACAAAAGGAAAGCTCAATAGCTCATTGCATCAGCTGAGTTTAATACTCGACATGTTTGTACCCTGATCTAGGAGTTGCAACCAAAGTAAGGTCGTGACACATTTAAAACTTGTGGTTTATCGTGAGATAGTTTGAAATGTAAACTTTGTGGTGAACAAGAAAACATCAGAACACAAACTTTTAGATCCCTGATCTTTGACCAGTCAATAGATAACATAGTGTAACTGGTTTTACATTCGTGAAAGAAATGTAACTGAACTGGATTGGTTATGATTAGGATTAAGGAAATTAACAAAACTTTATTTAGGCTGCGGTGGCAGGGTGTAAAACTCGCTTTCATGTTTATAATAAATACATCATTATAATTTCAAGATATTAGATTTGTATTTCTTCCCCACCCCTATAAATTTATTTTTCTTATTATATTGGTTTTGGAAAAACAGTGCACAACTAGACTGCCAAAGGAAAAGATTATTGAAAAGTCATAAAAATCGGTTCCTCTGTAGGGCTGTAAATATGGATCTCCTCTAGCGGATTTGATGGATTTTCATTCTGATTTGGTACGAAACGTAAAACGTGGTAACATAAAATCCTTCAAATTTGCTTTGTATTAGCCGCATCTAAAAACAGCGCAATGTAGGCCTAAGCCTTTCTTTATGGTATTTACATGCTAGTACTACATTCTACATTCTACGGAATGTTTTGGAAATGTTGAATATATTCAGAAATAAAATAGATTTAGACGGCAATGCATTTACATAATTAATATTATCATAACCTATCTGCGTTTGTTGTTTTAAATATTTTACATGTGATATAGTAAAGCCATGAATACCAGCAATGCTATGTAAGTGTCGAGCGTTAGGAGCTGGCTGTCTTTCAAATCCAAACATCGCTTTTGTTTGCTTTAGGAATTATTATCTCAAAATGCATACAGGAACATTAGAAACTAAGTTACGACGGTGGTAATAAGTGACAAGCGCTAATCTTTCCAACGTGAGCGTAGCGTTTGTGGTTTATGCAAACAGGTGGAAGACATATCTGGAACAGTTTTGTAATAAACTGAGAAGGATTGTAACAGTTTGAAATATCGCCGTCGTCAGCCCACTTGGTACTTGCTGACGTCATTATTATCAAGAATTATTTAGAGTTTGTACTCGTATTATAGGTGTCAAAATTTAAGCTATTCATTTGTATTTTTTAATTATCCTATTTAAATTAAATATTTCATAACTATATCAAAAATTGCATACAAATTTTTGACTTATAAAATGAGATATTATGATAACTTAGACGGAAATATATATAAGATGATAATATAATGTGGACTTAGAACTAAAATGTTTTCTTTTTTTTTATGGAAGTTAAATTATTACGAAACAAACTATTGTAACTGAAAATTACCCCCAGCGTATGTAACGACCTAATCTATATAGGCCTATTAGTAATGATTATCCAAATTTCAGGGATGAAGAAAAGTAAATAGCTAAATGATCTATCTAATAAACTGTCTACTACTGTTGACAAAATAATGGGTAAATCAAATATATACAGATTTAGACATACGAGTGTCATTGTGTCACTTGAGCCTTCTCTGAACCCTAAATCGTATCTGTGACAACGGGTTCTAGAGTACAAAATGGGTGGTCTGGATAACTTCTACAGAAAGCATGTCACTTGGTCTGGGTCAGTTCATCAAACTATGGAAAGTGGGTATGTCGAAATACCAAACAGGAAAATAGATGTCCTTAGTTATTGTTCAGTTTTGCTCCTAGACAAGACGTATCCTTCGTTATTTCCACTTCACAGGCTCTCTTCCGTTTTTATTGAAGGTACAAATTTCATTATTTTGCTAGAGGTGTAACGGGATATACAGTTCGCTTCTGTTAGTCGAAAATCTATAATTTAGCCCAATGACTTCTTTTCAAGTTGATGTTATTCAACTGTGTGATTTGATGGTTAAGGCATTAACTCATAAAAATATGAATTTTCTGTTCAAATATGATTTGGTTGGCTTTTTTGAACTTGATATATAAACGGGCCTGCAAATTGTTTAGACGATTTAATATTATTAAACAATATATATCTGGTGCTAAATCTCCATTTTCATCTTTACCTCCATAAGGATCTAACCCACTTCTATCTCTTCCAGGCGAGTTGGGGCAGTGTATTTCCTTTATCTACCATGTATTTGATATAATATCTAACTACCTTTAGACAAGACCTCTCATTTATTATTTCCACTTCATAGCCTTTCTTTCGTCTTTACTGAAGGTACAAAGTTCATTATTTTGCTAGAGGTGCAACGGGATACAAAGTTTGAAATGCCTTCACTTTTATTAAATAATTTCTGTTTGTCGAAAAAGCTACAACAGGATTTTATTCAACTGATTGAGTCGCTATTTAGAGCATTAACTCATAATTATGAAGTTTCTGTTTAAAACTAATTTGGTTGGCATTTTTGAACTTAGCGTATAAACTGGTCTACTAATTTTACTAGTCTGCAAATTATTTAGACGATTTAAAATTATTAAACAATATATAACTTAAAATTATATATATTTAGTCCACTGGTGCTAAATCCCTAGTTTTATCTTTGAATTTATAAGGAGCTACTCCTACATATTACTCTTGCAGGCTAGTTGGTGCAGTGTATTTCTTTTATTCCCCATGAACCACCGTTTCCAAAATATTCTTGTAGAATTAATGTAGTTTACTATTGCAGTAAAATTAATTTGATAGTTCTTTATTTGTTATTAAATCTTTAATAAAATTTATGTTTGTTTCAGGTACTGAAGCTTAAGTTTTAATTCACTTTACGTCAAGCAGATGGTGCTTCACTGACGTAAGTTATTTCTAAATAGAGTTATACTATTAGTTTGCTCTCATGTTTCGTATACATTTCTAACGACTATAAGACTGTAATATTGTCTGATCACATGAGAAGTATAGAAAACCAAAATCTTAAGCATAGTACAAGATGATCTGTAGCTTTTTGAAATTTTTCATCAATAATTTTAAGTCCAATCCCAATTATCGTTTGGATTTTTCAGCACATCAGGTGGCCGGTCTGAGTATGGATAGAATAATCGGACTACAAATTATCTTTTTGGGCAGCACAACATAAAGGAAGTCAAAAGTTTTGAAATTTAAACCATCTACTTTAATAAACTCGTTTTAAAACCTGTGATTGTTTTCTTGGATACCTAACACACAGTTGCTACTACACGAATGAATTTATCTTATTTAATATTTTTTCTAAAAACCCTAGATTATAGTGATACGTGTAGCTACAATCCGTGAAATGTTTAGCTGAAAGTAAGAATACCAGACATTTGGAAAAAAAAAGGGAAAAAAAAGTAATTCAAAATTGCAAGGCAATATTTCAGAAGCTGTTCTACAGCTAAAAATTAAAAAAAGTTAACATAAATATAAATTCGGAAAAAATAGCATTATATCATTGTAAGTAGAGATAGTATGAAAGAAAAATTCTCCAAAACCACAATAAAACATTAACAACACAAAGACATATAGTTACGTTATTCTATGTACATTTCAATAGTAGGCCTACATAGAGTTACAATACCACTAACCTTAATAACTACGATTACTACTGCAGCGAGGCGTTCCACCCAACCGTCACCTGATTTGTCACCCAACATATCAAATTTGTCATATGTTTCTTTTGAGAGATAAGCTGTTACGTAATGTCCCACCTAATATTTATTTTTTATTATGTATAATATCATTTTATATTTTAATAGGGTCTTGTTTTACGAGTGCAACAAACATGTCCTAAATGTAAATCGAATTTGATTGACATCGGTTTTCGTTCACTGTTAAATATTTCAAAACAGTTATTTTCTTTTACCTTTGATTAAGCACAATAATTGGATGATTAATATTCACATTTCCTAAAAATTTCAACGAAATCAGTTGAGCTGATTTTGAGAATTTGCGGTTTTTATAACAGCTAAATGACCGATGTTTTGTTACCCACAAACCGAGATTTTTAGATCGATGGTGACAATAAAGGCAAATGTAACTTGATCGTCGCAATTAAAAGCTTTTTTAATGAAATTTAAGTTTAGGATGTATTTATGAAAGAGGTTTAGGACCTATATATATAATTTTTTTATATTTTGTTTTAATTATTTGACTGAGAACTTCGAACTGGTAAAGATTGTTATGATACAATCTTGTTGATCACTGTGGTGAAATTCACAATAATGATTCGAATTTAACCCTAACCATTTTAAAATAAAACACAATTATTTGATTAATTGTTCTTTATTTATTTTTTCCACTAAATGCCCTGATGTACATTTCGATAACATGGTTATCATCATTGGAGGGTCTTCTTTCTAAACTAAATCTAAACTTACATATCTACTAATGAAAATCTACAAATGAAATCTACTAATAAAATTCATTTTATTTCAATAGTAAATATGTAAGTTTAGATTTAGTTTAGAAGCAAGACCCTCCAATGAAGATAACCCTGTTATTGAACATCAGGGCATTTAGTTGAAAAAAATAAATAAGGTACAATTAATTAAATAATTGTGTTTTATTTTAAAGTTTCCAAAGATTGTGGTTAAGGGTAAATTCGAATCTTTATTGAAGATTGTTAAGGTTTATTTTGAGTAGTGGCAAAGTTTGTGCAATGTTTCCACACTGTTATCACTTTTAGTGTTATTGCCTCAACACCCAATTTTTTAATAATAAAATAAAAGGGTCAAGCGTCAGCTAAAACCACACAACTTAGGGTCAGTAAATACAAACGGATAGTTATGTTTATAAAGTTGAAATCTTTAAAGCGAGCTAGCACTATTAATTTCTTCCTCAAATAAACATACATTTTCATAATCAAAATAACTTCCAGTTTTATTTCACACGCCACACATATTTAAAAAAAATAAATTTATCAACTCGATAGATTATTTTTTATGTTACCCCTACATTTTTCCAATATGTGGGACAATACCAAGAATATTAATGTGAAGTTTAAAATATAAAGGATTTATCGTCTCGTCTGTGTAAACTGGTTGCAACTTACAGACAAAAAGACGGACAGTGACTCGAGTGAAATTATAAGGGTCATTTGTTTTACCTGCACACGCTAAAAATGGAGGTTTTAACCTCTAGATATTGCTAAAACATCTCTATATACCAAATTGATAAATTTGGTTTAGTTTTTTGTAGTAGACTATATGGACAAATGACGGACAACATACAGATTCAAAAAGCAAGTTTTTTTCTTTAAAAAAACACCGATTTGTTTTATCAATTACGCAACTTTCTCTACGCTATATTGTAATACCCAACATCTATTTTATATTACACACAATTCATGTATTGATTCTGTCAAAGATAGCACTCTACTAGCTGCAAGCCTGTTTTGCCAGTCATTCAACCAATCACATGGTAGACAGAAATCAATTCCCAACTAATCTGTGAACTGGATCTAACATAGATTGGTAGACACAGGGCTATGAATGCTCTCACCTATATAACCTATTGTATATGTGAGCAATGATTTCAATTTAAGTTATGAAATATTTTAATTCATCGACAGTTATATATGTTGAACTGAAATGCCGCTGCTTGTTGGTTATTAATAAGTGTACTAAATACATATTTTATTATCGTTTTATATCAATAACACGAAGAACTTTGGTATAGGTTAACTACTTTTGTTTGTACATGACTAGTAAGTAGAAGTGAGTGTTTTGTAATATTTTCTCACGCATTTAAATATTATGAGTTACAAATCAAAATAAATTATGGAAAAACATTGCACTAACTTTCTAACATACCAATCGATAAAAACAAATGTAATGTTCGTCAACGTCTTACGGAAAATATCCCAAATTACATATTAACGTGGAATGTTTTCAATGGGGAAATACGTTGGTATAACACCGTATTTGAGATTCATTACCTGAACAATTATTTTATTTTATTTTATTGTATTGGCACATCCATGTGAATCATTAACTTTTATGTACATTTCACCAGATATTTAATATACATTTATACATTTATGTTTTATATACATTTTACCAATACCTACGGTACTAGAATGTTTGAAAAGTTAATTTTTTTGGTCAAGATTGACTTGATAGGAAAGATAAATTTGAAGAATCTACCCAACACTAAGTTCTCTCGGGATTCCCAAGCTCGTACTCACTATAGTGAGGCCCTGAGGGTTTAGTCAAATACGCATAGTAAGAATTTAAGCAAATTTAAACATTTTAAATCATCCAATTTTTTTAACTATAATTTTGCACAAATTTAATAACGGTGAAACCTTCTATAGGCTACAACTTGTCTCCCGCGAGAAATGCTTGGTGTAGAAAAACTTAGTAATAATATAAATTCTTTTTTTTTCTTTAAAATTAATATTACTAGACATTTCTGGGGTATGGGGGCGATTTATGGATGGCTAAGAAAAGTGTAGTGCAAAGTTTTGAATCGGTTTTTTATTAACGTATCAGCTAGAATAACACTTGAACACAAGATCTCACGAAAATTAGGTTTACTTAATCAAACGCGTTTCAACGTCAATGTCGCCATCCTCAGTGATACATGTGCTACAATAACTAAACTATAACAGTTGAATACGACCATTTTTATCTTCTCTATGTGAAATATTATTATACGGGACACTAATATTATTGTTAACTTTCTCACAATACGCAATATTTGAAACGTTAATGGGTTTTTTTTTCCAATGGGTCAAAAAATCAACGTCAACTTTCATAAGGATATGTCTGTTTGTAGGTTCACAGAGTACATCAAAGTGTTTTTTGTTTTGTTTTTTAATGATGGTAACCAAGAATTTACGATCACAACCGTTCGTTTAGTTATCTGGAACCCAAACACGCGAACCAATTTGTAATCAAATTTGGTATATGGATATATATTGGTCATGAATTGTAGTCTCTAAGGAACCTCTGGTTTTTTTTTGGTTTTGGGATTGGTGAGGGATGAAGTTAAGCAATGGTTTTTGCACAGTTTATTTTGATATTGTTGTTTAAAGTGAAAACCTCTCGGTCATCATCGCCTAATTAAAAATGACGGAAAAGCCTTAGTCTTCTAATACTCTAATAGATCAAAGTTGCGTACACATACTCTACATTTTAGACAATTTGCGTAGTATTATTATTGTAACCAATTAAGTTTGCGCATCTAATTGTTACGTATCAGACGTAGGTGAAAATTATTGCAAGACCTATCTGTCATTTGTTTAAACTTAATTAAGCTCAAAGTTCCGTTTTTTGTATAAAGTAGTGATTGCTATGCGGAAATGTTAACACCTCAACGTCTGCTATTCATTAATCTTCATCTAGTGACATGTCCTGGGGAGATTTAAACAGCAGTGAAACGTTCGTCAGAATTAACTTTCTGATTATTTAAATGCAATCTGCACAGTCTTAATAATTCCTTTTCTAGTATTAATTGTTTGACTGTCACTGCATGCCGTAAAGATGTGGTTCAGCTTAGGATAGTTTATTTTTAGGTACGAGATTTGAATACCAATGCACTTTTTCCCTTAGTTGAGTAAAAAAAACATAAAACACTATTCTTCTGAGGAATGCAAATGTGTAATTTAATCGTCACTAAGGATATTTAAATTTAGAAAATGTTGCTCCTATTTAGGAGCTGAGCGTAATTTGATACTAACAATTTAAATTTGAAAATGGTTCGTTTATTGTTTTAAAAAATCTCCGTTTCTAAAGCTCCTAATAAAAAATTTTGTTCACCATTAAATTACAAATAAAATCAGATCATTATAACGTTCATTAGACTATTTAGTGAATTATTACATAACCTTAATGTTGATGCTTTTGATCTAATTTTTAATAAATTAATCGATTGATTAATCGACTTCTTGATCTGCCAATACAATTTAACATTTCCTTCGAGGCCCAAGAAACCAACTTCTGGGCATTACATTTAGAGGATCTGCTTGTATTATATTGTAAATTAATTGTTTTATTGAAATATTACATAAAAATTAAAAATATGTAATACCTAAAATGTTTATTAACATACGAAGGCAGTAAAAGATATTATATTATCTTAATGAGAAGCTAAGATACCTTATATTACACATTTTACTCGTTTACTTATAAACTAAAATATATAATGATATAAAACCTATTTTGTTTACTACTTTATATATTAAAGTGTTTGGGAATGAAAAATAAAACATGTTTCATATAATACGCTGGACATAAACCAGATATACACCCCTTTCTTTCTGTAAGATTACACCTGGCTCGTTTTGGCTATCCCCTCCACTCCAGCTGCCTTATGTGAAGCTACGCTACACAACGCACTGAGACGATTCTCATGCATATTAGCTTACTTTTTATAATGTAAATTATCTCGTATCGACATTTCTCTGTTTTGCATCGCAAAGTTCTTTTAAAAAACTACAACATAAAATACAATTCAAGTCTTACGATTTTTGGCTTGTTTGTACAACTTCTTTAGACAAATGCGTTTAAATTATTTTTATTTAAAATTTAATATACAAATTTTCCTACGAAGAGTCTTTTTCTATAAGCTTGATTTAAAATTTATTAAACAATGTCAATACTTATAATTAATTATTAAAATATAGACCCCCCCCCTAACTCTAGAATGCTTTAATAACGTCATTGTTTGAAAAGAATAAGAGTTGGTCAAGAGATACCAATCAGGAAAATGAAAGAGAGTTATCTAACCCAAGAGTGCTTGAAAAAAGGGGTACAAGTGTTTTAGTTGTACTTTATTTCCCAATTTAATTGCTGTTACTAAATCCAGTTCTTCTAAAGCTCCATTAGGTCCTTGTTTGTACATACCCTCTTGACTTCACAGGTAAAATATTGTCCTTAGTACCTTCGTATCCTATATCTCCCAATCAATTTCCTTCATAACAAACTTGTACCATATCCATACTGGTCTTATAATTGTCTTAATGTTATCTTAGTTTTCCTTCTTAGTATATATTTTTTTCCCCATTTTTGATGAAATACAACTATTTGTCGCTCTAATTCTTTCTATTATAGCAAAGGCCTACCTCATTCCTACACATCATTATTAAACCCGATATTCAATTCATCCACTGCTTTCACCCTGTATCAATTTACTTTAATCACTCACCCTTACATCATCATTTCTTTTCACTAATTAAGTCGTCTTTTATTAATTTTTTTCCAATCATTTAGCTTCAACCCCATAAATTTGTCAATCATTTATTTTTCCGTTTGTCCTGTCACTTGTACATCTGCGTAGGCCCATCATTTGTTAATCCCCAAAAAATCAATAAGGCCAAAACATTTCTCAAAAAGAAAATTTATAATAACTTTTTGAACTTTTTTTATGGTCAAAGCATGTAATCACCTACTTAACTCTCTCCAAAAAGAAACTTTAGAAAGATGTGAGTATATAACGTTAAATGGAAAGTGGAATTCGAATTCGCAGATTTAAATTCAAGAAATGAATGAGGAAGTTGTATCCTACTAATACTGTAAATATTCAAACTGTTAACATCTAGCTCATAAAAAAGCAACATTCTTGTTGTTAAAATGTTCACAGGCCCTAAACATGGGAGTAACATTAGTCACTGTACGTTCATGTGTTTATGCTCTAGAAGTCACAATAACCTGCAGCGTTTCTTGTGGTTGTTGCTGTCGCTTCTTCACGAGTGAGAGTTAGGTTTAGTCCCCGAAAGGCTCAAAAATGTACAGTGTTGACCCAGCATGTTGAGGTTAATTGGTGAGTTACGATTGGTAACGAACTCTAGTTGAGATTTCTATAACAACGGCGACGGGAATCTGCTAACCACATATTACCGGATTGAAAACCAGTCTACCAACACCAAACCCCTCATGGGAAATGATATTGGTATTATTTATTAACGATTCCATATTTATTATATTTCTATCGAATTATTTACCTTATGTATTTAATGGCTGAGAAGTAGCTTTCAAACAAGTTACATTCTCTTTATTCATAAACTTTGAATGTGTTTACTTTGGGTAAACTTTTCAGTTTAAAGAGAAACCATAACTTAAGAGAAAGCTGTTAGGAGCGTCAAGAGAAGAACAATTTTAGCAGCAAACATTTATAATAGTGACATGAAAATAAATTAGGTTATCTTCAGCTTATCGTGGCCTCAATCTAACATGCATGTGAGCGGGTCAGTTTCTATCAAAGTTCCTTGTTTTGTGTTTGTTCAGTCTTGTGTGAAATCTATAGATTAGTATAATTTTCGTTATAAAGGGTGAAAATAATTGCACTAACTTTCTAACTCAACCATGCCTAAAACCAAAAGAAATCCTCACCAAAACTATCATTTAATTGCTAATCAAAATATAAAAATACACCATGGACGCCGTTTGTGGAAAAAAGTACAGCCTATATTTAAATAATGACGTAAGTTTCCAAAAACATGTTATCAGCGTAAAATATACTTGGTTGAAATCAAACTTCTAAATGTTGACGGTCAAGATTGGTTCTTGTTTTGCCAATTATTCCTTAAGGGTTATTGGCTTATTATTTTCTACGTGGGTTTTGCTTATTATTCTTCACGGTTCACTAATAAAGCTATAGAGCCAATTTTGAGAAAATAATTGTTTTATTACATCCTCATGATTGATATATTTTTTTTGTTTTTTACCGATAAATCACGAACCAACGTTTTTTGGAAAGATAGCAATCAATATGTTTTGATTGGGTTCTTAAAGAATACTTGAGCAAAATATTTATAGCCAATTTTGAGAAAATATTAATTTTATGCTCATTATTAGCAAAATCAAAAAAATTCAAAACTAACAAAAATGAAAAAAGTCCAAAGGTATGGTTAAAACATAACACCGTTCTAAATTTGATTAAAAATCAACACCTTAGTAATTGTAGAGCACTTTACACACGACAGACAACAAACAGAAAAACATCATACTCAAAACTGTTATATCCATTAAATACTTGACATACATTTTTTGATCCATCACAGCATGTGTGACAAAGTAAAAGGTAAATTTCACCAGCGGTATTTTTACATTCTTTATATCTAAAATACACAAAATTTATAAATTACTAAAATATTAAAAAAGACTCCGCCTAATCAATTTTTTGGAAATGTCATACCACATTTAATTTACCGATAATTATTATTAAAATAATCTCTTTATGCGTTCAACATTGTTCTTAAGGACATTAAATTCAAAATGGCTGTTACATCTGCAAATACTTAAACACTGCTCACCGCTCTCCCTTGGAGCTACTCTGATATTTATGAACTACCAGAAAACACTTAGGCCTACAGTTTTACAAGATTTATCACTTCACACTGAATATGGTAATAAATTTACTTTATACTTCTTACGAATCAGTTTATCATTTTCATTGGAGTATAAATTTCTTTTATGTAGAATCATTGAAATATAAATTATTATACTTTTCACTATGGCTATATTTAGAAAACACACATGAGGAAGTTTTGTTTTTAAGAGTTTTCATAACAAATGGAAATGGAAGTTTTATTTTTACATGCCTACGAGTTACAGTTATCGGAGTTAAATTGTATCTTATATTATCAATAACAGTTTATCTTATATCTGTGTGAAATAATAATGATATTATAAAATGATTTACTATTTTGTATTAAGTAATCATTTATATTACAAAGTTTGTTGAATTTTTTATTTATTTATTACTACAGCTAGCGGTTCGTATTTACTGTAACTGACAGCCTGATTTGGACCATAGTGTTTTCTTTTATAAAATTGATTAAATCGGAATTGCTTAAACAGGTCTTGTGATATATCATATCATATTTCAGAAAATTGTATAGAAAATTAATGTGTTATCCAGTTACAATAAAAAATTACAGAAAATAGGAGAACACTATATTTTCATTAGAAGATAAAACATATTAATGAAATAAAAAAATCCAGTAAGTATTTGTAAAATTATGTTTAGATATTATAAAATATTTATTTATTTTTGTTAAAGTAATCGTCAATTTAAATGTAACTTATTATAAATTTTGAGTAATTTTAAGGGCTGTTTTTACTACATCTGTTCGTATATACTGTAACTGACAGCCTGATTTCGACCTAATTTTAAGTATTCTTTTAGAAAATTCATAAAATCTGAAGTTCCTAACCAGTCTTATGAGGTATCATGTCATTTCACAACAAAATGATGTAGAAAATGAATGTGGTATCAAGTTTTGGTAAAATGTTACATAAAAATTAATAATTTACTATATTCATTACAAAATAACAGATATTAATAAGATCAAAAGCTCCTGTATATATTTGGTAAGAAGGGACTAAATTACAACATAACTTATCATTATTTCTACATTAATTTTCCACTTTTTAGTATCTATATTTTTTACACACACTGCATACAAATTATAAGGGAAAATTAGTCATTTAAAATCTATTTATACAAATAATGATAATTTGGATCTTAACGAACAAATTCCCTTCTGTTAGATAATTTTATCTTTATACTTTGATGATGAAGTAGTAAAATTGCAAACGGCTGCTTGTACCAGTTTCATCGCAGTATTATTCATTTAAATAATAATAATAATTTTGCGACTTTACTTAAGTAATACTAATTCTTATTTGCAGGGAATGATCCAATTAAACCACAGCCAAGTGAGTGCCTTTAACATTCCAATTAGCAGGTTAATCCTTCTGCAAAACTCGTTCACTTGTGTCTCTGTCTTTACACTCTTTAATTAAACATTCATCTTGTTTATTTCCCAGACAAGTTTTGTCTCTATTCGTAAAAGGTTAAGCCAATTTAAATACCAATGCGATGAATAAGTGTATATAATCGTTTACACAAAAAATGCATTAAAACTATTAATAAAATGGATGACTTTTAGGAATATTATATTATGTAGAATTTGTGGAATCTAGAATATGAAGACCGTAGTATAGTTGTTATATTTTGCTATTTATCTTACAAGTATAATAGATTTAAACGTTTTTTTTTCCATTTGACATTTATAAACTGTATTGTTCTGTTTCTAACTGTATTTCTTTTAAAGTTAAAGTGCCGGTTTAAAAAAAAATGTGTTCATTTTAACTTTGTTACATATAGCGGGTGGTCAAAATTCTCGATACCCCAAGATATTTTGTTTCCGAATAAACATATAACAATGTAATTCTAGGGATATTTCCTTACTCCAGTTAAAAAGACTGATATACTTGCCTCCACATTTAAACGAACTATGTCCCTATATCACCTCATCATCATAATTCTCTCCGTCTGTGTTAGCAACAATGCTGTTGAACGGATAAATTGACCAAATTTTAACAAAACAAACTATGTCTATCGGAAAGAAAATACCAAACAAGCTGGACTTTTCCTTTTTGACAAGACATGACTAAGCACAAAGTTCAGTGGAATACCCCGGTTATTATTCATATCAATTGTACGCTTTGACTAAAATTAACTGAAGTTATAAATCATTATTGTAACGGAACTAAAAAATAAAAAAAAAAAAAAAAAAAATCTACTTAACCGTTAATTGCCTTGTGAGTTAGACTAGAAGAAAACAAACTTTGAGGAACTGGCATTTTCGATTAGACCGTTCTTTTACATTCAGATTTGTGCCAATCTGTCCTACTGATGAGTACTTTAAAAATGAGGTATTACTCGGACAAAGCTTATTATAAAGATTTTCCCAACTTGATTCCGGGATGTCCCCCCCCCCCATAGTGTAATACGTATCAAAATGTTGCTATGGTAACCCTAGAATTCCAATGTTGTATATTTATTCCTAAACAAAATATAATGAGGTATCCAGACTTTTTGAACACTCTTTATAGAGAATAGAGAAAGTTGGGACTAATGTAAAAATAGACGTGGGTTTTTTAAATATATACGTTTTTAGGTACACACTGAGCTCAGGAAAATTATTTTTTTTAAATTATGCCTGCCTGTCGCCCACCTGACGTTTGTTGAGTCTTCAATAGGAGTGACCAAATTAGTGGACCGATTTTGATGAAATTTAGTAACGGCCATATTTCGCTACTTAACACTCCAGTAGGCGCGCGGATTACGGGTGTAATCCATGTTACTGTATTTGTTTTTCGCCCAAACAGCATTTGGCAACACGTATAACCTTGAGTAGTCATCTACCTTCTCCCCACCTCTTCCCTTACTCGCCAGTGCTACCCCAGTCTTGTCGGTGCGCCTGTTGTTGTTAGACAAATTATTTCCTGAGCGTTGTTTTAACTGGATTACAGATGTAATCCACGCGCCCACTGGCGTTACAGTTTTTTCGTGTTTAAACATATTTCAATTTTTTTCATTGTTTTATAAGATACAAAAGTAGTTATTTGGTGTTGTTTTGGAACGGTATTCATAGTTTCATGTGTTTAGTGGACAATAACATTAGGAAACATGAATAAAAGTGAAAAAGAACAGTTCACTAACTAAGAACAGTGGCTAAGAGAAACAGAGGACGACAATGAAATTTTGTTGGGATTGGAGGACAGAGATGAGACAGAGGAAGATAGAGTGGAATTCGATAGTACAAACAGAAGTGACGAAATCGGTTTAGAAGAAATTCTAGAGGAAGAACTTGGTGTGGTTGAAATGGTAGAAGCTACACACCAAGATCTTCAAAACGCCCCTCAACGAGTTCCTCAAAATGCTCCGCAACAAATACACCAGGTACCTTTTAGCAATCCAGAATTTTACATTGGACAAGATAGAGAAACGAGATGGTATTTAGACCCACAAGTAACGGGAACATCACGCACACCCAGACACAATATAATACCAGTTTTTCATCGTCCAGGGCCACATGGAAATGCTAAACAAGCACAAACTCCTATAATGGCACTTCAGTGCATAATTGATGATGACATCATTTCCAAAATAGTTACCTATACAAATATTTACATTGATAAAGTAAGACCTGAGTTCCAAAGAGAAAGAGACGCCCGCGATACAGATGCTCGGGATATACTAGCCTTGATTGGGATTTTATATCTAGCTGGAACACTGAAAAACGGCAGAAGAAATGCCCTACAAAGATAATGTATTATGTATTTGAATATTGTATGTATCATTTTGAAAGTTGTGTCGATTACTCTTTTTTGTAGGTCACTTCATTGCACAAGTATTATGTATAAGATTTAGCAAAAAAACAATGTTACGGTGGGGACCAGTGATTTTTTAACTAGGCCTATATGTTTTTTTTCACAATTTAAAATTCTATTTTGTAAAGTCAGTATTTTAAAATATCTTTCCCTAAGCTTTTCAATTTTATTTTAGATTATAAATTAAAATAACTTATTTTTGAATACAGACTAAGTTTACAAAGTAAAGTTTTCTTTCAGTGTTAGGTTTATTACAAACATGTAATTTTAGATTAAAATAACCATCTGTTATCAATTTTCTATGAAATAATTACCTTTTTCTGAGTTTCATTTCTATTCCTAAGAAACAATTACTTACTATTTTAACTTGTTTTAGTTCATAAGTACAAAACAAAGAGTTCACCTCCAAAATTGTTACAATTAAGAACAAAAAAAATTGTTGACTGCAATAATGTAACATAAATTTTGGTTTTGAGGTAAAAATGTGTAAAAGTACCATTACAACCATAAAAACCAAAAGTTAGATTAAATGTATAAGAAATGTGCCCAAAACAACTAAATCAAATTGGATTACAAGTGTAATCCGCGCGACCCCTCGCGTCACCTGTACTCGCGCGCCTAGTGGAGTGTTAAAAAATCTTTATAACTGAAAAATTCTGTAAAGTTGTCACAATAAAATAATCTAAAAGTTACTTTTATCTCGAAATAGGTTAAACGAATATTATTTAAAAAAATTTACATCGACGTTACTGAATACAACGGAATGGCTCCCATCTTCTTAAAAATTACAGTTTAGGTTTTATCGGTGAAAACCAAAAAATCGCTCATATGGGTGTTAAAATTGGGCAGGGTGCTGATTACAACTTAAGATGACGAATTAGTGATTAAAACGTTATTTTTTTTGAATTTTATTATTGTGAAAATTGAGGTTTTTCCCCTTACTAACTGTGTTTTGAACAGTGATGTAAACACCTCAAAATAAACAAAAACATGTTGCTCAATTAAAACTGATTATGAGTCGTAAAATTATGGTTGCTATAGATGATTAAAACTGTGTTTAGTTTTATAAAATAAAATTAAATAAAGTTTGTCGTGTACAGGACACCAGCGGGTAGTTTTGTAGAATCTATAAACGCAGTATTACAGTTTTCAACATTTATTTTTATTTCATGCAACGTAGGTTTTACACCTTTATTAATTACTGTTTCTATACATATATATTACGAATTTTCTACAAGATTTAAGAAACGAGTATTACTTTAGTTATACATAAATAAATATATATGTTACCGGCAGTGTATAAAATGCAGGCATTCTATAGAATACCTAGCCATTTTATACATTGACCAAGCAATAAAGTAAAGTAGTTTTATTAGATCTTAACTCACTTTGCCTTTGCATTGCATATAATGTTTAGGCATTTTGTAAAATACTTACGGTTCTTCACGCAAAGTATTAAATGAACAGATTTGCTCACAAAATATTTGTTTACAATATAAATACTAATTATGAAATGAAGGAAATAGGATTCGTTTATATTAAATATTTATTGAAGTAATTGAACTAAACTTCCTATCCAAACTTAACCCGAACTCTGCCTGAAGTGGAGCGGGCATTCTATAAAATTCTTAGACCAAGTATGACAAATGTTTAGTTTCATACATTACCTGCCAACATTGGACAATTTATATAATACCTAGACAATGCCTGATTAACACGTTCCCGGTAACATATACACATATGCTTCACCAGTACTGCTTGCACTAAAGAGAATGCAAGTCAATGTGTTCAATATATCCTTGCATACATAATTTAGTTGTAATTGAAATCAACGTTTGCCATGGTATGATTTATAATCTAATACATATTTCCTTCTTTAAACAGTTCCAGGCGCTGTTTTGAAAGTGTTTTATTAAATATTAATTAATACAGACATATTACAAGTTGGAATTTTATTAACACTTGATAAAATATTAAATTAAACTTTATAATTGGGAACATGTTTTTAGACTAACAAGTTTGATACATTCCATAATTATTTATCAGCAACGTATCACGTACGTAAAGATTATGAACATTTAATAGATGCTGCGTCCGCAATCCTAACAATCTCCTATTGAAACCTCAAGATAAACTGATGTAGTACTGTAGATGAAAATTTGGTCATATTACTATAATTTCTAGATTAAGTTTTTAATAGTACCTAATGATATTTATACAGGATGTTTCAGAACACTTGTCGGATATTTTAGGGGATTGTTCCTGGGATTGAAGTAACCACAGAACGAGCTTTTGTTTGGAAAAAACTCAGTTGTCTATCTGTCTGTCATTTTGTGTTTTATACAAAAAAAGTTATATTTTTGAAAATAAATTAGATATCAAGTCCAAAAGTGGTATATATATATTTTGTATGTGACCTTTTATGCTAAATTAGGGTATTGTGGATAATTGTCCAGAAGTTGTGTTTAACTCGATTATGTTTTGAGTTACAGTAAATATATATATATATATATATATATATATATATATATATATATATATATATATATATATATTTTAACAATTTGTTTGTCCATTCACAAGGAAAACTTCATTGTGTCTAATAATTTTGTATAAAATTAACGGTTTTTGAGATAATCTACGTCAAAAATTTTAAACGGTAGACATTTCCGAAAAAACAAAAACAAAAGAAAGTCGTGGTTTTTGGTACGTCGATAAAGGGTCACATAAAAAAATATGTATAACGAATTTGGACTTGATATCTAATTTGTTTTCAAAATTTCAAAAATATTATTTTTTGTATGCCGGACAGACAGATAACTAAGCTTACTTCAATCAAACGAATAGTCGTTCTGTGTTTACATCAACCCCAGGAAGAATCTCCTAAAATATCCGACAGCACTTCTGAAACAAACTGTATATAAACAAGAGGGAAAAAACTTTATAATTTAGCTAGTAATGACTATTGGTTGCCATTTGGCCAAGAATGCCAATTAATTCTAGATTTTTTTAATCCAGAAATTGTCAATGGAGTTGCTTTAAATGATATAATTTCACAAAATCGACTTTACCGATTTCATATATATTATATTAAGTAAAACAAATTACTTTTTAAAAATGGAAATGATCCTTGACCACTGTCATTTAAACTCCTTTTGGTTCTTTTCCGGCCCTGGCGCTATTTGAGTAGTAGAAGGATAGAGGCGTTCATTTTATCTTATTTTCATTAAGTGATAATGAACGAGAGGGGAATGGATGAGTTTATGGCACAAGGAAAGTAAGTTTACGTTATATTTGAATAACCCCCCCCATTTTTACATTTTTTTTCCTTTTTACTAACAACTATCGACTCTGTACTTTTGTTTGCGCAGTATTTCGTTTTGTGGGTGGATGTATAACAGCATGTTCCTTCATTTTTTTAAGGAACTAGGAGTAGCCTTAAAACATCCTGAAGGAGTTTTCATGTGTTTCACAACTAAAATCATTTCCACGAAATAAACAATCTCAATAACTCAATCTCAAAAGAAACTTTATTATTATGTACAGAATTCTTTTGAGTCTCGGACGTAAAAATCTGTTGACAATGAAATGTTTACTAGTCGTAACTTTCTCTTCATTGTTTACACCAGAATGACTTAACCTAAAATGTCGTACGTCTATCTTTGTACGAGTGTTTTTACAATTTAGTTGAGGGTTTTATGAAGAGAAATTGCATCAGATAATACATGTCTGTGGTCTCTTAGAGCATTTCTTTTGTCGTAAAACTAGTTCATAAATTTGGATTAAACCAAGGACCCTCGAGGCAGATAAAGTCAATGAAGGTCACTTATGAATGGAGGGGGAAGAGGTTTGCCCTAGTTGGAATGATAACAACTTATAATATAGTCTTTGATTATTCTGTTTTTTCTTTTTATATGGTCACATATACGTAGTATAAGGAAGCTTATGTGGCGGTTCAAAAAATCGATATTGAGGTATCAATTGGTCTGTGATATCAAAAATCGATTGGTATGTGGTATCAAAAAATCGATGTTGAGGTATCGATTGGTATGTGGTATTAAAAAAACCGATATTGAGGTATTGATTGGTTTGTGGTATCAAAAAATCTATATTAAGGTATTGATTGGTTTTTGGTATAAAAAAAATCGATATTGAGGTATCAATTAGTCTGTAATATCAAAAATCGATATTGTGGTATCAATAATTGGTATGTGGTATCAAAAAATCGATGTTGAGGTATCGATTGGTATGTGGTGTCAAAAGCTCGTAATTGAGGTATCGATTGCTATGTGGTATTAAAAATCAATATTGAGGTATTGATTGGTTTGTGGTATCAAAAAAATCGATATTAAGATATTGATTGGTTTGTGGTATCAAAAAAATCGATATTGGGGTATCGATTGGTATGTGGTATCAAAATATCGATATTGAGATATCGATTGGTATGTGGTATAAACATAAATTGATATTGAGGTATCGATTGGTATGTGGTATCAAAAAGTCGATACGTTGAGACCCAAAAAATGTTTGTTGTGTTTCTTAATACAGTCTGTCCGTCTGTCTGTCTGTTATCTTTGTGTAGTTTGTGTGTCTGTTGTCTACGCTATTCTACAGCCCGATTTTGATCTAATTTGGTATATAGGGTTATCATGGTACTTACCCAGTCCCATAATACAATATAGGCTAATATAAACATATCATCAAATCGTATTACTCGAAAGTTTGTTTCTTGGGCCTTACGAAATGCTACATTGTATATGAAAAGTGGCGCCATCATAGTATATACCCAGTTCCATAATAGAATATAATACAAACAGATTATTCAAATCCTTAATCAGATTACCGAATAATCTTATTTAAAATAGCCAACAGTTATAATAATTTTCTGAATTCTACGAATTTTAAAATACAATAGTCTACCGACATAATTTTCTGACATAAGTATTTATAAAATTTAAATAAAATTTTCTATAAAAATGATCTTAAGTGATTGCAAGTCATTTTCGAGGTAATGTAAACATGAAGAGTCACATCTTTTACTCTTTTAGTCTCAAGGAATTTCATACATTTAACCATAATATTTTTGGATGCAACACTCTTCGAACTGGTAGTTTGAAACTAAATATATTTATTTCAGATAAAATATATAATTAATTTAGTTAAATACAGACAAGAAACTTTGAAAGAAAATTGAATTTAATTTGTCGGTTCAATAAACTTGCCGCGATATCTCGTCTCTAACCAGTTTTTACACACTGACAAATTTCGTCCTTGTCATTTAATATTAGAAGATGCTTTATTCACACAGCGAACTTGAATAGAAAGAATTCAAAATATTTCAAGAATTGAATATAATTACAGATGGAATATTTGATTGGAAAGTAAGAGTTTTTCTGCTTACGTATTTAAGAGCCTCTACAGATGACCCTTATAGAATGATCTTCATTTTTAAAACACATAAACAAACAGTTGTATTACCTTCCTCAACCTCACATACACAAAAAAAAGTATTATCTCATTACCACAGAAAATTCCGAATCGGAAAATATAAAAAAGTGAACATTAAATATAGAAGTCGTCCTAATATCTCAAAATCAATCTGTTTGATTTTTATGAAATAAAAAATATATGACAAGAGCCAATATCATCAACAATCTTTCATTTGTGAACGTAGAAATCCACTCCGTTTCGAGAGTATAGATCAACTTTCGTTATCAAGTGAAAAATTTAACACATTTAAAGTATGTAAAAGTCAACATCTGCCAAAACAAGTAAATTGGAAAATAAAACTAAAACTAATAACCTAAGAAAAGAACACTGGAGGAAAATTAGGCGTGAACTGTGAAAATAAGTAAGTCTCTAGCAAACTTGTTCAGAAAAAACTACAAGTTATCAGAATTACACGCTGACACAAGAAATCACAAACACCAAGTTGAACTGAGTTACACAATTATCAACGAAACAACAAGGTGTTCAATCGTAATGGGGTAGTTAACAAATAGCTGTATAGTGTGAACAACCCTTTCTTATATTTAACTGGACTTGTAAGATGATTTATTTTAACTCCTCTCGCAATAATTTAGCGAATGACCATGTAGTCACGCCTTGCGGCGAATTAACCGGTGTATTTTAAATTTTTATTTCACTTTTTAGTAATGGAAGCCATAACAACTTTATTTCTATATTGATTTACAGATAAGATTCCTCAGATACTAGTTTTATCCGGTGTATTACCTTTGCTTCTTTCCAATTAAATTTATAATTTTCCGTCCAAATTTTTTCGAAAATTTTTGATTATTCTACTAGGCCTAATCACGTCTTCTTTTTGTGTTCACTAATGTTCTAAATTTTTTACGTGATTTCGATAATATCTCGTGAAAAGTAGCGTATTAATTTTTTTATACACAAATTGAAAATATCATAATTAATTCAATAATATATTCTTGAGTAATTTGTAAAAGCAAAAATGACCCGACTCAGTTTTCAAATTAATGTTTCAGAATTAACTCACAAACTGTCATTTTATTCCTAGGGTATGGGTACATTGGCTTGAGACTTATCTTCTCAAATTTTCATTTAATTCTCTTGTGAAATTTTATATTCGAACTTTTATGACGGCGTCCATACTTTTAAAAACTAATCCTTTATTTTTTGTGTGTTCATGGGTAATAAGTTTAATTTGGATCGTTACAAAATGATTCTTCTTCAATTCATTAGAGACTTTACCTCTTCAATTTGTTGTCTCCATCCATCACAGTTTCCGGCCTATCATTTCTAAAACCTAATGTGAAGTAACTCAGGTACATCCCTTGCCACATCGCCCTCCCTTCTCAGTCTTTAGCCCCTGGAGATCCTGTTAAAATTTTGCGGGGCTCGTGTATCCCCTTTAAGGTACTTTAACTTTATTAGAATCAAAAAGATACGTTCTTCATATATATATATATATATATATATATATATATATATATATATATATCAGATCTTTCCAAATTCGCCAAACATCTCACAATCTGGTCCGTATAATCTACGCAGCATATTTCTCTCTCAGGGATCCAATTTGTTGCAGCGCCTTATGATAACGTTCAAGATCCACTGCCATATCTCACGACGGTCCCAATTACATGTTTGTATAATATATTACTGGTGTATCTGTTTAGATTTCTAGACTTAAAAATGGATAGCAAAGAAATGGAAATGATTCATTCTTTTTGGGGGTCTTTCGTTATATGTCATCCAAATAAGTAGAGTTGTTTGCCATCTCAAAGTCACAATTCTCCATTTTAATATTTTAAAAATTGTATGTCATTGTGTATTTCCTCACAAACTACACTTCAACAAAATTTGATCAAAATTGTTATAGCTGTTTTTGAGAATAACAAAATTTTTATCTTTAGTATTAAAATATGTATCTGCTTTTTGAGTAATAGAACAAAATTTAATACCTGAAGATAAACTCAAAATTGAAATATGGATACTCATTTAGACTGAAACGCGAAATAAGACCAGTAGAAAGTTGAATATGACTTCTTAAAAAATCTTTTACATTCAGTGGAGATCAAAACGGGTATATCAACGATGTTTTTGGATTCATCGTGAAACATTTGCAGTACTGCATAAATGTATAAAAACAAAATCATTATTATTATTGAAGTATATGTTTAGTGTTACATAAATTTCTGAATGGATTCCGTTATCAAATTTGTATCAAACACGGAGTGATGCATACACACACGTGCCGGGTAGAATATACTCTGTCTGGTAATCATTATTGTGTTTCCTAAACCAATGTCAACCCACACAGAATGCTGATCACACTTCACAACTGTACAAACACGGAGTGATGCATACAAACACGTGCCGGGTAGAATATACTCTGTCTGGTAATCATTATTGTGTTTCCTAAACCAATGTCAACCCACACAGAATGCTGATCACACTTCACAACTGTACAAACACGGAGTGATGCATACACACACGTGCCGGGTAGAATATACTCTGTCTGGTAATCATTATTGTGTTTCCTAAACCAATGTCAACCCACACAGAATGCTGATCACACTTCACAACTGTACAAACACGGAGTGATGCATACACACACGTGCCGGGTAGAATATACTCTGTCTGGTAATCATTATTGTGTTTCCTAAACCAATGTCAACCCACACAGAATGCTGATCACACTTCACAACTGTACAAACAGGAGATGAACGTCCGTAGCTGAGAGAGGATCCCTAAATCCCGGAAGAGCCTGTTCAAAATAAAACACTTTAATCCTCTCTCTTCTGAAATAGGATTTATTTTGAATTATTTTATATACTATAGATTTGACAAAAATCTTTTTCTATCTTAAAATTTTAATAAAACTTTGGTGAAAAATATATAATAATTATTCCTTCTTAAATTATGTGGATCATATTTTTATATAAAATATTTATTGAATACATTATTTGTGACATGATTATTTTAATAGAGTTTTCTCTGAAATAAAGGGAAAACTTTATATCCATATTTATTTATTGTTTCCACTATTTTATTTGTTTTCATTAAATTCACTGATTAGCTTTCCTCAAAATAACATTTTAACTTGGATTTTATTTTTTGTAGGTAATTAAAAATCAAACGAAAGATTTTTTTAAACTCTTGCTATGTTTCTTACAAAAAAGAGCTATTTAACTTAATTTTCTGTCTAGATTAGTCGATGTCTACATCTTTATTACAATTTTCTTTATAGGATTTTCTATCAGGAATTCACCAAATATTCTCTATTTCCCTTTATTTGTAGTTTTTGTTAAATTTATATATGTTGTTATAGGAAATTTATTTTTGGATAACAAAATGCAATTAGGTGTCCACCCCCTCTTCTATTTTATATACAATTTGTTACAGATTATAAAACGTAATACCTTATAAATTATAATTATTTAACAATCTCCAAAATTGCCACATGTATGAAGATTTTTTGATTTTTTGAAAATTTTAGGGATTGTAAACAGGAAGTTATGTGAAGTATTCCATAAGAAAATGCTAGGAAAAATCATAAACATCATGAAGGAGATTTATGAACATTTGGAGTGATTTGTTGAAGATATTTTAGTAAATTGTCAAGCTCTTTTCCAGGTAAAATTAGTGTTCGCCTACTATTCATACTCGCATCGTTTCTCTTCACAATGGTGAGTTGACCATCTGATGAAACATACTGTAGCTAGTGACAGAAGAAGGAAATATGATCGTCCGACGACATTTACCTTGTATCTCAACGATACCACGATGTAAAGAGAAAATCTGTAGAGTGTGCTTAAAGACTAATATATCAAAACTAAAAGAGCTCAGAAAAAAAACACATCTGAGTAAGCATTATTTATAGAAGGGTGTTAGGAATTATAGTCTAAGTTCTTTTTAAGAAGCCAGAATGACGACAATTATTGTGAAAGACCTGGGAAAATGATAAAATTGCTTACCTTGCAAGCACGGTAGACGTATTGATGCTACAAAGATATAAAAACCCTTGGGTGGAAGGAAACTTAATTAGTGGGCCAAGATCAAGGGAAGGTGTTGCAGAATTCTTGAAGATAGCCTGACGGACGTGGCGAGTAAGTGCTTCTTGGGATAATAATTCTTGAAGATAACCAGACGGATTTGGCAAGTAATAGCTTCCTATGAGTATTGAGACTTTGGACGAGCATCCACAAGAATGCAATCAGAATGAGCAAACTTTGTGTATTAAGAAACTTGTAACTATTTCAGACACAAGTCATTATAAACTATAACGTAGAATAAAATCTGTAAGTCACATCAATTAGTCATTCTGGATTCTTAATAATTAAGAAGATTAAGATATTTGTAATTAGTATATAAGAGAACTAAGATAAATAGTCAAGTTGAATTAAATAATAACGAACCATTAATTCATAACTAAACTTTTGATTTATTTAGTTTAGTTAAAGAACCCAGGCAGTTTAAAGGAACCAATCCTAACAAGGGAAAAGATTTGAGCTAATTAAAGGAATTTGTTATTTGGAGAACATAGTGTCCAGTCTTAGAGATAGAGATAAAGAAGTGATTAACATGTTTTAAAACCTTTTAAGATAAAGAAAATGATCTTAATAGTAAATCTGAAACTTTTCTAGACATATGTAATTCTGTCTTTATGTATGACGTATTCTGTGAGACTTGGAAGGAGTTGAGCAAAACAGCAAATTTATCTAAATTAGGTATAAAGTTATAAGGTATAAGAGTAATTTTAAATCAGCATCAGTAGGAACTTTATCCAAGCCATTTCAAATTAAACAAACGAAAGAAACTAGAATAGTTAAGCTGTACGTTGAAGAAAAATGACAGAAATTATAATAATGGTAATTGAATGGAATCGTCAAAAGTCAGAGAAAGTAGCAAAGATGACCTAGAAATACGGTGGACTGGCAGTCGAAGTTGGCTGGAAGAACTTGAAGAGAAGTGATAGTCAAACTTATGCTGGAGGAGACTTGTGGTGCCTTGGAGAATTATCATGATAATTTACAAACCTATGTTTTACCATATTGGCACATAAATACTACTTTTTAAGGTATTCTGAAACGTCGTATGTCATTTTAAAAGTAACTTCATAAATTTAAATTACATGAAGTATCACAATATTTAACCTAATTTTCATTCTAAGAACAATCCTGTATTTCATTTTTTGTTATCTTTTTTCGGTATCTAGATATTGAACAAAATTTAAATAAATTATTAGTTTAAATTTTGTCCCAATAATAACTCAAATAATAAAGTTAAATCAGAACAGCTGTTATTAATTAAATTTTGGCATTGCACATGAAAGTAATTTACATTTTTTAGATATTTTCGCGTTATTATTTTGCATTAATTTAGCGTTTTCTAATAATAATATTCCCAGAACTATTTGAACTAATTAATGACTAGCGTATGCAAATTATTTCTAACAAGTACAATATCAAACTAGATAACTCATTTCAATGGCTAAATTTATTTACAGTTCACCTTTTTGAACCTAAAATGCCAAATTAAAACTATACCTGCAACAAATATTAACGTAAACGTTTGTTTTACAAATCCTCATCTCTTGAACACATTTATAATGTAAGTTTCACATTTTCTATAAAATATATTTCAAAACAAGAAGGATCTCATAATTGTAAAATGTAACGAGTGTATTAACTTTAAATGTCTACTATTGTCTACATAATTAAAACTCGGCATGTAGTAATCATTTTGATCCTTCCCACGTATGGACAACGTCTGAAAAAATACGTTTAAAAAAAAAAAACACAGACATGTTTTTTCAGTTCATTTACTGGATGACATTTAGAGCATTCTCGACGGAGAACATATTAAGCAGGCCTACATAAAAAGCAATGGCTCAACTGGGAACATTAAGTCCAAAAACGTGCAGACCAATGTCTGTAAAAACTTGGCTGTTCGTGTTTTGTAAAACTTTTTTTATTTTTGTTTATTACAAACTAACAGTAACCGTGTAATATAATTTTAGGAAATATTGTTTATAAAAATAATATTGGTCTAATTATCTTAGTTTTTAGGTTATAAAATATGGGAAATGCATGAACATTTAGAACCACCATCACCCCTAACATTCTGCAACCTGGAGTGCTCGAAGAGATAATGTTATAAAACCACCCTCCTCTCAAACCGACTGGTATCTCGTAAATACTCAGAACAAAATTTTCTATAGATACTCTTTCTTGAGGATCCTACCTTTTAAAATTGTTCGTTGATACTTTCCTAAAATATAACATTCACACTTTTTGTCTGTAGGGGGTGTAATTTTATTGCTTAAAATAGTTCTTAAGAGCATTTAAAATTACGCAATAAAATGTGTCCCTATTTGGAGGTGAGCTAAATTTGGAATTAACTTTTTAAGTTTCAAAATGGTACCGTTTTATAATTTTGTTTTCAACATTTCGGTTTCTGTAGCTTTTTCAAAACAAATGCTCTGAACAAATTTGTTTATTGTTAAATTAAAGAAATTAATTAGTTATCACAAAGAAATTAAATTAGCTGAGTTCGAAATTAATAGATTTTTAGTAAGTTGTTACATAACCTGAAAATATTCACGTACTATTTTAAACAATGATAAATTAGAGAAATTATAGATAAATTTCAGTGTAATTTAGGGAAGGATTTTTGTAATAAAGATAACGACACTAAGAAATTAAAGACTGAAAGTATTTAAAAATAAATTAAAAACCTTATTTTTGTTCTAAAAGTTATAAAAATAAGCCACACGTTCATTTAGACTTTTTTTCTAAGTTGTAACTTTTTAAATTGTACTTTGCAAATTAAAAGAGAGAACATGTGATAAAATGGAAACGATATTTATGTAAAGTCAGAAAATGACTATGAAAATCGTCTTGCTGTGTTACTACAGCGCAGCGCAACCCTGACAATTTGAGTAGAGAGAGTCAGACAAGCGTATATCTGGATTACTTCCACCATATCTTGAGAAATTTGTTTTTAATTCACAATTTTTATAATATTCAAAGAGTAAGTAGTGTACATTTTAGCACAATTATTCAATTTTAATTTAAGATTTTATTTAGTAAAACGTATTTATGAAACCACTCACTGAATGGATCAACCAACTTCAAATTAATCTCTATTTTTATGCTCACCTATAAATAGGGGTAGTTGGCATTACTGTAATTTGATTCGATTGTTAACGACTGGCGTGCAGCAAACTATTTATTTTTTATAAAGTTATAATTTGATGATGACGGATTGTTCATATTATTAAATATGGTTTAATCGGATATTTACCATAGTTTGTATATATATAAACTAATGCATGACGTTTCTATATTATAAATCAACTATCGTTATCAAGTGTTAAACCTAGAGCATAAAAGTGAAAAAAGCGTAGTAGTGGTTTTATCGGATTTATATTTAGTCTTGGTTTGACTGCTCAGGCCTAGTTTTAAGCATGGGTTCTTTTCTTTAGTTATAGATTTTGTTTTATTTTCCAACATGGCGCTTGGATACTAGGCTATGTTGGTGTTTTTTACTTTTATGATATATGTTTTAGACTTGATAGCAAGAGTTGATTTATACTCTCGAAACGCCATGTATTAGTTTCTATATATACACAAATGATGGCAAATGTTCGATTAAACCATATATTGTTTATATTACAATGAAGAAAAATTTATAATAATGAATTTGGCATAATTAAAATAATAAAAACTTATTCTTTGGAGTATACATATAACTTAATATTAAATTCAACTGTCACTTTGAACACCTATATAAAAAATTTGGGAAAAGTATATTTACTGGGAAAACTAAAATTCTAGCTGATCAACGTATCTTAACACTAATTTATTTTAGATATAGATCCAGTCATTTATTGACTTTCATAATTATTTGGGGAATTGAATGATTTTAGAAGAGATGACACAGTGGTGTAATGACTGTAATCATTAAGTTTAATTAGTGTAATCAATCAAACAATCCTTTCATTTGTTTGTAATACATTGCTACAATAATATAGGATCTGAGAACTGGTCATTGTAAGTACAACATAACCACAAACAGTTTTGTCGACGTTAATAAAACACTCTTATTTCAGTAGCAATTTAACTATGAGGAATTTGAATTAATTACATTAAAAAGAAATATTAAATAATTGCTAAATGAATTTAGTATCAAATGCTTGTGTAGTTTTATTAATGAGATGTGGTTTCTACGATTCTTAACATGTCTTGTGAGATATTTTATTTTAGTAGAGTGTTTATTTATTTATTTCCAAGTTGTGACTTATTATATATGATTTATTCACTGATACATCGGATGTTCGTTGTTTTATATATCACCAGCGTGTGTGATTATAGTTATATGTGACACTATCATAGATTGTATTTAATTTTCATACAATAAAGATGATTATTGAATATTGATTATTGGTTGCTGGTTATTGATTATTCTAGGTTTATTATTGATGATCAATGGTTTCTTATTGGTTATTGTAGAATAACCACTAACTATGGATTAGTAATAGAACTTATTGCACGATTTCATCTCATCATATTACCACTATTAAACTACGTTTATGAAATTCGACTGTCACTAAAATAAAACATTATACACATTTTGCCTTCTGGTTCCAACTAAAATATATGATTAATTATCTTTTGTTGATCTTTCTTTAATTTTAAATAGAGTATTTTTTAAATTCTGGTTGGCTGTCTGTCACAGTTGCACATCGGCCACAATGACTTATAACCCTCTCAGAGTACCAATATAAATAGATTGTTACTCCCTAGATATACCCAGGAAGACCTGTAAGTTCCACTGTGTCAATGATCTAAGAATCTCAGTCCTTTCCCGATAGAGGCGTTCAAATTCGAAGGTTAAGTACTAGAGAGTATCCGCTTATAGGGACCATTTTCTGCACAGAAGCTCCTTAGTAAATACTTATTTCCTTTTTGGATTTGTTTTCTCAGGTGGCAGTGCCCTTTAACACATTCTTCGACCTTGCCTTACGAGAGAAAATCTGGTGCAATTTACTTACTGGAGGCGCGAAATAATATTGTGTTCATCTTTTGACTTGAGATAATCACATTCGTCCTTTCATAACCTGCCTCTTTGATGTACCAGAGAACGGCTTAAGTTCTACGAGTTTCGTTGCTGATGTTTTGTTATCCAACATGTCTGCACATTCATTCAATCTACACCCAGCTTCTCCAGGGACCCAGTAAAATGTAACATTGTTGACTTATTTTTCTCCGCTCGTTGGCAACCCCAATTGCCTTAACATATTATGCAGATCACAAGTTTCAGATATGAGAGCTCTTGTATTTATTGGATTTGAAGAACTAACAACAGTAAAACTGAAATATCTCCGCCATTTTGAAATTATATAATATTTTTTCAACCACTTTCCTCAAATATAACAAGAGATGTAGTTATATCCTGAGATGTAGTAAAGAGTAAGGGTAAAGATTTGTGGTTAAGATTGTGTTAAGAACAGCTTGACCACGGCAACACCCATTTTATTTACATAGTCTTAAAACATCAGATTCTACTGAATAAAAAAATAAAGCTCGCGATCTCCCATAAACTAAATATGAAATACGTGAGCTCAAAGTCGAGAAAATGAGGTCATTTTACCGCAGATTTTCCCTTCACTCGTATGAAAAACAGGCAATTGACTATTGAATATATAAAATAACCTGGCATCATATTTTGTACTAATCTGCCAAGCCCGATTACAGGTCAAACAAATGTGTAAATATCATGAGTCTACTTTAATAATATAAAATAACCTGACCTAACGCGACCTTTTCGCGGAGTTTTTGGTAAACAAAAATGTAGATTTGATTAATGGTAAATTTAACGTTCTAAAAATATTTCCCCTTAACATTTTAGAATATAAACATGCTATTATAGAAAATACTGATTTAAGTAATAATAGTTTTAATAAGGAAAATGTTGCTCACGCAACAATGAACAAATGTTATTATTTTTTAAACTTATCGTGAGATATCCAAACTTGTCCTGTGGTTTTTACAATCGAGCCTCTTACTAAATTTGAGATAAATTGCGATTTCTGAAGCGT
Organism: Aphrophora alni; assembly: GCA_963513935.1. Classification (NCBI taxonomy): domain Eukaryota; kingdom Metazoa; phylum Arthropoda; class Insecta; order Hemiptera; family Aphrophoridae; genus Aphrophora; species Aphrophora alni. The sequence continues at coordinate 102,434,117 of OY740769.1, read as the reverse complement.
TTCCTAACATACGTAAAATGGAAAGGATCGGTGGATACGTCATAGTTTTCAGTGTTATCGTTTCACGAGAGAAATCAAAATAAATTTTCCGTACTACAAATTTGGAACAACTTTGTGTGCATCGTAAATTATTTAAATTTTTTCCGTAAAGTTAATAACAAAATATTGGGAATGATAAACCGGTAAAGACAAACTACCCGCTTTCTCATGTTATCTAAACTTAGACTAAATCAACAAAGTGGTTGGTCAGTAGACAACACTACATTCATGTTTGCTTTACTTCATTGTCTAGTAGTATTATATTATCAATGTGTGTGTAAGTGTGTCTGTTTGTGTGAGTGTGCGCGCGAACAGGACCGGCTTACAGCTGCAAGAACCAGTCAGTCTGTGATGTGCCATGGGCGGGTGAAGGTGCGGATAGATACATGGCCATAGCGCCCGGTGATGATGATTCGTCCAGGTAAATATTATAAAGTTTTAAGTGATTAATATATAATATATTAGTGTATTTAAAGTGTATTGTTATAAAGTTTGAAGTAACAGGTGAGTTAGAAAGTATTATAAAAGTACTTTGAATCCAGATTGTTGAACATGTGACTCGACAACTTTGTTGGTGTTCCGATTTAAAACTTCAACAGAGTTTTGTTTGAGGTTATGACGTATTTATTTTAAATAAGAATGTTTTCGTGTAATTTCTAATGTAGTTTAGTTTAACATAGTTTGTAATTGTTCGTACAATATTTACATGTGTTTAATTATTATTTGTTCATTTTCTATTTCCAGTAATCATAAATTGTCTAAGAAAATAGTCTAGTATTTATAAAGTATAACAAATATTTCCTTAAAGAAACTCTATAACATGGTTACTTAAACTTTATCGCACAACGTGGTGAAAGTTGATAAATTATTAAAAAAGTATTATATATTTATTTTGTTATAATAAATCAAACTTGTTTTTCAAAAAAAAAATCAATTATTTGATTTACATATAATTAAAAATAATAAATTATAGTTCGAACCACCCACATTTGGAAAGTGAAATTCCATTATTTTTAATAAAGTTCCAAATTTCGCAATAGCGTTTAATTATTTGTGAATTGGATTTAATTTCCATTAACTGGAAAAAAATTTAACTCGTAAATTAATACGTGTCCTTAATATTTAAAATTATTTTATTTCATTAAACTGTTAATTAAATTGTTTTATTCAAAGTAACGGACAACTTAAATAATGATCAAAACTCGCTTTTTCAAAGAAGTAATTTTTTTTAAAACATTTCAACCTTTTAAAAATTATTAAGCTGTATGTATAAAAATAATTTCTTTGATAGAAACTTATTTTATATTATATATTGTTTAGAAACGTCTTTTTATTACTAAATGCATGGAATGTATTAGCTTTAAAAAATATTATACGCGAAATTCACAGTTATTATTTTAAATATATCTTTTCGTTTAGATATCTATCCAAATCAAATTTACATTGAAGTATGACTTTATTAAAATTAACATCCAACTTTATCGATATAAACGCTCTTTACAACTTATTTTTGTTTTTAAATTCTTGAAATTAATTTCGAAAAATACGTTGTAATTTCATTCTATTTCCATTCTTTTCGCTCATAACAAATAGATAGTTTTGTTTACCTATCATAATAATTTAAACTCTAAAAAAAATCTCAAGAAAATATTTTTGTTTTTCATCATTTATATTGGAAAATATTACCATCGAGAATTTCTGACATTTGTCACTTGATGCTTTCGGATATTGGCATTAATTTTACTAATATTAGTCCACTAGGTAAAAAAACTAAATTACTTGTAAAAGTTTGATAGGAAATCTACTGAAAATTAATTAATATATTTTAGACGCAAATTTCCATCATAAATTAAATAACGTATAGTTTAGCAGTTATATTAAAGAAAATTACTTTATTCATCACGCTCCTATATAGATTTAAAAATTTCGTTTATTTTTGTGGAGAGGATCACTATAATGTCTTCTATAATGTCACTATAATATGTCTTCAATATTATGTTCATTGAAAATAACAATAATATTAACCAGAAATTCAATTAAACTACCGGCTACTATTGTTGCTGACTTTATCTTCTTTTTTTAATTTAAAGTTTGACCAATCTGTTTTCGTAAACAATACGTTTAGATATCATTGTTGTACACTTTAAAGCTGCATAAAATAAACTATTTTATACCACGCTGAAACATCTACACAAAACAACTAGTTCTTTTCCTAATTTTAAAATCTTCATCGTAAATCTAAAAAGTGTTTCCAAACTACATTCCTAAACTTCAGGACATGGGTTCTTGGATCAATATAAGTAAATAAAAATCTTATGAACATATGTACTAAATTTTTAATATTTCGTCTGTCCACCATTTTGTGTTTTTTTTTACCAAAAAGATTATATTTTTTTGGAAATAAATTAGATTTTAAGTCCAAATTTTGTATACGTATATTTTATATGATTTTTTTATAAATACCGTATATCAAAAAACTGGACTTTGAGTTGCATGTTTTCAAAATTGGCGTTTAAAATTTTCAATGTCGAATAATAAATTAAAAACCATTAACTTTACACAAAATTTTTAACGAACACCATTTTGAAAATATGCCATAAAAAGTCCTAGTTTTGGTACATTGGATACATAAAAATATGTATACTAATTTAAATTCGATATATAATTTAATTCCAAAAATATTCTTTACAGGCGGAAAACTGAGCATTTTAAGACATATTATGTTCATAGGAAAGTTTTTAGTTATTAGACAATAAACCATTACCTATAGTTTGGAAACGTATTATAGAAACATCCTGTGTACTGGATATTTAAAAAGTTCTAAAACAGTTATTCTTAAATTATGTCTAAACCTAGTTTACACACATCCTGTACCGTGAATTATTAATATTCATCAAAAATCCAAAAATCAAAATCGTTACATTTTTATCTTTTAATATTCTTCAAGAGTAAAAACTGTTAAGTAATTTAGGTAATTAAACATTTGATTGGCCGTCATGAGGAATTATGCAATGAGGGTTTACATGTAGACATTTTGATTAGACCCTCAAACACCCTTTTCTAAAGGGAGGAGCAAATTAACTGTATGTGTTAAAATCCTTTTTTTTTACACCAGATAATATGTATAACTTTTCAGTTTCTATTGTTTCTTTTTTAATATTTATTTAACCATTTCGGAACTTTTGGTCCAGTAAATGTAACTACAAATTAAGTAAACAGTAAGACAGCGAATACTTTAATAGATAAAATCTGTAAAACTGTATTGTGTGTCGCCTTTTCCAGGAGGAAAATTTCAAATATGTTAATATATTGTATTAAAATTTAATACATTTTATATTCGGTTAAAAAATTCTTCCTAAATTGATACGAGTTGGGAAGTCATAATTATGTGAGCGTTCTCACACAACTTTCCATTTAATCTAACAATGTCTGAATTAGTGATGAATGTATGTCCCCACTATCGGCGCCAATAGCTTTGCTTTAAATAATGGTCGATGAGGTTTTATTCCAACATTTTACAGTCATAAAACTTATTTAAAATGATACATTATACAATTCTCTGTTTCCCTAACCGTGTTTTAATAATTACGTAAATGTACTTTACTTTTGCACGTATGGATCTAACATTTATGGCAAATCATCTGGGTTACTAAAATACATGTTGAGTAATGGTGCATTGAAATTTGGTGTTTAGCACGCATATAATAATTAGTAAGACGATTTACAATTACTTTCTCATTAGCTGTATCTTATTAAATTATATTAATTTATATTTATTGTGAGCATAAGTAAGTCGACTCTCCCTTTTTTTAAACAATAAGTGGAATAAAAATTCGAACTTTCAAAAATTGTCTAAGGGTTATCTCTCAGACTATCATATTAATAATTTTTATTAAATAGATATAGTTGAGTTAATAAAAATAAAGGTGGACTTGTGATAAGGTACATCTTCTAGAAATAATAAATATAAGTGTATACACATTTTTAAATATCGTTTAAAACGACTGAATAAACCCTCAAGGGCGAACTAACAGTGAGTATGGGTATAATCCTGAGCAATTCTAACTGGTCCATCCTTTCTCCATCTAGTCTTCGATTAAACCTTCTCTCTCATCTTCCTACCAAGTTCCTCTCTTGACCATTTTGCTTTCGTCCAAAGTTGACATCATTATAGTATTCTATGGTTAGGAGTCTCTATTTTATTATCGTTTTTTTTCCCGTTTTAAGGGTGATGATAGTCTCTAGGTTTTTCCTTTTTAAACCAAAAGGAAACAATAAGAGTGCAAAAACATTGCACAAACTTTCTCATTCACACATCCTCAAAATCAAATAGGAACGAACCAAAAACGACATTTCTACATTTGTCAGTGAAAAGGTGAAAATGAACCAAGCACGTGGTCCTTCAACACATTTTTATATACTGAAATAAGAGACCTAAATTGCTTGTGCACATATCATTTTGGGGTGATTTTCTTACGGCATCTACCTCCAGATTTTGAGTTCTCAATATATATATATATATATATATATATATATATATATATATATATATATATATAAGTCCCAAGATATCACCTCTTACCAAATTTTATTAAAATCAGTTCACGACAGATGACAGTCTGATATAATCCCCCCCCCCAAACGTTTTGCCCCTCCGGGATATATCCGCGAAAAACTCAACATTGTTTCGTTGACAAATCACATTAGACCTATCTCGATACTGAAATTAAAACTTACAATTTCTCCAAATCGACGCTAAGTATATTGATCAAATTTTCTAAAATTCAGATGTACCATCTCTCTAAAAATGCCAGTTCGTTTGTTTATCTTTTAAGAACCGAAACATCTGTTGTTTAGCTCAAAGTTTTAAAATTTGCTCTCTTAATTTCGTTGAAATTTATATGAAAAGTACGAACAAGTGCGCCGAATTATAAAGAAAATCTATATTGTTGAATAATATTAAAAATAAACTAAATGAACATAACTGAGGTAACACGATTAGAAAAACTTGTAAAGGTTTCCGTAGTATCATTTTATCTACGACCTACATCACCTTGTCATGCTTCATTTTGTGCCAAGCGCATTATGCTTTATAATAATGTTAAGGTCAAGATGAAATTAAAAGGTAAGTGTGAATGATGAGATGTACACAAAACGTCCAGTCATGTTAACACTCAATATTGCTTTTAATACAGCTATTTTTTAAATTTTAAATTACTTTCCATTTAAAAATATTTTTCACGGAATTAAACGAGGCCTATCCCAACTTTAAAAGGCTTATTACTTTTACCGAAGTAAATTGAACATTCTCCTGCGGGACCACCTTAGCTAAACTTCCCCCGTTTAAGATAAAAGAAAATGAGACTTCCTTATTAACCAATTATAAACGCTGAACATGGTATAACTTGCCTGTAGTTGCTTTGATGTATCAGTGCCTTTTAGTATCAATAACGTAGATGATATTTATATAATAATAACTACCATGTAAAAAAATGATTTACGAGATCCGCTTAAAACATATCCCAGAGGCAAGTTATTGGCAGTTTAGTAGCTGATATATTATAGTATACTTTATGTATACAGTGAATTTGTAATATGGAAAGCGATTTCTCTTATGTGAAACACGGCACCTGAGACTATGAAATGTGTACCGATCCTACACATTGGAGTCTGCTTACGATTACGTTCTTCGACTACTCGAAAAATGCAACGACGTATTGTTTTTACATTATTTTTCAAAGCTTCATTTGAGAAAGTTTAACTATAATTTTATGTCAAAAGAGGTTAAAAAGGTGCTTCATTTTAAGAGTCTGCCAAAGTCAAAACCGTTGGTGAGGAAAGATTTTTTAATAGGAAGGTTCTAGACTAAAATATTCAATACATTGCTTATGTTAATAAATTTTGAAATAACGACAGCGATGTTCCCTATGTAAAACCTAACACTCAAGACTACGAATCTCCACAGAACCTGGAGATTTTATATACACGCTCTGGAGGTCAGAGTTTTAGTCCAATTTTACTCGAATTTGATATGTAAGTTCAATTTTATAAACGATTGGACAAATTCGTTAACCTGAAAAAATGTTTGGTAAATATTCAAATTCCGGAAGATTTTCAAATGTAAATGTAAAAAGTAGCAATACTTGAAGTTGTACAGCTTTAAAAATTGCATCCAATGTTAATCAAAGTGTTTTCTACATTTAAAAAATAAATATTTAAAATACAAGTGTTAAAAACAAGGAATGATAATCAAAATTTTGGTTAGATTTTAAATCAAATTTATTCCTTATAGTATACTTTTCTCTATGTTTAAAAATTATTGAAAATTGTCTCTAAATTTTATTGTAAATTTGATAAATAGTAACAGACAAAATGTTTCTATGTTTTAAAACCTCCAGAATCCACAATTATTTAATACGATTTTGGTCAAATTGTTGTAAAATCGACTTCAATCCAATAAATCGGTTTTGTTTTACAAATTTCATCGATTTTAAAATTTCGAGGGTAATTTGTCAAATGTAAGCTTTTTAAATATCCTACAATAGTTCATTCGGCGTAGCTTTGAAATCTGCATCCAAAGATACCACTTTTACAATAAAACAAAGGGAGTTTTTTGGAAAATCAAATTTAAAAACACAAATTTACCATGTCGTGTAGATTTTACTGTTAGCAATTCTAGCCTATTAGTAATTTTGAGTAACTGGAGTTTATTTTGATAAATTATGTCGCTTATAACAGTTCCATAGCCAGTAATTGCGAACTTTTTGGAGAGATGAGTTGTTATCCTTGGAGTCAACACATGACCAAAATCTGATTCAAATCGTTTGACACAGATTTTGAGAAAAATAATTTCGTATTTTTTATTTTGTTTTTTTCATATGGTATCTACCCTTAAATTTGAGGTTATAGAAAATTAAAAAACCTCTGCAGGATATGATAAAAATATGCCCATGTAGCAAATTTGATTAAATTTAGTCCACGCGTTTTGACGACAAACCGACATAATTACAAAACCTTTTTTTAATTCGATTTTCGAACTCAGCACATGCCTTTATATATTACTTATTTGTGTGAAATTAAACACGGTTGTTGTTAGAATATTATTTTATCTTAACTAAGACTTAGAACATATAATAATCAACTTCGCGAGGTTTTACAATCTGCATATCTTAACACCAGGCCGAGGTCGACAAACTGAAAGTTACAAATATAAATTATATGTGTATTATGTCAGCGTATCGGAATATTATTCAATTACATTATATTCCAGGATAGCATGTTGTTTTAATCTTAGTAAACAATATACTCGTGTTGTCCTACATAAATTGGGGACACTACTGCATGTATGCAATTTATTACAATGTTTGCAGATTTATATAATTGCCAGCTGCACTTTTTTTCGAAAAAAAAAAGAAACCCAGTTATCTAGATCATCGTGGTAGTTTCTTTTTTTATTTTAGACCACGTCTAGACTGTAATTTGAATTAATGTTTCTGCTAAAATTGTATGTATTTTCATCAAAGTAAAACTAACAATGGTTGCCTTCGTGGTTTTCGTATGTAGACACATTTATTTATAATCTTCAGGTCTTAAATTTTGGAGCAGTTTTAATTAAATTAGCTTTTATGCGAAACAGCCTCGTTTTGACGGCTTATCAACCAGTGACGTGGTTAGCACATCGAATTCTCTTTGTCGCAAGTCGCAATAGTAGCTTTCGTAATCAGGATTCGTTAGTGATCATAACTTCACTTAGGTTAGGTTAGGGTTTTTTTTTTTTTTTTTTTTTTTTTTTTTTTTTTTTTTTTTTTTTTTTTTTTATCGACGGGTACCTCTTGATATTTAACAATAACTTTAAATATTGTAATGTAAATACATTACACTTACACTTGTAATCATAGCTATGAAAAGCTCATGTTCTTTAGGGTACGTTTATACGTTTTTTTTAAGGTATTTATTAAGAAAGTTTACTAATTTTAAGCCAAATTTAACCGTTCAAGATTGTGATATTGTAGTTTTTTAACGTTACTTTATCAGTGTACGAATAGTACAACGAGATTTTTTATATGGCTCTTTTTTTTAAAATAAAAAGCTTATTTTAAAGGTTATGAAAATCAAAACCACTGACGAGAACAATTTTTAATTGGAAGATGATAAATTAAAATATTTAATTGTAATAAATTTTGTTTTAACCGTTGAAAATAACACAACACTCGAGACTACTTTTACATTATGCATATCTTATCCTCATATATCAATATTTGGGGAGGAAGGGAACATTCAACTAAAAGTTTTATCTCTTTGAAATCTTATTTTAAAGATATAATAAATAAATAGATCATCACGGAATCTCAAATCAAAAACCTGTTTTTAACAATATTGATACTTTCAACGTTTGTTTAATGTGAGGTATCATCACTGTCCCAAAATATTGAGAAATTTGTTTTCCTTTCGTATATAGATTCAATATTGATATTTAGGTGAGATTTATATATCGAATATCCCATTTCGAAAATTTAGGTGAATTTCGTGAAAATATTTTTGATAGGCCTATATTACTGTCTCAAATTTAAGAAATATAAAGAAAGTTACGTGATGGGTTAAAAAGTCCCAATACTGAGAAGAAAAAAAATCTCTCTGTCGATTGTCCAGTGTTCTACAGCCCAGTCGAATGGAACTAGGGCTTGAAATAACGGCTTAATGACTTGGATAACAATTTCAACAGTATACAACAGTATCCTAGATCTCTAAATAGTAAATCTTGTATAAATTTACGTTTTTTAAAGTACAAATAAAATCCATATTTATATTTAAATTAAATATTAACACTATTTTTGAAGATATTAAATTTTTTTTCTTGCAGTAAAAATCACGGACATTAACATATATTACCTACGAAAACACTTAAATACATAAATTAAAAAGCCAATTCTCGTATATTGGTGTACCTGTATTAAATGCTTGCTGAAAATTAAGTTGTGGTGTGAAACTGGTAAAAAAAATATATATTCATATTTAACCTAATACTAACTTTTGTAATCAAAAGTTAAAAAACATAAATTTTCAATTCAATGTAATTAAAATCGGATTTCCTAGTGCGTAACTGGAATATCTAAAGAAAGAAATTTTAAAAATATCATGACTTGTGACTTACTTGTAACTCGACTATAAATATATGTTAGGCATTTCGAAACGTATGGTTGATCTTCAGATCCTGCTCGTAAGATGTCGTTAAAATATTAAGAAACACAAACATCACAAAACGTGACGATCTCGTCGTTTTTTTGATGTTTATGTTTCTTGATTTTTTAACTACATCTTACGAGCGAGATCTGAAGATGAAACATATGTTTCGAAACGCGTAACATATACCCTATAGTTACAAGTAAGTCACAAGTATTAATTCTGTGGCTTGGATTCTAAATCTCTCCAAAAATGAGAAAAAACAGTATTCCTCAAAATTAAGCAACAGAAAGAAAAAATAAAATCGGTTCCGCTGTTTTCGCTAAAGGAGATAACCACAACATTGCAAAAAAAAAAAATACCCGAATGTCCTTCACTTGTATGATTATTGTTTTATTTCGGATTTGCTTTTTATACGTCAAAACATAACAATAAAACTTTTCATTTCAAAGTGCATAATTTTTACTCCAACTCTACTCTCACGTTTCCCATACAAAAGAAATATCTACCCTTGGAATATCATTTAGTGGCACATACAAAAATAGCAAACCACTTAAGGGTTATTGGTTTAAAAAATAATGGTGGAATAGGAACATTTATTTCTACTCAAATCTAATCATTTACTTATTTCGTGTATTTTCTAAATATTTTCACTTACCTGTCAATATTTTAATACTGACTTGTGGCTGACCTGCAAATCATAACTTTTCTATTGGCTAAAGACCGTCTCACCGTAAAATAGAGTTTCACGATAACTTTGACCTCTTCGTATTATTATTTCCCTTTATTTATTCTCTACCGACCGTCCTATATTGCACTCTAAATTTGACCCTTTTCCCTTCCGCGTCCGTGACGAGTTTCCAAATTGAATTAATGTTTTCTTTGTTTCGGTTTCTCTTAGAATAAATAAATAAACTCTTTCCTGTAACAATATTTCTTTAGATTATGTTTCAACAGATCTATAACAAACGGTTTTGAAAAGTAATATCCTCATAGGCAAATCATCTTGAATCAATTAGTTTAGATTTTGTTTTAAACTTAAAATAACATCTTTTTAAGTGTGGAAGTTCAACCGCTGATAAAATAATACGAGATTTTCATCAGCTCGTATGAAAATATTTGTCTGAAATCTCGAGATTCCAAACATTTGTACGAAATTTATTTACATCTCAAATTAAATTTTATACGAAAAAATCAAAAGTTTGAAATACCAAAGATGTGAGAGGAATTAAAAATATTTACAGAGTACCAAAATATAATTTGCAAAATTTGCTTTGTACGGTCATATTTATTAAGTGATTTATACTTTTAATGTTGGGTTTTAAATAAAGATTATTTGAAAAAACAATTTTTTTGAATGTTTGTTTATGTACATTTATAACTAATAATTCGGAACTTCCTGTTATTCTAGGGTGTGGATAGTTAAGTTTTATAGGTTCGATCTCCATAAGGGCTAAACAATTAAGGTGTTGATCCACCATTATGAGGGAAGTAGCTTCTATGGATAGCGAATATTCGTTGCGATAGCAAGGATTACTGCAGGAATTCAATGGGGTGTTTAGTAGTGTTTCTGTGAACAAAATAAGTTACTCGTTAGAAGTGTCATTTGACACTCGTGACAGTTAGTTGTATACCTATATAAATATCAATTACCTTCTCCCAACATCACCAAGATGAACATACTCTGAAGATTATTTATGTTAGTTCTCGCTCCCGCACACGTTCCTTAAATGACATGATGTTTAATTCCCCCAGCACTTAAAATGGTTCATCTCTCTTATTATGTTGAAATCTCTGTTCAGGGAACATTGCCCCGAAGATTATTTTTAAGAGTAATCACCATTCTAAGGTCACCGCGTCCAACCTGTTGAGTGTTCTTGCACTAGCTTCACTGGCCATCTCACCATTCATACACCCACTGTGTTAAACGATTTTTACTAAAAACTAATTATCCCATGGAATTCTCGTATAATGTAATGTTCATAATCTCTAAAATTGTGTGTCATATTATCTTCCATCTCTGACGTAAATCCCATTGACAAACGAGTGAACAAGACAAAAATACGAAAAAGAAAGAAAACGAAAAAAATATTAAGAATTATAGGAATGCAAAAAACAAAAGTTAATGCTTTGGTTCATTTAGCGACAGTCAGTGGATATCAAAGAACATGTTGCACTCTTGGTCCTGTATTATCCCTATGGAAGTACGGCATTGTTCAGGAGTAAGCTTTTGTTTTTTGGAAACCTCACACAGAAAGTAATTGCACTATACTATAATGAGTACTAAATATTTCATGTTTTCAGAATGTTCCAGTGTTGGGACGAGAAATTTTTTTAATAGATTTTATAGAAACAACGTTTTTTAAAACGATTTAAATTTCCTCTACACATTGACAAACTCAGAAATCAATTGTTCCAAGCTATTCCCTGCAGTACAGTTCCATTTTCCGTCTCGTCCTCTCCGATCAGTTCCAACATTACATGTATCCATCAATCTTCCAATCATCTGTTTTATGTCGACAAAATCAATAGAACGTTTACAGAGTGGAACGAAAATTGTCAAAATTCTGACATTAACAATTACGTATAAAAATGTTTATTTTAAATTGGGTTTAAGTAACAATATTAAAATTATATGTTTATTCCTATTCTTGAGATATGTATATTGTTGTTTTGCATGTGTTCATTGTACTGAGCACATTGTGACTGCAATCTTATGACAGATTACTGTTGTTTTGATTGTGTTCATTGTACTTAGTACATTGTGACTGCAAACTTATGGCAAATTACTGTTGTTTTGCATATGTATGTTGTACTTAGTACATTGTGACTGCAACCTTATGGAAAATTACTGTTGTTTTGCATATGTACGTTGTACTTAGTACATTGTGACTGCAACCTTATGGCATATTACTGTTGTTTTGCATATGTACGTTGTACTTACTACATTGAAACTGCAACCTTATGGCATATTACTGTTGTTTTGCATATGTATGTTGTACTTAGTACATTGTGACTGCAACCTTATGGAAAATTACTGTTGTTTTGCATATGTACGTTGTACTTAGTACATTGTGACTGCAACCTTATGGAAAATTACTGTTGTTTTGCATATGTATGTTGTACTTAGTACATTGTGACTGCAACCTTATGGAAAATTACTGTTGTTTTGCATATGTATGTTGTACTTAGTACATTGTGACTGCAACCTTATGGAAAATTACTGTTGTTTTGCATATGTATGTTGTACTTAGTACATTGTGACTGCAACCTTATGGAAAATTACTGTTGTTTTGCATATGTATGTTGTACTTAGTACATTGTGACTGCAACCTTATGGCATATTACTGTTGTTTTGCATATGTACGTTGTACTTACTACATTGAAACTGCAACCTTATGGCAAATTACTGTTGTTTTGCATATGTATGTTGTACTTAGTACATTGTGACTGCAACCTTATGGCAAATTACTGTTGTTTTGCATATGTATGTTGTACTTAGTACATTGTGACTGCAACCTTATGGAAAATTACTGTTGTTTTGCATATGTATGTTGTACTTAGTACATTGTGACTGCAACCTTATGGAAAATTACTGTTGTTTTGCATATGTATGTTGTACTTAGTACATTGTGACTGCAACCTTATGGCATATTACTGTTGTTTTGCATATGTACGTTGTACTTACTACATTGAAACTGCAACCTTATGGCAAATTACTGTTGTTTTGCATATGTATGTTGTACTTAGTACATTGTGACTGCAACCTTATGGAAAATTACTGTTGTTTTGCATATGTACGTTGTACTTAGTACATTGTGACTGCAACCTTATGACATATTACTGTTGTTTTGCATATGTACGTTGTACTTACTACATTGAAACTGCAACCTTATGACATATTACTGTTGTTTTGCATCTGTACATTGTAGGCTACTTACTACATTGTGACTACAACCTTATGGCATATTAGACTACTGTTTTTTTGCATCTGTACAATCTACTTAGTACATTGTGACTGCAACGTCATGCCAAATTACTGTTGTTGTTGAAAGTATAAATAAATATTTTTAAGTATATTATTTTCGTAAAAAAGTCTTGCTTATGTACTTGTATTTTAAACCGATAAATTTATTAGTTTTATTAAACCTATTAAAAAAATTTTTTACAATTATTTCGACTTTAAAAATAACACTTTGATCAATATTAAAATCGCATTTTATAAAACATTTTACTACAAGAAATAATTGTGGTTATTGTTTGTGCGTCATTTTTACGTTTTAATCAATAGTTTAATTCAAAGAAGCCATTTTTTGATCTTTTGTTCTTTTTTTGCTTTTTAAATTTTAAATATTTTAACTTGCATCTAAAATCGTTATCTGTGGATATTTATTATTTAATCAGAGTACTAACTAAAATTCCTCCTTATCAATAAATCCTAAACTTTATTAAGATGGTAAATCCTAAACAGGCGGAGGTCTAAGGATTACCTAATTTATCATACAGTTACATGCTATAAATATTTTCTGATTTCCTTTGAGAATATAGTAAAAATGTTATTTTCAATTAATTACAGTATTCAAATGTGACTTTGCATAAGTAGTATTTGTATGTGTAATAAATACAATATATTCATATTATTCATTCATATTCATTTTGTATCTTGTTATATGTACAGGGTGATTCAAAGAGAATGGTGCAAAAATAAGGATTATTTATTAGCAGACGGAGAGTCACGAAATCTTGATAACTGTAAAAACAATTTGTTTTATTAACAAGTTTTAATTTACATTACAAAATTGTAATATGCACTATAAATGCTCGATATGAGCGCCGTTAGTTACTCTACAAAATATCCAGGCGATATTCCAACTCCGCCCACACACTCAGAACATTTCCTGTGTTTTGGATTGCACTGCTTTTGTTATGGGCTGTCTTTAAGTCTGCAGGTTTTGAGGCATAGGATGGTAGTAAACTATGTCTTTGATGAATCCCCACAAGGGAAAATCGCAAGGAGTTAAGTCCAGCGATCATGGCGGCCAAAGCAACACAGGCCTGTCTTCATTTCCAGAGCGACCAATTCAACGGTCTGGCAACGTAATATTTAAAAACTAGCCTACCTCAGATTTGTAGTATGTAGGAGCACCATCTTGCTGAAAAACTACGTTGGAATACCTTCTACAAGCTGAGGAATGAGCCATTATGACATGATTCTAAATAAACTATGACACAGTGCGTTCAATTAATAAGAAGGGTCCTTTGGCATGTTAGTAAGCATTAATGCTTGTGACAGTTGCAGTTTGTACGGTTTAAGTTTCATCCGCTTGCGCAAGACACGCCATACTGTAGACTGTGGTATCTGAAGTTCATTACTAGTTTTGCGAGTTGATGTTTTAGGACTACGTGCATACTTAGCTTCAATTCTCTCCGCAGCGTCATCCGGGGTCTGTGGACGGCCCAAAATTTTCTTGGCACACAAACAACCAGTTGCCTCAAACTGCCTCACCCAACGAGCTATGCAGTACCGATGAGAAGATTCTTTCTCAATTTTGTTCGAAAGTTCCGTTGAACACTAACCCTTTTTCTTGCTTTGTGGTAGCCATTTGATAAAAGGCTTAGCGTTAGTTAACCAAAACAAAACATAACCTTATCAATAAAAACTTATAAACATGCCCTTTCCTTGTTGCAACAGTCAGCTGTTTTAATTCTTGCAAACAGAAGTACCTACTATTTAGTTTATTACAACTTTTGTAATCACCGCTTTATGTATATAATCAACGATATTACCGTTAAATATTTTGAAATTCTTTCAGATTTTGGAGTACATTACAAACTAATAGTATATATCATTCTGCGAAATTTGGTATCCTCAATCCGTTCTGGAGTTGTAGCTTGATTAAACAAAAAATTAAATAACCGAATAATTTCGCATTTTGGTCGTTTGATTATGAAAACTTTGTTTTTACTTGTTAATACTTGAAAGTTTAAAACCCAACTTACTCTGTAATGACGTAAAATCACACTTACAACAGTCTATTGCTTTAACAATGCAACGTCAGTGTTCATTAATAATCAAGATTTTTGTTTGTTTGGACAAAAGTGAACAATTTTTTAATGATTAGCCACTTGCCTACTGTTCACTTCGCTCAAAATAAAACCAATCTTATAAGATTATATTTCATAAAATTTTCTATTTCTTACTTCCCGTTGTCGAGATATTTTGAACTCTTGAACAAATGAAACAAACAATCTCAAACAAAACCAAGTTTGAAATATGTTTTCAGTTAAAATCTCTCCACACTTGGCACACGTTTCCTACCATAAAAATATCTCCCGTAATAAATCAATTAATACGTAAGAACGGAGAATAACGAACAGGAAACAAATAGCACGAAGTTAAGCTTTGAATAGTGTGTTCCACTTTATAGATAGATATTTATTACATATAGCTGTGATACATTAAACCTGATAGATTGGACACAATGTAAACATTTGCATTGTCTCTAAGTCGGATCGTAAATAATAGATTTTATTTTAACAACTCGATGGAGGATATAGTTTTACTGAATGTACAAAGATCAGCTGATAAGAGATAAATTATTAGACTATTAAGTTTAGAAGATTATAATATGAGTAGTGAACATTTTGATCAGATTAATTCTATAAATTGCACAAACCTTATATATACGATATACGATATACGATAACAAAATACAATACACGATACAGAATATACGATATACGATAAACAATATACAATACACGATACAGAATATACGATATACGATAAACCATATACAATACACGATACAGAATATACGATATACGATAAACAAAATACAATACACGATACATAATCTACGATATACGATAAACAAAATACAATACACGTTACAGAATATACGATATACGATAAACCATATACAATACACGATACAGAATATACGATAAACAAAATACAATACACGATACAGAATCTACGATATACGATAAACAATATACAATACACGATACAGAATATACGATATACGATAAACAAAATACAATACACGACACAGAATCTACGATATACGATAAACAATATACAATACACGATACAGAATATACGATATACGATAAACAAAATACAATACACGATACAGAATATACGATATACGATACACAATATACAATACACGATGCAGAATTAACGATTAACGATAAACCATATACAATACACGATACAGAATAGAGACATACGATAAACAAAATACAATACACGATACAGAATATACGATATACGATAAAAAAATACAATACACGATACAGAATATACGATATACGATACACAATATACAATACACGATGCAGAATAAACGATATACGATAAACCATATACAATACACGATACAGAATAGAGATATACGATAAACAATATACAATACACGATACAGAACAGACGATATACGATAAACAATATACAATACACGATACAGAATAGAGATATACGATAAAAGATAGACTTAAAGCGATACACGATAGACGACAGACTGACATCATTCCACAAGCCACTTTTTTGAAAAATTCACGTCTATAAAATTTACCAGCCTATTTGTATAGTTAAAAAACTGTCCAGCAATTCGTAAATTTAAGCCTACCCGTGCTTTTCACAATTATACAGACTTATCATTTTATCATGGTGACTACGAGTTACTAACAATTAATCCTATACAAAATTTAAATGGGGACCTTCGTTATTTTTTTATGGGAATTAAAAATATATAATCCAAATCTTGAAAAGTTATCAACCTTTTTGCAATATGGTAGCTAACCTTAAAATTATTTTTATAAATGAAAGCTCTTCATATATTTTTTTCTTTTGGATTTTACAAAAAAATTTAAGGATTTGTTATTCTTGGATAGGTTTCAATAAATCCACTCGTTTAGGATTTAAAAGTTCTTGAACTTTTGAAAATGTGAAGTTTGGTGCATTTTTAGGGGGCATTTTCCGTGGTTTCCATTGTTGCACCAAGTTAAAATTTAATTAGGCCTAGTCTAACACGTAAATATAAATACATAATTTGTGGAACAGATAAAAAATAGGTTCATAACTACTGTAATTTCAAACAGGTAAATCATAAAATGCCGTAAAAAAGTAAAGAAGTTTTAAAGTTTTTCATACGGTCAGTAGTTAACGAAATTAAAAAGAAATTAAATTTTAAGTTGATGTTTGATTGGTGTATTTGATTGTGTTGAATGAATATAGTTGTAAATATTTTGAGGGAGGATTGTTAGTGGCTATGGATATATTTGGAATACTTGAAGAGAAAAACGTGGGGCGCAGCCAGTAAATAATACAAGTATACAATCCGGATGAATTCACAGCTAATTTCAGTGAATCGGAAATGAGATTCACTGTAATTTAATTTATTTACTCCTCCTTAAATGTGGGGATAGATTGCCTGCGCCCCACGTTTTTCTCTCCAAATATATCCATAGCCACTAACAATCCTCCCTCAAAATTGTAGAATGGTCATGAAAAATTATTTTATACTTTTTAGTCCGTATTAAAAACGTGGTACGTAAAAAACTTTTTTTTATTTAATTTATTATTTCCTATCATAAGTACAGTGCTCTGTTAAGTTCCGTGTTAAAACAGTTAATTACAAAACATATGTTTCAATTTGAAGCAGGTTATCTCTTACAACTTAAAAAGTATAACCTGAAGTGTCTTATATCAGATGAAAGCTTATTACACGGGCAATTTTTAATACAATTTGCCAATTGTTATGTCTAACAATAATCTGACAATTGTGTTTTGAATATTTCAGAGTTTTTTTTCGAAAAGATCTTTTTTATTTGTTTCCAACTCATTACTACTTTTCAAAATGAAAATGGTTGTATTTTACACAAAATTTTATGCGTTTTCAGAAAAATAATACCAAAAGTAACAATTGGTGGCAGGAAAATTGAGATAATATTTTTGTCGATTAGTCACGATGTTTTTGAAAAACGATAAAAAAGTCATAGCTCCAAGGCAAATTGAGAGAAAAAATTTCAAGAGTGAGTTTCCACTTCGTATATTGCGTAATTTTACCGAATCACTATTTATATTTCGTTTGGTTCCTTACAGATTACATTTTTTTAAAATGAATGAAAACCTTTTGATACCGTTTTTATCTCTATGGCAGGAATGACCACAATTAAGGTATATATATATATACACATATATATATATATATATATATATAAAACAAATCAACTACTGACGGCTAAAATATTCTCACGTACCAAATGTTTATAAAAATCTTTCCACTTGTTTGGTTTGCACATCACTGTACAAACAACAGTCGGACATCATTCAAGGAACTAATTTTTAAACTCGGGGAACTGAAAGTGATTCTTGCGCGTAAAATTCAACATTGATTTTTTGACCCGTCACATAACTTTCTCTTCACTTCCGTACATATAAGGTAGAAAGTGAATATTATTCCCTTCAAGAGGTTAAGTACGGGTTTGGCAATACTGAAGGGTCCTAGCTGGATCTTCAATTTTTTTCGTGTAGTCTTTGGTTGAATCCCTCTCTTTAATCTATTCTTTCAGGTATCTCTTGACTGACTTATTTTTATTTCTGACCATGACACTACTGTATTAAAATATTCTAGGGATATTTTTTGTTCTTTTTTCCCCTTTTTTATAACGCGATGGTGACCGAAAAATAACGTAAAAAATACCTTTGCACAGATGCACACGTAAAAAAGTTAAAATTAATATATTGCTCGTAGTGAAATAATATGAAATGTATTGGATGGCGTAGTCGACAAGAATACAAGATACATAAAATAGTTATATTTAATAGTTGGCAAGGAAAAGATATATCAGTTCATTGTATATTGAAAGATATATCTTATGTTTTACAATACTTGAGCTGAGAGATGATTTACTCACAGCACTGCACTACGGGAAGACATTTAACTAAATAGTGGTTTATTTATCTTACTTAAGTATGGGATCAATTTATTGAGGTTAGATTTATGTTTGCTTGTATGTGAAAAGTGAACATTCATTTACACGAGAAGTTTTGTACTATATTTGAAATAATATGAGTGGATATTCCTGGTATATTAAACAGTTCTATCTGAACAATTGATAATGTTTTGTGAATTTAGAAAATAGAAATGCTAACTATTATGTTAGCACCTTGGATTATGTAGGTTCACAGTCATCTTTTTATCCTGGGCATTTTGATAATTCAATCAATCAATCAATCCAAATATTTCATTTGTTGTAGACAAATTACAATTATATAACAAACGTCAAAACATAACTTAACTTTTTACATAATACTTTACAATAAAAGTTATTTAGAAAAATAACATATTGCAAAAGAAAAATAAGTTCAGAGATAGTAATTTAATTTGTCATTACATTCACCCTCACCTGCAGCTAACAAACACCATCATGCAGGCTCGCATCAAAATATTTACAACTATATTCATTCAACACAATCAAATACACCAATCAAACATCAACTTAAAATTGATTTCTTTTTAATTTCGTTAACTACTGACCGTATTGTTGAAAAATTATTTTATTCTTTTTAGTCCGTTTTAAAAAGTGGTATGTTAAAACCTTTTTTATTATTTGATTTATTATTTTCTGTTATTTAGTCTTATGCCCGGGAGAAAGATTTCAACCGGTTTTGTATATATTGATGAGACTCTGACAGGAACATATATAAGGAAATTCCCAATGCATTTCACACCTTGTTTAGCTGCAAATGTCTGAAATTCAAAATATTACCTCTTATTACCTATAATAGTTCTATTACTCTCGTAACTCAGAAAATCAAACTAAAGAAGTAAACAAAATACATTTTATTTTTTTCATGTACATGAATTAAAACAATACATGTCTGATCCTTCTCCATTACAAATTGTAAATGTATCATAAACTTATGGTGGTGAAGGTCATATTTGACGCATTCTTCCCATCTCCGTCATGGCATCTTCATTGCAAGGTGAGTTTTGAACAAACGAGCTTTTTTTTTATTTGATTTATTATTAAACTTTTCAGTTCGTTTTAAAACCTATATGTTAGTTTTTTTATGTGATTTATTATTAATCCAATAACTCTCACAAGCATGAAAAATTTGCCTCAGTCTTACTTCAATATTCCCGATTACCATTCAAAACCGATAACGCGGTATCGCGGAGTCGCGGTATCGCGGTGAAGCGGTTAAAAAAATCAATATTTCAATGGTCAATTTTTATTTGTTTAAATAACTATTGTTTAAGCAAATTTAGAGACAAGAAACCAACTGAATATTGTATTGTATCTAATTCTGACCTATGTTCAAAATTCCAGGTCTATAGCTTATCGGGAAGTTAGTTTAAACTCGATTGTAAAGTTCCACCCGGACAGACTAACAGATATGACGGAAACTGAACTAATAAAAACGTGGTAAAATAGTTGAGCTTTTTCACCGTAAACTTCACCTAACTGATCAATGGGATTACACTTTTAGCCCATAGAGAACAAGTAATAGCACGTATTTTCAATTTGGATACAACTTCCAAGTGACGCGACATTATTACGCATAATTTGTCAACAATGGGATCATAAAAATTTTACAGCTGATTTTACAGAATTTTAAACAATTTTACCAACAGTTGTAATTAAAATATACCTTTAACAAAGAGCAATCTTACTTTTTGACTGCCACTCGTAATAAACAACATATATGTTGTGTAGAATAATGCGTGACCAAGTTGTAGGACTCGTTAGATGAGAAAACCATTACAGCTGTCACTTGTACATGATATAACTTTTATTTTTCTGTCAAAAATCGATGACACAGAAAGAAAAAGAAAATAAGTTCAGCAACATGGATCGCCATCCCCAATGCAGTCTTAATGTAGAAGAAGCTCGACAAGTTTCCTTGCTGTTGGAGTGGAAGCTATGGTGGCGTTTTGTGGTCATCAAGAAACTCCGATTTAACCCCTATGGACATAAAGTTGAGTTATGAACATTGTCTGCACTGAGAAATTCAGGAATCTACGGCAATAAAAAGAAAGAATCATTGTTGCTATAGCGACAGTTACTCTGCGTTTTTGTAATCGAGTGTACCTGGGTTTACTTTCGCCAATATATTCACGGTTCAATGGAGCGTGCTAGTATTAAAACTTAGGTAACGTAAAATACTTGATTAATTTTGTATCTTTTGATATGAAAATTAAAAAATAACTGATTGATAAACTACCCCAAAATCACAAACATCGTTTCGATGACCCCGTTTACAATATTTTATTCCTATAGATAAAAATGACGTAATCATTCCCAAGAAAAATCTCAAATCCTCTGATATTAATCATCCACAGATGTATTGTCTGCAGTCAACGGCGTACTCGATTAATGCCACTTGTATGTTTGCTAAAAATAGAAATGTTCTTACAAAAAACATCTCACCATAATAAATTCTTACGTTTAGTGTCTAGAATAAACATAAACAAAATAATTTTATTAAAAAGAAATGAAATGCTCAGGAATGAAACAATGCTATATAAAATCTGAGATAAGAATGTAATAATATAAATTTCGTTCCAGTTTTTATAGTCCTTCTTGTCATTCTTTCTAAGTTGAAAAAACAACTGTGTTGCGTTTTGAATTTATAATATATTGTGTATACAAGTTTCTGAAATAGACTGAAAGATCAGTCTTACCAACATGACTTGGAAAGTCCGAATAATTTAGTAAAATATTTAAACTAAAATATGTGAGCTAGTACAAGTTCAGGTTATGATTGATGTAACACATTCGAAAATTTCCCATACTTTGTGTGCATGACGTTATTCGAGTATGGATTCACTCTTATTATCAATATAAAAACTATATTATTACAAGTTAAATTAATTAATGCAACCATTGTGAAAGCTAGTGTGTATAAATTATTTAAAAATAAAGTCTTTAACTAATTTTAAACGGAACAAAAATAAATTGACGATTTAGCAAAGTGTGACATATACAGTGTACAAACATTACTGGACCAAATTTCAGGAACTGATTGGGTAGGATAAAATATACAAGAATTTCCATATAACATAAGGTCCTATATTAATTACTTTTTCGTCTATCTTCCATTTTGTTTTTGTACAAACAACCGTTATAACTTTGGAAATACACCGGATATTGAGTTTGGATTTTGTATGTAACGTTGTATACCAAAATTAAAACAAAATTATTTCTTATATTTTAAAAATGGCTGCCGTTTAAAATTTCTTAACGTCGAACACCTCCAAAACCGTTAACTTTATAAAAAATAAGACAAAAGAGTTTCCCTTTTTAATGAAAAAAATGTATTATACCTCAAAGAATAATTGAGTTATCAGCAAAAACAGAAAACATAATGTCATGGTAATTTTCAACAACACCCAAACTTAGGCTAAATCCAAAATATTTTGAAATTGTGACAATTTTTAATTACAATAACAAAATGCATACATCTACATTCAATTTAAAAACATAGTCCTAGAAAACAAGTTAAATTAATATCCCACCTAACAGCTACTCTAATCACCTACTTTTTACTTGAAATATTAAAGTAGTAACTTTTAGGCCTACTCTGAAAAGAAAAATAATATTATTGAAATTGAACAAATTAAAATATTTTTAAACAAAGTAAATTATCTTTATTTTTGTAATTACAAAGGGAAAATGTTTTGTCTATTGTACATTTTCTAAACCTAACGGTTTTAGAGATATTCGAGGTTAGAATGTTAATCGGCAGCCATTTTGAAAATGTAGATATATTGTGTTTTGATTTTGGTAAACGTTTAAAACTTTACGTAAAAATGCATTACGAAATCTAAATTGAATTATTAACGATAAGGTATTTAATTACCAAAGTTGTAACTTTTTTGTTAAAAAACAAAATGGCGGATAGACGGTAAATTACGTAATATAGGTACATGTTATATGACATTTCTGGTATATTTTATCCCACCCAATCGTTCTGAAATGTGGACGACTAATTTTGGACACTATTTTTGGACACAGCTTATATATATATATATATATATATATATATATATATATATATAAAGCTGTGCAAAAACATTAGACAAACTTTCTTACTCAACCATCCCCAAAGCCAAATAAAAATTAAACAAAATTAATCGTAGTCAAAATATTTATATAATTAAATAGTTTCGAAACTTTTGAAAATCACGAGAAAGTCAGGTGTAATTGTACATATCTAACTCATCACTAAAAAAACATGAAAAGAGCCGACATGTTATAGTAACGTAGAGCCTTGTTGTAAACTAAAACTAAATCCCGTAACAATTGAAAGGACCCAAGGGCTTAGGGAGACCTGAGGGGGGAAAACCGCGAGTTACTTCCTACTTATTTTAAGTTTTCCTTAGTTTTAGTTTTTAACACACTCATAAACAACAAAGCCCTTTCCATATTTTACATGACCTAGGTTTATCACTTGATAAAGAGAGTTGTTTCACACTCTCGAAAAGTCGTATATTAATTATAAATGATGGAAAATATCTGAATATATTAATAATATAAACAATCCATCCTTATTTTTTTAATAATGAACATTTTTTAGATTAGTTTAGGCTAATCTAGATTTGTAGGTTAGAATAGAGTAGGTCAGGTTAGGTTAGGAACGATGAGGTTAGGATAGGTTAGGTTAGGTTAGGTTATTTTATTTATTATTACAATATACTTTATAATCCCTGACGTTTTGGCATACTTGTACAGGGCAAAGTATCTTAAGTGAAACGTATCTTAAGATAACGAACGTATTTTTGTTACCAAACCTTATCTAGGTTAATATACAATGTTTAAACAAAACAATTTACTACAAATTATATTGTCGCCAAAAAGTTTTCTTCTTCGGCCTCTCGGTTTAAACGATGACAAAACTTTAAATAATAAAAGTGGTATATTACTAGTACCAACGAAACTATATTGTTAAAAGTATTCACATAACCTAAAATTAAACTGAAATCTGAGGTAATTATAACGTTGTTTCCGCTAGATTAACATGCAGTAACAATGTAATCCTATACATTGCAACATGTTTTATTTATAATCACCACTAATTCACACAACTGCAATACTTCATTGCAGTAATGTTTATTTACATTAAGTCGTACTTTGAATTAAATTCAAATGCAGTTGGGTTTAGTGCCTCCCCCCTCCCTCAATCTTGGATACTTCTCCCCAGTCAAGCGACAATTTACGCCCCATAAAACAGAACAGCCAGCTTGTATTTTGTGTCGTTTATATGGGAGGTCAATTTCAAATAAAATATAAACATTATTGAAATGGGATTTATGTAGGGAAATTTATTTTGGAGTGAATCTTTTATGTGGTAAATTTTTGAATAATTGTTTTTTGAAAAACTGGACTGTTATATATAATAAAATTTATTATTACTACATTCCATTCTTTATAAAATATGCAATTTCATTGATGTTTTCACATTTCTGAAGAGTCTATGTTCAAAATTAAACATATGTCTTGAAATTTTGTATATCACATATGTACATTATTGATATTTTTAATTTTTCATTATTTATTGACTGAAATAATTCATTTAAATAATTTTCTAAGGTTTTTTTAGTATATTTTTTACTTTTTACTTTTTCTCTTATACGTAGTATAAAGAAAGTTCTAAATTTATATCCCCTTTAAAGTCACCTGAATATAAAAATGTAGTTTTTGCCACCATTCTGCCAAAATTATCTATTATGCCTCTATTGTCTTTCTTAGTCTACGTACAGTGTTCTCACAGCCCAAACATGTTGACAGATTTTATCAAATCTGATATGCGGGCATATTTTGGCCATACATCCAATTTGTTTTTCATAACTGATAATTTAGCGTGTAGTCTCCCATAAAAAACCACTTCTTTTATCGTAATCTGATCTAACGATTTTGATTAACCAAGTGTACTCTCTGAGAACCAATAATAAATCGTGTTGGTCGCCATCTCTCTTCGTGTTTATGAGCTCTCCGTAAATATACCCCTAATTGGCCAAGGGGCTGTTATAAAAGAACGTCATTTCTCAAATGGCCACTACAGATTACGTTAAATTTTTAATGGAGACTCAAAAAAATTGCAAGTAAAACAATATTTCGATTCAGGAATTGTTGTCACAAAACAAAAATGAATCTTGACCGCTGACATACTCTGAGGAAGTGTTTATGTTACAAGCCAACCAAGTTTAGCCCCTTAATTACTGTAAAAATGTAAACATTAAGTCCTGATCCATATATATTTTTCACAACTTCCGAAATTGCCATTGTTTGATAACGGTTAGTTTTTATTTGGTTTTGGGGTGTGTGAGTAAGAAAGTTTGTGCAATGTTTTTGCACAGTTTATTGTGTCCAGTTTTTCCTCATTCCGAAGACAAAATTCATTATTGAAAATTGAGTTCCATTCGTTGATTTCTGTTCAAGATTGTTATCTTCCAAAAAATTAATTTGTTTAATTTTTTTCCAGATTGGAAGTTGGGATTAAGATACTTATTTATCCATTTTTTTTAATATGTAAACTACTATAGTAACTAACTACATTTCCGTAAGAAACATATTTACTTAAAGTATTACGACATATTTTAATTATCTTCCTAGTAAATAATATTGATATATTTAAATATTTTTCCTGAATATTTTCTACATTTCTAAACTTATACTATTTTTCTTAGTTCTTTGGTACGATAAATTTACAACTTTGGTATCCCTGCCATAATCAGTTTCCGTAGTTCAGTTGAGAAATCCAAGGAAACATATGTTTTCTATAAACTTACAACAAACAAGTTAAAGAAACTCATAAAATGAAATCGCTTGATTTGTTTATTAGACGTATCAGCCGTTTCGTTTTGTAAGATATTCCTGTTTTTTCCTCTTTTGACCCGCATAAATATTTACTTTTAAATTTTGTTTACAGTTACTTAACTCTCTTTCGTTAAAAGTTTTTTATATTATGTTGATGAACTAAAGACAACAAACGTAAACGGTCTAGAACATTTACACGAAAACAACGCTATTTTAGGATGTTTCCTAAGTATATTATTTTTGTTGGAGAAATTTAAGATGGATATTATGGTGGGTATATTTACCTACACATTCATACAACAATTATTAAGCCGTATAGAAATTGGTTGACTAAAATGGTAGTAAAATAACTGAATTTTTTTTAATGGAGGCAAAAAATCTCCAAATCATCATCGTCTTAAAAAAATTGTAACACTTAGAGGTAATGTTGCATTGAGGCTTATTCTGGTCTCTAAATTTTTAATAACTTACTGCTTTCGTCCAAGGTCCTTTTGAGATTTAAAACACTTACCCCAGATCTGTCCATGCATCATTGTGTACCCAGCTTTATAGAGATTAATTTAATAATACATTACCGAATTAAAGCTAATTACTAATTAAACACTCACACAATACTAACACCAATTAAGAACTGAGTTAAACTAGAGCTTGGCCCATTAATATCTCGTCGAGTTTTAAATAATAAATTAATGTGTCCTATTTAAGGATTGAGCCCCCAGAAAAACCACGACCAAATTATTTAACTACCCATGATTAATTTGAAATTAAATAATAAAACCGAAAATTAAAACGAGACTGCACTTGACACACTACTGGTTGCTCCACTTCTCCCTGTTAGACTACCATAGTCTGCTCAACATAGCTGCAGAGCAAGTTCCGGTCAGCTGTTCACTGGTGTAACACAAATGGAACGCTTGTTATGTAGGTCCCAATCTCAGTTACCGTCATAAAAGTTATAATAAAATAGAATCCACTAGCACTCGAATACTTGAGTAGTGTCAGGGCCGGAAGAGTACAAGGGTTAGTCGAGAGAGACCTGATAGGAAATATGAAAAAAAAGATCTAAACCATGAATATATTAAGAAAGGATTAGGATCCAGCTATGTATGGTAAGTTAGTATTACTACACTCGTACTTAATTTTTGTGTATATTTAAGATTTTTCCTGCTCCTGGATTATTTCTATAAACCTAAAAGGAGAGCGGTATATCGTTTTAGATTAAGAAAACCTTTCGGATTGAATTTATGATACCTTTTCTGGGAGATGAAACAATTTAATAGGGATTGACTTATATAAATATTTTTAGTTGAATGTATGTGTAACAAAGACAATCAAGAATACAGTTACAGCACGAAAATATTTCAAATATTAACTCTAAGATGGCAGCCAGGCAAAATAAATATTGTTATTTTTTGACAAACCAAAGTGGGGGAAAATTTAATAATCATTTATTTTTCAAAGACAAATTTCAAAAAAGTTATTATTAGTGTAAAGAATTTAAACTGCGTACGTATTCCTTGTCATACGTAGGTTACCAAAATTTTGCATCAGGTAACAGTTTTTATTCAGTGTTATGTTTGGTTTTGTAAAAATGTTTCCAAATTTCATTCTAATCGGTTAACCCTTTTGTACAGTACAATTTTCACAAATAGACACTTTCAGGAGGAGATTAGAGGTATATCAAATTTGAGATCAAAATTATCTCTGAATTGTCAAATTTGTAATGTTTTCTTCATACTTCCTATCTGTACGTTAGGACACTATCGGAAAATACACTACCAAACCCGAACCTAAATAAGAATAAACGTCAACATTATTTTCATGACCATGTTAAATTTTTGTTTTGTTTGAAAAGTACAAATTAATATTGTATATGAAATTGTGACAGAACACAGTATGGAAAAAGTTAAATATTTTAAAAAATGTACAAAGCATCCATCTTATCCAAACTCATATTTGTAATATCTCCTAATTAATTACAATCCATGCGATTATTGTAAAACATATTTAAAAAGTTGAATTTTTCTCCTACCTTAATATTGTCACTGAACCGAAACTGATTGTTCCGCGAAAAATCTCAACGTCGAAACCCATCATATAAATTTATTCATGTATATGAAAATAGGGTAGTCTTTCTTCATAATAAATCATTTTAGAAAACAGTTGTTTTCCATTAAAGTAGGGATTAGAATGCAATAAGACTTATACCAACTCAGATCAACAGTATATTTATTGCTTTTATTCGATAACATTATCTTCATTTTTAGTCGTTATTATCAAATTAATAGAGGGCAGTTTTATTGTTTTATGTAGCGTAATTTACCGCCTAACTGCAACGCTACCCAAGGCGAGCTCTAAAACCTAACTACATTTGGATTTAAATTTACTACTTACAGTAGTTTACATTAAGATTAACTGCATGAATTTATTTGTATGCAATGGTTTAGAAGAGGCGACTATACGTTGTTTAACCGAATAAATTTAATTAAAAGATTAAACAGAAAAGTAGAGTTAATAATACAACTCTGAAATAATTCCTCAAATATATTTTTAACCAATTTAAAAGTAGAAAAATTAGTTTCATGTTACTCGAGCAGTTGGATCGATGAGCGCTCATATTATGAGCGCTTCCATGGTGTCGATAAAAAATATATACCCCTTGGAAATATTGAAGTGAGAGATCATAATTTTAATCTTATTTTGCTCAAATTTTGTTTTTAAACTTTGTTTTTCAAATTACTGGACAACGCTGTTTACCAGAAACTTTCAATTCAAAATGTTGTTCGATTTTAAATTCTTAAAAATCGTATAAAGAGAACATTTTTATCCAAAAGTCGTCCATTATTATATGATAGCTTATTTTGTAGCGCTTTCAAATCTACATACAAATATAATAATGTCCAAGTCTATTTTACAAGATGATAAAATTAATAACACTATAAAATAATTAATTTTTAATAACATTATTAATATTAATATCAGACACTGTAATTTTAAATTAAATTTACGAAAGTTAAGCTTTTTGGAGTGTGTAGGTAAAACCAAGCTTCTAATTTAAAAACAATAATTTCATGCGTGTGTTCTCGTCTATCTGTCTGTAAGAGCAACCCTTCTACACAAACAAAACTATACATCCTATATATTTTTAGTTTGCATTTATATTCTTTGTGTTGTTCCACATATAGGAAAACTATAGCAGTAAAAAAATGACCTTGGAGTAGTTTAAGGGGCAAAAACTATCGAGTAGAAAAATTGTATCTTGGTAATATTATGTATCAAATAAAACTAGACGTTATTCTGATTACGAATATTTATTGTATTTGACGAAGAAATTAATATGTTGGCGCTAGGTCGCTTAAAAGACTTTAACATTATATGAATCCCTCTCCCTATGTGTCTAAGTCGTGTAGTTTTATCACACACTTGATGATTTTTTTTTTTTTTGTTTTCTCCCGTACGTGTACTGAGGAATTTATGTGAAATCGATAAAGAGTTTTTTTGCGAATATGTCAGTTTTTAAGTTCTCTGAGTTCATAATTTTGGTTTTCTGTAATGATATCTGTCCCGCTATATCTACAGTGCTTTACAGACTAAACGCGTGGGCCGAATTAAATTATATTTTGGTTATATCTCGAGACATATTCGTCTTTATCGATATCTCAATATTTGAGGGTAGCTGCGATAAGAAAAAAACACGACACTACTCTTAACAATATCGGTTAAGCCTCTTCATAATTTAATAAGTTTGTGTAATCCTCTATCCAAACAAAACTAGCTGCCCGCCATCTTTAAAAAAAAGCCGGTTCATGAGTTATCGTTAAAAAACAAAAAATCAAACATAAAGCTGTTAAACTTGTAAGCAAAATTAAAATATAAAAAATTATATAGTTCAGGAATAATTAATACAAATAAAAAGAGTCCTTGACCGAAGCCATTGAAAGCTTCATTTAATGAAATACTATTTACCCTGTAGAGCCCTTCTCTGTTGTGAAATTAATTATGTATAAAAACATATACAATAGTTCAATACTAGTTTCTTAGCTATTAATCGCTCAAAAATTATCAAGCAGTATAATAACTCTGTAAACTATCGCTGACCTTTTGTATAAAACTCTTTTCTTCCTTGTCGCTCATGGGAGAACTTTAAAGTACTACATATATATGTTTAGTAAGTCCTTATTGTGAAACTTCAGAGTTCCTTTGTACGATACATTTTACATATTCCGTTTTTATCTTATTGTAAGGAAATGTTTCGTTTCAAATAGTTTCCTCGCGTAGTTATTTCTTTACCATTTTCCCTTATGACATGTAAAAACAAACTTCCACTAGTGGTTGTGTAAACAGCAATCTTCACTCTTTGAATGTTCAAACATTCATTCCTCGAAACTCAATGTGGATACTTCTTAATGGTATTCACACAACAGTCACAGACTAAGTACTAGAGGGATCTACTGTACACTTGAATAAAACACTACATACTCACAGGGATAAATAGTAAACGTTAAATGTTTTATGGTGGACTTGCTAATTACATTGTGATTATTATTTACTATTTATTGAGATCACAGTGATAGAAAATATTATTATCCCTCGATGTATTAAAAAAAATCTGATTAATTTAAGGTAGTCGTTAATGAAAACCACCAACAAAAAGATCTTTTTGGTTTAATTCCTGACATTTTTCTGAACACATAATGTATGCATAATATAATTCTAAAAACTATATTTTTAATTTTTTCTGTTCACATGCACGACAATTTCTGCTTCTAAACTCAAATTGCTTTGGTCTTAAAACTGTGCGTTCACGGCTTTTAGTTCTTTAGTTTTTTTGTTTTATTTCTTTAGTTGGTACTGCTGTGTTGAAGATATTTAGCAGAGCGGTGATAATTTGTTTTATGCTTTCAGTGATTTTAAATTGGTGTTTTATTGTTTGTTTTGAGTGAACCAAATTTTTCCATAATGTCGGGATTGAATAAATTATGTAAAAGAAAATGTATATGGAATAAATACACAAATCATGTAAACTGAGTTACATGTTAGGAAATAATGTTATGCCTTCTACCCCCAAAATGAAGAAAGTTTATCGGTTGAGGTTAGAACTCCCAGATCTAACTTTTTAGTTGGCCTTCTACGAAATGACAAACTACGTGATACTAATGCGGAAAAGTCCATCATTCAATTGACGAAAGGAAGCAAGAGAAGAGAAACCAAAAACGAAAAAAGTAGGAACAGGGTGCAGAAGCAATTAATATTATGGGCGTGAAAAATATTAATAAGATACGATGGTTAGGTTAGGTTGCTTTTTTAGTTTTTCTATTTTTCCGAAAGTTGTTCTTTTTAACATTTAGGAACACTTTTTTTCCAAAACTAGTAAAGATAAAGTAATCGAAAATTTAGGATTACATTTAAAAGTTACAATCGAGATTGGATAGAAATACTATGCATTTTTATGATAAATAAAAAAGATAAAAAATTATTATTTCGCAAAATTTCAGAAAGTATAATATTTCAAATTTAATGATTTTTTTTTACAATTAAATTTGGTAGTAGGACATTTATTTTAATACCCAACAATTTATGCTTACAATTACATGGCATTATGTTAGTCCATTACTGAGAAAAGTATTCCTAAAGTATGCATGTATTCCTTATGGGAACCTCTTCGTTGACGTCTCCCCTAACTCAAAAAGAACTTTGGTTACTTTATGATCAGTGACACAAATCATAAGATACATAAAAGTTATATTTCAAGGAGGTAGTGAGTCGGTCACGATTATTTAATGAGACTTTGTAATATAAGACTAGGTTTGCTCGTAGAGGCTCTGTTTGCAGTCATTATCATCATTAGAACAATGTGGGTCAATTTATATAATTTGAAATCAATATTAAAGTTGAATGAAATATTAAAATGTAGAAATAATAACAATGGAACAAAGTGTAAATATTTAATAAAATTTTTTGAAGGAGCATACAAATTGATATAAAACAATTTATTTTGAAATTACACTATTCCCTTGTATTTTTAGTTTGTGTTTATAAATTAAAACACAATTTTATTCCCAGACAAACGTACTACACACCCAAGTTGTAAAAGGTGTCAAAAGAATAGGAAACACTATAATTGGAATTTATTAAAAATGTTTCTACCATAAGCCTTACTTGAAAAAAAAAAAATGAGAGAAGGGAATTGAACCTAAAGGATGGAGGTAAATAATGTAGAAAAATCAAAGGTCCAGGGACATAAGGATTGACAGATAAACACTGAAATAGTTGACGAACGATTAGTGTCGTCTTTTAACTTGATCATTTCGATATTCGTCTGAAGAGTTGTTAGGCAATTGCGGCCCAAAACTTCTTGTATCCAATTTATGCTACTATGCAGCGTTAAGGAATCGCCCGGATCCATTTTATGTACTTGTGGATACATTTACTAAAAATAGATCAATTATTTTACCACAACGTCAGTTTAGGCAGCAATTTAGTTTAAACTGGTAGGATTAGCTCCATTACGTAAAACAAATTCTTTATTGGGGAAGAAAGTGGCGTGATAAAATTTGTGATTTTATTCCAAAAGCCAAGGCCGGAGGAAACTACGCATCTCGAAAATGTTGAAAGTATTAGTGCTGCGTTATTGAAGTCCAACTATGTCCGCGCAGACACGCAAGAACTTTGAATGTCTCAAGAAGTCTTCTCCAGAAAGATCTTCTTCTACCCTTATAAGATACAAATTGTTCAGAACCTGAAACTAATTGATTATGAAAAACTTACTAGAGGTGTAGCCGTTACAAGAAGAAAATCTGTTTATGTCTGAGGAAGCAAATTTTTACATTATGGGTTTTATTAACAAGCAAAATCCCAGATATTAATCCTAGGCGTATTTATCAAAAGCCGTTGTATTCAGGAAAAGTTGTTGTATGGTGTGCAATACGTTAAACCAGAATAATTGGCCATTACTTCTTAGAGACACTAATTGACGAGCTGTCATTCAAAAACATGACGCACAAACGGTAATAACATTTTAGATTCCTAACCTAAATCAACACCAAAATGCATATTTTTGTAAGTGGTGAAACTATGCATACTGCAACGATAAGCAAGATTTATGAAAACTGTTTCCAAATCTTCTAATTTTTCGTTTTGGCGATAGTCTCTGGCTTCCCAAGTAGACTTGTTCATTGCAGATTTTTGTTTGCAATTTGTTTTCACGCCATAGTTGAAATCAAAGCTAAAATTGAGAGTGAAGTGAGATTAATTGCGCCACAAATGTTGCAAAAAGTCATGGAAAATTTCATTGCACATCTTGATTAGTGAACTACATCAAAAGGACGTCAACGATTTTCAAAACAAATTAAGTTTCACTTAGTTAAATCCCAATATGTAGTGAATGTTTGCAAAATAGAAATATGTTTAGTTCCTAATTGTTATTTAATTATTTAAAGTAAAAAATTATCAACTTTCCGTGCTACAACTAATGTAAAAAATTGGTGGACACAGACCACCCCAGTCCAGCAATGGAAGGGGTAAAGTTTTTATTTCAGATAAAGCATTTAGCATTACAAGGGTATATATACAACAATAAGTACTGCATAACATTACTATTGTAATCGCAATGAATGGTGCTTCGATCACACTACAAGAAGAAAGCTTTCTACAAAATATTTAACTATCTTTTCTCTGTGAGTTGCGCATTTTTTTTTTTTTTTTCATTTTTACAGTAGCTGTGGTATTCTTTACTATGGTTACTTTAGCTTTATTTGTTGTGTGCTCGCTAGACAGTAGCTACAATATTTATTAAATGTATTTGAACATTAAATGAGTATTTTTACGTTTTACATAACCACTAGTTTCTAAATTTAATAAATTATTATTACAATTATGATTAATAACACAATGTTGAACATTTCACTAAACAATAACTCAAATAATGATTTAATGACAGAAACATAAATGTACTGACTCTTATGTAACTGTTCGCTTAGCTTCAGTGTATGTACTGGTGTCATTAGCAAAATATGGCAATGACAAGTTCAGTCTATTGACATGAGTTATGGGAGAAGCTCCCGTAGAGATATGGAAATCTGATAGTCGTGGGCCCAAAGCATGATGTGTTCATTGTAACCATGTCATATCCTCAAAACCAGTTCCCCGGATATGCCAGCTGCTCTGGGTAGTTATGAATTATTGGTTCCGTGTACTGTAAATGCTGCAGAATATTTATTTATTTAAATGTCTACACGATTTTTAAGTTGTGAAAATAATTTATGGTTGTCAAAAATTGAACATATATTTTATCCTTACGTTTGTAGGTCGTAAAACCGTTAACTCTGTGGTGCTCAACTTGTATTCATATGTGGTGTATGTAAATTGCAACTTTTATATAGGTTCGCCTTAGAGTGGATTGGCCCACAGGGTAGGACGTGAATTTCTTTGCCGTTTTTGTGTTGGTTAGGTTAGGTTAGGTAAGGTTAGGTTAAGTTACGTTAGGTTAGGTTAGGTTAGGGCGTTGACCTCGAGCTATTTATTAATAGATTGAGATGGATTATCAATTACAATCTTATGTAGGTCCTATACAAGAAGGAACTACCAAAACAAGCCTCCATTTTGAAATTGTGTAAGCAGTTTTATTTTCTCACATATACATAGTTATATACATGTGATAGGTTTAAAAAAATAAGTCGAGTTTTTTGGGGATATGTCTGTCTTAAGTATATTTTATAATAAATTGTCTGCTGTATGTAATGTCTCTACATCTCAAACGTGTAGACAGATTTTAATCAAATTTAATATGTGGGGATATTTTGGCCATATTTTGGAACTTTTATTTATTTGATAAATCAAAATTTACAGGGGATTGCTGACGTAAGAATATACTATTTTCTCAAAGTCGGTTTCAATGATTTTGATCAAATGTTCCCGTGTATAACCTTTAAAGACCAAACAAAACATATTTGCCATCATCTTTCCAAAAATACCAGTAAAAACAAAAAACTCGGTCTTGGTATGATTCAAATTTTAGATAAATGTACAAAAATGCTAGTAAAAAATATTACAATTCAGAATAATTGGTATCCACAAATATTTTTAAATGGACTTTGACTGCCGTCAAAAAAAACTCAAAGTATTCCAAATTTAGGCAGATGTTTTTTTCTCAAACCACTCTGTCCGAGATAAATTTTCATTTTTCGAATAACAACTACGGATCTGAAGATTTGGTAACAACAGTTTTTATTTTTATTTTCAATTTGGGATGGGTGAGTGAGATAGTTTGTGTATTGTTTCGCCCCATTGTTTAAAAATTTCAACACGAATTGCAAAATTGTCTACTTTACGCAAAATTGGCTAACATTCCAACTACTAGAACTATTGCCAATTGTATCAATATTAATTTGTGGTTTTTACAATTTTTGTTTTTAGTGATATCTTTTATTTTTTACAAAATGAAAGAAAACATAATTTTCCATAATAATCGGTTCATTTTTTTAAGACAACGATTCATTGGGTAAGTCATCATCTTCATTAGCTGCAAGCACATTAACTCCTCTCTATGTACTAAGGTTTTAACTTTTTTTCCTATTGAATAATTATTTCAAGATAAAAATATAGGAAGTACTGGGATTTGAACCCAGGACCTTTGGATTTACATGCCAATGCTCTACCAACTGAGTTATCCTTGACCTCTTCCCTGTATAGGTCTACACTTCTTACTTGACTTTGTTTTTGCTGCAGTTAACGAGATTGAACTGATCTGTATACTCAAGCTTGCAACTTTTACGTATGTATTTATTATTAATTAAATAATTATTCCAAGTAAAAAATATAATTAATTGACTGGGAATTTTTTTTCTCTTTTTTCATTGTTGTTTAAAACCCACTCAATGATCATGACTTTATAAAAAAAAGAAGAAAATAACATAAAATAAAGACTCCTAGCCTTCGAAACTCTAATAGTGTCAGGGTCGAAAATTAATAAGAATTGCTTAAAAGTGATCCCATGGAAAGATGAAAGAGAGGGATGTAACCAAAGACCCTATGAAAACGGTGTAAATTCAGCTAACTCCCCCTCGGGATTGCTAAGCACGTACTCACTAAAGTGAGTCCCTGAGTGGCTGAGGTTTAACTACCAAGCAGTAAGTATTATAGTTCCATCACGAAGATTTTATTACAGAACACTTAGAAAATTCATGCGAATCGTTAGAGCCGATTTTGAGAAAATAGTAATTTTATGTTTATTCTTATACTTTATGAGAGGCATTTGCCAGCACTGTTGATCAATTAGTACTACCCGGATCATCTACTGATCTGCAGGGGTCTGGATGGAGAGAAGCAGGGGCGAAGGGATTTTCCTGGACTATATTGGGAGGCAAGATCCAAGATGGTGTGAGCCAGAAGGAGCCATTGGAAGAAGAAGTGTTTATTTCACCCAGACATATTTCCAAAGTTTAAGGATGTTTTTATTAACATGTTTATCAACGTTTAAGCTGTACAACGACCGACATCAGACACTTTTTTTTACTGAGGCCTTGTCTAATCTAATATATCCGCAATAAATTCTACATATATTTTACGCACGTTCCATTGCTTTCTCTATACTACATATATCTGAGAGAAAATGACATAAATTATTAACTACTTTAAAATAAAAATATTTCCACAAAATAAATCTTAAACTATTACTGTAGAGATATTACATAATGTAGCAATAATCATTAAACAAACTACAATCCATCTGGCAGAGCCTTCCACATAACAGCTGTAGTTGATAGGTGTTCTTCTTGACAAGAACGTCATAACAATCCCAAGTGAGACATAATAATTATTAATTTCTTACAGTCCGTCCAGTGCAATAACAGCTACATATAATTGGCTTTCGTACACCTTGCGCAGACCATAAAGTTATATGGTCTCTATAATGACATGTCATTACAAACTGCTAGTGCGAGAAATGTCCCATAAAACTTCAACTTTCTTTGTTATTAATCCGTGTTGCTAAATTTACCTGGAACAATTGCAAGTTCGTGACTGTTGGTACAAATTTAATTTTACTGTAGTGATTCTATGCCTACTATAGACAACGTGTTCTGATGTTGACAATCCCATTTATTTTTTCTCAGAAAATTTCATTTCAGTTTACTCATCTGAGTTTGCTTTCAGAAACTTTTTTCGACATTAAATAAGCAACTCGCACAAAGTATACCTACTCAACTTTTTTGTACTCCTCAAAGCACCGTTTTGGATTATTTTGACAAAGATCGATTTTCTAAAAATGATAATAAAAATAAAGTAGTGTGAAGGCAAACATTTATGATTCGTTTTAAAAATCCATTTTGAAGTCCACTGGTTCAGAAAAAAGGTAGTGTTTACAAAATCCCCTTCTGT
Organism: Aphrophora alni; assembly: GCA_963513935.1. Lineage (NCBI taxonomy): Eukaryota > Metazoa > Arthropoda > Insecta > Hemiptera > Aphrophoridae > Aphrophora > Aphrophora alni. Next base: position 102,396,686 of record OY740769.1, on the reverse strand, counting down.
TCTATTTAAGATTTAGTTTCATGACCCTCGTAAATGTGCTTTATAATTTGAATTTTGGGGGTAGAGCAATTTTTTAAAAGAATACGAAAATACGAATATTCGATTTTCTGAACACAATCTGTGCGTATGAGGAATTTTGTGCTTATTTAATAAGTTTGAGAAGAATAAATTAATATCTGTAAATTGTTGTTAATTTTTCTAGTATTTCTATAAGCAGAAAATCTAATAAGAAACTATTTGGTAACAGTAAGAAACAATGTCAATGGCTTGTAAATATCAGCTGTGTATGACTAAAATAGCTCTGGATTTGGAACCGGATTCATTTTTTGTACAACGTCGATTGTAAAACTATCTTTTCCACTCCTAATGTTTTTTCTTTAAAAAATTTGATGAGCATCATCAAGAGTCCGTTCATACAATGTAATACAAACAAATCATCTAAATGTAATCTCTAAAAGTTTCTTGGACCTTGTAGGATATTTAAATTGATATTTGTTGATCAAGCAGTCTTATCTAGTAGCACAAGTTTGTTTGAAACAATGTTGCACAGATTTACTGGATGTCTTAATATATTGCGGAAAACGTAGATGTGTAAACATTAAAAAGCATCCTCTCGCTTCGCTCGTATCAGGGTATCGGCCCTAGTAGGCATAGAAGCTGTGCATATGTGAACGAACCTCCACTCATTATTCTCGTGTCGCTCATCAATCTTAACTATAAGAATATCACAGGATTCGAAATTACATTTTAAAATATAACTTTGCTATTATTTGTCATCATAGAGAGATGTGTTTAGTACCATTACATGCAGAATTGAAATTTGAAAATTAGTATATAATTTAGTGTGCTATAAGTTAAATAACACAAGAGATATGAAGAAGGAACTGTTTAATATGGCCGCCATTTTTTAATTCAAGTTTTTTTCCAATTTAAGTACACAGTAGTCACCTGTACCAAATTTCATATTTCTATCTTCATTTTCGTGGTTACAAACATACAGACAGAAATGACTATGGACGGACCGTATATCGAAAAAAAAAATTTTTCTGTTTACGTAGACGATGAAACGTGAAGATAAAATTAGTTTTCATTTTTTGTTTCACACTTTCTGTATGTTGCCATTGCAACTATTCTCATGGAATCATAACAATATAGTGAGAAATGCATCTCCGATTGATGCCTAACAAATGTTTTTTTTTCCATGACTTCAATTTTTTTTAAAGCAGTAGAGATAATTTGCGATCATAACAATTAAAGATGAATATAAGCCAGATTGGTACCTAACAAATTTATTTATGAAAAAAAAGAAGTGTTTGGGACTTTATTGCAATCAATTATGTTTTTCATAACGACGATAATATAATTTATGTTGCAATTTTTATTTAGTATATAAATCTCGAAAATTGCAAAAAGATAGTTTTTTTTTATGAAAAATAAAAGTTATGATTGTTGTTTTACGATCCCAGAAGAATTTCCCGTAAATAGCATTCACCTATTCGCAACAATTCCTGAAAATTGTATACAAAAAAATTGTTTTGCCAAAATAAGTAATAATATTTTTCCAATGAAATTCTGTTTCAATATTTCTTACATTGTTATTATGATTGCATTAAAATTTTTCCAATTAAAACACTCTGAAAATAGAAAATTATAGATTTTTTTTTTAATTTAACAGTAAACAATAAGTATTAGGTATTTTAATACATGGTTTTGGTTTTATAGGAAATATCATCTATTCTAGTTCTTACCATTTTTTTTTCTGCGATCAAAATGAAAAAGTTGCGAGTGTTAATGTCTATTAAAAATGTATAATTTTGCAGTAAATATTAATAAAAAATTAAACATGATAAAAATATGGTTAACACTAATTTTCCTATATACCTGATGGTGTTTCCCATATATAGGTTATTTTAAATTTACTTATAAATAATACATATTTTGGACATTAACTTAATTTGTTAAGATTATTTTGAAAACGAGAAATACATTATTAGGTCTAGGTAAATATTGATGAATATTTATTTTTTATTATTTTCATAAAAGATGCTAGATGTTAAATGTTTTTTTTTTCCTTTTCATCGTACAAATAAATCTTGAAAACAATTTTTTTTTTCCATAACATATTATGTGAAAGATAAAAGCTCTTAACGAAATTTCTTTGCACGAAATGAACAAAATTTATTTTATATTTTATGAAAATACATAATCTTGTTTTTCTGTAAAATTACCAATACTCTTTATACTATTTGCTAATACCAATGTTTGTTATAATTTTAAATTTCCCTAAAAACCTTGGAGACGACTAATTTCGTAAACAGCTAACAGCTGTTGTCATATATTAAAATTTCATTGGTCTCATTTATCGTGACGTTACCAACTTATAAGGTGAAACTCTATCAAAAACTCATTTATGAACTCACTTGAGGAAACCTTTCGTTTTTTAAAAACGCAATTTTAACATTCCTTAACCATAATTAACCGTCCTCATTGAGGAAGTTTTCTAATCTGTTTTGTTAGTAACAAAAATTATAAAGATATCATTTTTTTTAATGTTGAATGCTTTTACAAACCTTGTAAATCGGGTTTTTAGCACATTTAGAAATGTATTTATTCTTTTTATGAACAAATTTAGAGTGTTTTGAAGTAATTTTTCGTTTTGAAGCTTAGTATATAAATTATGTTTTCCCCCAAAGACTGAGTATACGAATCTCTAAAATCCTGAATATTTTTTGTTTAAAATTAAAACAGAATGTTTTTGGACTACGCTTTACCCCTGGCGGAAATCATGTCACATACCAAGAGGAAATTACATCCCTTTGACTAACAGATTTACCCTCAAGTCACTTTTATATTTTCATTTCTTTCAAAGGATATTAAGGTTTTAAAAACATTTTTATATTCTGTCATCAAACATTTTTTTTTAAATAAAATATTTTATAAATTGTCTTTAGAAAAATAATAAATTAAAACATGTTTTTAAATAATTTTTACTATAAATAAATACAATTTTTTTCGTACGAAAATAGATTTGTTTTTAAATTTTCATAATTAATTTATATTATTTGAAGTAAGAGTTTTGTAATTTTTTTTTAAGTTGTGGTTACTATTTTTGAACTGAATTTTAATAATATATGAACTTGAAATATTTCTTATTTATTTTTTTTTATCGAATTCCTTACAGGAAACTACTTCATTTAAATACGACACTCTAGGTCCTAAACTATGAAACGACCACCAATCATATTTACTTCTTTGTTTAGTGTTTATTTACTGAGATTAATACAAAATTATAATTGAAAAATGTTAGAAGTAGGTTATCAGATTCTCTAGAGGTCCTAATGTTAGTCTTGTTTTACTTAGATTTAAAAACGTTCCTTAAAAGCATTGAACTAGTTACGTTAAAACATCAATAAATTTTATTAATGATAATTTTTCTCACGAAATTCGTAAAATGGTCGCAGAATCGATTACATTATAATGCAAAGAACAATATTTGTGTTTAATTAACAGAACCTAACCTACAAAAAATTTGTAAAAGAATAAATAGTAATAGTAGCAATCAGTAATCTAGTAATCAGAACGTTAACCAATTTTTCATATAAACATTTGTTGAATAGTATTTCAAAGTTACAGCTGTTGAAACAGTTTTTCAAAATTTTCTTCTTACCTAGGAACTACATAAACCTCTAATAAGCAATTTTGTGCAATTGGCGAATTTCAAAGCCATGGTTGGTAAAGGAGCGTATAAACAAAGAAGACCAAATGCAATTCTAGTTATATTACGTCAGTTATCAGCTGTCTTGTATTTAAATCGTAATAATTATTTATTATTTACCCAGTATAGTTGGATTGGTGATCTAAAAAATTTCGACCTTCGTCTTTGACTGATATTCACGTTTCATAAGCACAAGAAACCCAAAAATTGATTGTGGACATATTGTCCATCCGTTGTCGTCTGTACTTATTTAGAACCCTATTGAAATTCATAAAAATTCAATTTAAAATATCAAAATTGCTTTCATTGTAACAGTGTCTTTATTCACATCTCGTATGTATTAAACTTATATTATACTAATTAATTAAACAATTTAAGATTTCAATTCTGCACGGAAAGATATCAATCCTGCTCCTCTGCTATGTCAATACTAAGTTATTGTCAAAAATGTTTTTCTAACCCTAACCTCTCTTGACAATGTAAAATTTGTATTGTTACAAAATGCAGGGCCAAGTGACTTACACTACAATAGAGAATGGATACTTCTTCACATATGTACAATTTCAAAGCCCGCCAGAGACTAGATACTGACTTGAGCGAAGCGAGTATTATATACAGATCTACGAGGTTCGCTACAGTTTAACCGACGTTAAAAAAATAGTGATACACAATACGGTGTTTCATAAAACCTGCGTCACTACCGTTTTAAACAAACTTGCCCTATTGGATAAGATCCCTTGATCTACCAATACAATTTATCCTTCCCTACAAGGATCTGCATGTATGGCATCGTATGATAGAACTGTGTAAGTACTATAATAGCACCCGTCGAATTCCTATTGTAGAGATCCAACGTCTTTTAATGATGATTTTACAATACAAATATACAGAGTAAATCATTAAAAATATATTTGAATTATGAGTGCTTGTCTAAAAGTATCATTATATAGTGGAATATTATGTTTTGATTAAAATCCTAGCACTAAATTTGGTGATTTATTTATTGAGTCAGGTCAGGCAACAAAAATTGAATAAATTCCTAGATGTAACATCGGAAATACTTTATTTTACAGATTTATCGTCCATCTAAAACAGAACCATTATAATCTTATGATGTATTGTCCCCATTTACTTTAATTGCACATCATTCGCCTTATGATGCCATTAACTTTCTTGCAAACAGCTGTTGTGCTTCTCTTCCTGATTCTCCTTCTTAAACACGACTTAGAAGATTATTATTTGTAAATGTCCAACACAATGAAGTAAAATTGTTTTCTAATAATCATCGTACATTTCTTAATTAATATTTTTTAAATGAAGTTAGTTTAGTTGTATCAGTCTTTAAGATTATATTGTTAATAAATATATCAACACTTTGCTGTTTTCTTAATGGCCGGTAATTCATTTTAAATACAGAGCCTTCCAGTTTCATTATTACTAAATTATCACCCCCCCCCCCATTATTTATATATTTTTACTTTCTCACATATATGTAGTATAAAGAAAATTACGTGATGGACCTAAGAGCCCAAAAAAAGTAGTTTTTAAACGATGTCTGTCCCAAACGAGTGGAATGATTTTAATAAAATTTATGTGGGAAAATTTTGGCACACACATTATCAAAATCAGCTGTAACGTTTTGTTTTCAAAATTTTCTATAAAATTTTCTATAAACGGGTTATAGGTAAAATAAAATAAAAAAATGTTAGAGTAAAATAAAACTTAGAGTTTTTATGTTGTTACATAAGTTACCGGAATAATAATGAATTGATATACGTAGTTTATTCGGATTTGCCTATAATTTGCTTATACAATACAGCTAACACGACGTTTCGAGTGTATGAATCATCGCTCGTTATCAAGTGAATAACTACCAACATGATAAATATGAAACGAGCCAATATATTTTTTGTTGTTGTAATAATGCCTACAAAGACTCCCAACACCCTACTTTTCCCCACAGTTTTCATCATATCAATTTCGGACTAAATGAAGTATGTGTTACTTCCATTTTGAATCCGCCATATTTGATTTGAGTCAATTTTAAATTCGCAACATTGTGTTTTGACTTGTTATTTAGCTCGTTTTTCAACACTGAGTTCATTGGTATTCACAAAACCCCCTAGGAAATGTATGATATTTAACTTTTTCAAATACGTACTGCTAATTTAATGTTTTATTTTTGTGAGACTTGATACTGCACCATATTATTATTTTCACTTCAATGGACAGTTACGGAAATAGGTCAGTACAATTTGATTTTTCATTACTACAGAGTGTCTTGGTTTCTTATTTAAAACTAGATTAAAATCATTTTGAAGTTGTTTTATGATGTAGTATATGTTCCATTGAGGTGAAAATCAAAGTCTAGTGCAGTAACATGTGTCTCATAAAAAAGGAAAAAATTTTCAGTATTCAAAAATATTAAAATTTCATATTTCCTATAGTTTTTCATAAATACCTAGAGAAAAAAAAGAGATATCAAAAAAAATATGTACACCACTGATCTGAGGGTTTGAAAACTATGTTAAATCATGTATTACACCATGTTGTCATTAAAAAAAATTTATTCAAATCCGATATGGCGAATTCAAGATGGCTGCCGAAAATTTTAACCCATCCCAAAACGTAGTATAAGTAATTATATACGACTTCATTTACCCCGAAATTGATGTGACAAAAACTGTGAAAAAATGAAGGGGGTAACTGTGAAACAAAAAAAAAACTTGTTTCCTAAGTTACAAGTTTTAGTTCCCAACATACTCCAATCATACAGGCTATGTTGCCATTTTCTGTCTTGTTCTAAATATTTTCACTTGATGATGACAGTTGATCTAAACTTTCAAAATTATTATATACGATTATGTATTATTTGCGATGTTGGCAAATGTCTGAAAAAATTATTCACAAAATCAGGTTATAATTTCGGTGAAATCTGAAAATTAATTACTCAAGTGTGGAAAATTGTAAGTTTAATACGATTCACGAATGTTTACCAAATTATAAACCTAGACTGCCAAAATACAAAGGTGTGTTCAACGATTTACGTTTATTTTATGACACAAGCGAAGCAAGTTGAATTATAAGTATTTATTTCAAAAAACACAAATATTTTAATAATTAAGATTATAACACGTTATATCCCAAGAGAAACGCATGTTGAGGACTCGGTAATATTAGTATTAGAGATATTTTTTAGGTTAACGTTGATTATAATTTTGATTTCTTAATTTCTGAATGACTATCTGAGAAAGTTAGTGCATTGTTTTTGCACCCTTTATTGTTACGTAAATTTAACTTATGTAGGCTAGTGAACTCTGAAAACTTTCAGTATATTATATAATATTAACTACTCTGTGTATATTTTCGTAACCTACTTCTACAAGATGCCGTTATCTTTCGCGTCCATACATTACAAAGTTAGTTGAGTTTTCATATTTGTTTCCATTATGTAAGCAACCGTGTTTACACGTTAGAACAGAATTATTTATTAACTTGTGTTCAACAGGATAGAAGAAAACACAGTCAAGATAAAGAAACAGGACGTTTTGGTACAAAGGTTGGGTTGCCAAGATCTCTGTACTTCTTTTACTTACGTAGCAATGTAATCAATAAATTGATTAAAATGTAGTATAAAGAAATTGTTGTGTTGGGTTGAGAAAAAGAAATGGAAGTCGAGATTTTATCGGTATTGTCACTTTCGAGTGTAAAAAAGTAGTTTTGGAATGACGTTTTTCTTTGCTGTGTTCTACAGCCTGGTGTAGTTATTTTGATAAATGCTTTGTTATCTAGATTGATATGAAAAATTCAAAGTTTTAGAAAACTGTTCCGATTTTAGAAATGATTTGATAAAGGTAGGTTCTTCGTGTATATTTGATCAGAAAATTATGAATTCAATTGGGGACAGGCAAAAATAATACACCCCGAAATATAACGCATATAAATAGAAAATAATTAGAGCTTCACATATCATTATATCACAGAACCCAGTAAGGAAATATGGACGTTATGGTTACCAATAATAAAAAACTAAATGGAAATAAGATGATGGTCATCATCTTGGTACTTACCCAGTCCTATTATACATTGTACTACATTCTCTAAATGTAGTGCCCAAAATTTGGTTGGTTTCTTGGTCCTTGTACGGAAAATCATAATAAATCTGAATGTATGTTGTAACAAAGTATGGCAAAATCCACAACAACAAAAATTGCACCATTTCCATCGCATTTAATAATAATATTCTTTATTTTTTGAGGCGAAGTTAGGATCATATAATTCCCTCTTCAACTTAACCTATAAATTAAATTAACAAACAAATTAGAAACTGTAAAATAGTAATTACTAAAATATATTACAAAATAGTGAAATTAATTAATAAACAAATAAGAAAACATAAAATAATAACTATTCCAACTTCTTAAAACACAAATATACTAAACTTGAAAAACAAAAAATGCACATTTATCTTCAAAGTAAAATAAATATAACTAAAAGTAAAGTGTGCTATACAAAAAATAAAATATAAACACAATTATACTCCCAAACACACATATACAGTCAAGAACACTCTCCAAAACACCAAATACTCTGAACTATCCCAAAACAACCTAAATTTCTTTTTAAACTGAACATAATCCTACATGCATTTCAAACTCTCCGGCAATGAATTCCAAAGCATACACGTTGTCACATTTAATATATTTAACGAAGTTATCCTGTTTTTATTTATACCAGAATAGAAATATTATTTTATAATATTATGACAATTTATTCCAAAGTGTTTTGGTTGCTCCAAAGTGGTTAAAGGTGTAACTTCTCTGATCAAAAATTATCATTACGTCACACGTGACAAAAAGTTTATTTTGTGCAGTTTGGTTCTTTCCAATATATATTATGGTGTAGGGAGGACCCACTATAAATAATCGGTGGTTACATTGAGGGGAAGTTACGGAGTTTTTTAGTTTCCAACTGCACATGAAATACCTGTTTTGCAAATTGTATTTTTGTAGATATAAATAATATATAGAATCTATGTAGTTGTCAATGTTATGCTAAAATAAACTCTTTAAAACATTTGAAAGAATCAACTGTAATGAGTTACACTTATGGAAAATTCAATAATTAAATGAAAATACAATTTTCTACAAAAATCACTTTATTTGTGCAACAGTCACAATACACACCAGTAGGGTTTGTGTGCATGTATCAGCTGAGGATGATATCTTAGCCCTTGAAACGTCTTCATGTATTTGTATTACAGAAATAAAGTGGTTTTTTAAGAGAATTTTGTTTTCATTTATTAGGTTATTGAATTTTCCACAAGTGTAGTTCATTACAGTTGATTTATTCGTTTATGATTGAAAAATAATTTCCCAAATAAAACTTTTTTGTAGTGTTTTCTTATCGACTAAGAAAGACCTTTAACTATTTATTAGTAAAAATTTTCAGCTTTGTATCTGCATAAATCAATGCCAAAGTCAAGGTAGTCAAACGATTGGATACACAAAACCAACAAAAGAAATACGTGGCCTACTAACTAACGTGGCTCCATGCTGAGTTTAAAAAACAATATTTTTCCCTTTAAAAAAATTAATTAAATCATTTTCTTTTGACGTAAACGTTAAAAACCCAGTATATTTAAAATATAAAAAATGTATCCATTAATTTTAAATGTTTGTTTCCTCTATTTTATTTTTGTTCCTTCCCATAAAATGAAACGAATTTTAAAAATCTCTTTAGGCACTTGATGAATACAGTAAGCCATTTTTCTTTAAAACAACAGCTAAAGAAATTATATAATTTCCCAAGGAAATTGGAGTTTAAATAATATAAACTAATTTTCAGTACATTTCCAATCAAACTTTTAATTAAGTATTGATCTTGACCTAGCGAATTCGTAAAATTAAGACTAATATTCTAAAGCAACAAGTGAGAAATGCCAGAAATTACTTATCGCAATATTTTCTAATTAAATTTTTTTTAAATATAAAATATTTTTTCAGAATTTATTTGTAGAGTTTCAATTATTATGATGGGTAAACAAAACTTTGTATTTGTTATGAGCGAAATGAATGGAAATGGGATGATATTACACAATATCTTTCGATAATGCATTGTACAAGTTTTTTAAATGTACTCGTATTTCAGAATTTAAAAATTAAAATAAGTTTAAAACAGCGTCCTATTCGGTAAAGTTGGATGTTAATTTTAGTAAAGTCACACTTCAATGTAAATTTGATTTGGATATACAAAAAAACGAAAAATTATACATTTTTTTTTCATTTTAAACTTCGATTTTCGTGTACAAACTTTTTTTAATCTAAAACATTCCATGTATTTAGTAACAAAAAAGACGTTTCTATACAATGTATTATGTAAATAAATTTTCTTTCAAAAACTAATTATTTTTATACAAAAACAACTTAATAATTTTAAAAAGGTTAAACTGTTTAAAATAATATTTAATTTCTGTATAGAGTGAGTTTTGATAGTTATTTAAGTTGTGTATTAATTTGATTAAACAACATATAATTCACGATTTAATTAAATAAAATAATCCTAAAAATTAAGTACCAGCAATAATTTTTCAGTTGATTAATTAACATGTTCCCGTTAATTGAAACTAACCCTAAATCCATTCACAACTGATTAAAAACTATTGCGAACGTTGGAGCTATAATATTTAATATAAACAAAATTCACATTTTTACTTTCCAGGTGTGTATGGTTCGAACTATCATTTGTTTTTTGTTTTTTAAATCACAACCCATACCGAACACATATTAAATTTTTAGAAATTTCAGCAGGTTTCGAAATGATACTTTTGACAATAACTTCGTTATTTGTCATTGTAGAGAGGTGGAGTTAATACCATTACATGAATAATTGATATCAGGACATTTGTAATTTAATCTGTTATAAGTTTACTAACAGGTTAGATATGAACAAAAAACAATTTTAAATGGCCGCTATTTGCACATTTTCAATTCGATTTTATGAATTTCAATAAGGTTCTATATTTAATTATGGTCCTTCACCCCAAATTTCATGTTTCTATCTTTATTTTTGAGGCCGCTATCGTCCTTACTTACAGACGATAATGATGTCAAACGGAATATTCTCTTTTATACCATTAAACGTGAGGATATTTTTTTTTAAACGGAGGTCAAAAATTTTAACGATTAACAAACTTATTTCACTTCTAGATTAGTACAATTTGAAACAAAATACACTACTTTAAAAAGGCTGCAATTGTTTATTTCCAGTTAATTTACCACAAGGCATGACTATTCGGTCATACGCTAAACTGCTGAGAGATAGAATAAAGAGTGTTCTAACCGGTAGGTTAGGTTATTTTACATTAGTGTGTGTTATGTTATATTAGGTAAGCTTAGTGTATGATCTTGGTTCAACTTGGCGTTTACCATTTATTGTGTTTTGTGCAGTTCTGTGCAGACTTGTGGTTTATCCTTATCACTTTAATAGTGTTAGTTATTTTGACCGCTCAACATTGACCTGTCTTTCAGATTACTAGTTTAGCTTCAGTTTCTAATATAATATCAAGATATTACGGTGGGTTGGACCTTTTCACTTTTGTCAAGTTCTAGAGGTTTTCACTTGATACGAGACTTGATGTACACAAATGATGACAAACACTTTAGGTAAACTTTCCTGAATTTCACAAATATTTTCTTATTTATCATAAGGCGTTTTTTGTATCAATAGATGTAACCTTTTTGTAGACCTTATGAAACGTACATGGTGTAGTAAACTAAGCCCCTAACTACCATCCATGGTCCTACCTAGCCATGGTAATAAACTTGTCTACCTAAACTCTGATATTCGCTTCCAAACCTGTGGTATTTCTCTACAAACTTCTATGGTGCTCTCTAATATTTATGCAAGGAACACTGCTAGGAGCTAATTGCAGCTTGTCAGCAAATGTCAAGTTCGATTTATTTATGGAAATAAAATCAGAAAACTTGACCAACGTCCTCGGAGAGCTTAATCAACTGATGTAGGAATTAATTCTTTTGAGAAAATAAGAATTCAATTTATCATATGAGATTAAAATTCGCAATCAAATAAGTGGATGGTTACATCTTTCGTGAAACCATTATGCAGTATTGTTATAAAAATAGATAATTATTGACAGCAAGTTTATCTAAATTAATAATACTCTTAGATCCTAAACTTAACTGTAATAAATTTAATATTATTAATAACAAAAATACACTGCAATTGACTAAAAATTTTAATAAAATATAAGTAGTTCTAACGATAAACAATAGAAATAATTTAAATTTGTATTAACCTTCAAATAGCCCTGTATATTTTTTTCTCTTATAAAGTTTGATTATAGTTCCGAAATTATAGTGTCATTCCCGAGGACGAACACAAAAATTATTATAAATAATTACTAACACGATAAAAATCACAAGACACTACAAGATCAATGCATTGTTGAGTTCCAGTTACGTGCAAAAAATCATTACAATTGGTCACATAGTTTTCGAGATAGGCTATAACGTTCGTTACATTTCTATTTTTAATTCTCTCAGATGAATTACTTTTTGTAAACGTGTTCTTGTGTCAGGCTTGTTAGATATTTTAAACACCGGTGTCGACAACAAGAACTGCATCATTTTCTCTTTTTTCACATCGAAATTTACCAACTGGATGTGTCGAAGTTAATTTATTTAAATTGTTTGCCAAATTCTTACCACGTTTATCGTTAACTGCAAAAATCAGCATCACAATACACACAATTAGACATTGTATAGAGGCAAATCTGTTGACAATGGCAAACATTGGATTGTAAAAGATTAAAAGAATGCTAATTTGTAGGTGCGGCGAAATATTGTTGCATGTACATTGTACGTTCCTGCTTCAGGAAGTTGTGGTCTGAACTTTGTAAACAAAATTTGTACTGTTTTAGTTTTTTTTTTGTAAACAAAATTGTAAAAGCGTCAGATGTTCGGACGTTAGTACGTATTATATAAATATTAGAAGCGATTTGAAAAAAAAAAATCAATATTTTTTTTTAATGATAAAAAATGAAAAATTGGTCTAGATGAAACTGTGGAGTGTTTGTTCCAGTGTTGGAGTGATAACCAAGAGACCACGATCGGGTGGGGGCTGAAGGAGATAAATAAGTGAATACAGTAGTGAAATGAAATGTAAGACGTGCAAGCCAAGCAGGATATCTAGGAAGTGTTCAGATGAACTTTGAGATCTGTTTATCTGGTAACAGGGACCTCATTTTATAATCCAAAAAGTAGTTTTAATTTTGTTCCCTCCTGCTTGGCTTGGGTTTATAGTTCCAAGGACATATTACTTAATGTACTACATCTCTCCAAAAATTTCGATTCGGAAGTATTCAGTGAATCAAAATTTCTTAAAATGAGCTCTACTAATCTTTTTTTAAAAATTTGTTATGCTTTGAACATTAATAATCGAAACCAGTGTCTAAATCGCAAGTGGAAATAAACTACTGTTCACCAATAATTGCCCAAACAACACCGTCATTAAAAACGCGATTTTAATGAAATTATTGTGTGAGACAGTTTATTGCACGGTTTATTAGGATTAAAATCTCAACCTTTGATAAGAGAATTACGCATTTCGCAATCCCACGTTTGTGTCTCTGCTAAAACGACCCATTCACTGGATTTTGTCTAGACAAAGGGTTTTTCTTTCCTTGTGAACTCAAGTTAAATAAATAATATCGCTTTAACGTGAAATGTCTTTGGAATTGTTTCTTATCCCGCGTCAACTCGTAGACTTTTGTTTACTTCTTGGTTGCACAGATAAAGAGAATAAATATGGCAACTCAACGAACTTGTTACGGACGCTTATGGTTTACAAAAGCATTTGGGTCACTGGATCAAGAAAATGCACAAAGTAGATTTTCACCCTTTACTGTAAATTGAATTCACTGACTATTTTAGAAGTTCACTAGTAAGATTTAGGAATTAACTAAATACATTTTTAAATACATTATATATTTATAAATTTGATTTTTAAACTGAAGAACAATATTAAATATTAAAAGTGGTTAACAACGGATTTTCGATAACATTACATTAGTGTTAACATTCTATGCGAGAGTTTTTGAACTCCAAACTAATAAGCTTATTTTGGCTATAACAATTATATACTTTATTAATATAACTCGCGGGCTTTATAAAAATTATTTAATTGTTTTTAAAGGACAAAAACCTATCGGTCATCATCGCTTTTGAAAATAAAGGGTAAAATACAGAGAAACTACAATTCTTCGAATAGACTACTAACGTCAGGGTAGAAAGAGAACAAGATTTGGTTTAGAGAGAGAGAGAGAGAGAGAGAGAGAGAGAGAGAGAGAGAGAGAGAGAGAGAGAGAGAGAGAGAGAGAGAGAGAGAGAGAGAGAGAGAGAGAGAGAGAGAGAGAGAGAGAGAGAGAGAGAGAGAGAGAGAGAGAGAGAGAGACGTAATAGGAAGTATGAAAGAGAGGGATCTAATCCAAAGGTAAATGAAGAAAGGTGTAGAACTAACTCATTCTGATTTTAATGTTTTGGATCATAATGGATTGTACATATTAATATTACGCTTTAATCGGACATTTACTGTCATTTATGCATTAAAAAAATAATAGACGACGTTTCGAGAGTATAAATTAACTCCCGTTATCAAGTGTAAAACTATAGCTTGCCGTCCTTTGCGTAGTGTAGGTTTGGGTGTGGTGGTTTAATCTCATCACGCTTGTATTTAATCTTATCTGCGACTGCTCAGGCCTAGTTTTAGACTTGAGTTTTTATTTTAAATTATAGATGTAGTTTTAGTTTCCAACATCTCCTTAGGCTGTTAAACTATATTGCTGTTTTTCTCTTTTATATTCTAGTTTCACACTAAACAAAAGTTGATTTATACTATCGAAATGTCGTGTATTTGTTTTCATATACAAAAATGATGACAAATGTCTGATTAAACCATATTAACAATATCTCTTATACACATCGGGACTGCCACGCCCATACTGACTATGCCCCTTGTGGGTACATTTGTAAGAAAACTCCAGTGGTTTATTGAAGTGAAAATTTGTTCCACTATTGGTTAACTATTATTATTACTACTAATGTGTTACGATAGCGTTTTTTCTCTTATTAACTTTTAAATATCATTAGGTAGTATTGACAATTTAAAATGTGTTTTCTAAAATCGAATGTGTGGATATTTATAAGTTTATTCCTGCCTATTGTGTTAATATATCTCTACATTAACAATCAATCTATCTCTATCTAATTAACAATTAATCTATCTCACTACTTTCTTTTAATAAGAAAGTAGTGAGATTGAATACAACTGCATGAATCTGTTTCGATTTGACACTGCTCACACTTAAATTAGGGATGTGATATCAGTCATGCAGTTTATCATATTCCCCATTAATCCACGTACGACTTGTTATGTTGCAAATAATCTGTCCTAATTACACGACCTAACCTTACCACACTTCACCTAACCTAACCTAACCTTACCACACTTCACCTAATCTAATCTAACCTAACCTTATCTTACGTTACCTACCATTACTAAACTGTATGTGAACCACCACCGCTATACAACCGCTATACAAACCCTTTTAATGATTCTTCTAGTTTGCCAAACCTCCACGCATAAATCCTGTTTAGTCTTGTAGATTTACAGACCGGTGGCATCCACTTTTGGTTCCCATGCTGCCGCCTTGTCTCATTAGACTAATATGTTAGTTTCCTTATATGACTAAGCCTCATTTGCAGACTGTGTGTCTATTTACACCTATACTTACATTTACTGTTTATTTATGTTTAAAAAAAACATAACTAAAAGTCAGTTGATATTTATATATGGAAATACTAAAATTAGTTATTATGTTATTACCTTTAGAAGATAAGAAATTTGTTGTGGGTTCTGTTACACACCTATTATTGGAATAGAATTTGGATATTTTTAAATTAGTTTAGTGTTTTATGAGTGTTTAATTAGTAATTAGCTTTAATTCGGTGATGTAATATTTATTAAATTACTCTTTTTAAACTGGAAACAATGATGAATGGGCCGATCTGGGGTAACGATTTTGGCCTCGAAATGGGCATGTGGTAAATAACAGTATCGATTCTAAAATACAGATCGTAAGCTGGGGCTTAGTTGCTGTCTCAAATAGTGAGCAAGTACATGACCAAAATACCGGAAGAAGCAAAGTTATTCTAACGAATTAAAAACTCTTTTTACAATAATTTATAAAATATTGTAATTATACAATACATCTTTGGAAAGAATTTGGTTTTCGTTTATCAACTAGTCAAATAAATTAATGAAAATGCAATTAATTAGAAAGTCACCTTAATTGAGAAAAACTTGTGGAAATGTAATCAACAATTTCCACCACAAAACGACGATTGAATAATCAAGTTATCATATTGAGTTTTTAATTAGTTATTAAACTATGAACATACTGCGAAACATGGACTTAAAGTTTTATTTGGTTATGATATCATTTACTTTGGAGATGTGACTACATCTTCACAACTCAGCCTAACTTTTCTTGGTTCAGCTTCGGAATTTGTGGACATTTAACAACTGAAGATAATGGACATATTGATTCCATCTTCTTGGATTGAAAATTAAAGTATTTAGTTATGTATTGATTAAAATGTGTTCGTAAAAATTTAAATAGCACTACGATGTATTTTATCCCTTGTTTTATTTAAGGAAATATTTGTTACTACAAGAACGTAACTTATTAAATTTAACTTTTAGTGTTCTAACTTATGACCATTATTTTTATAAGTTGTAATATATTTTAGTATTTCCTTGGCACAAAAATATAGTTTAATAAAATTGTAAAATTGGTTTATGTTCAGCGGGGTGGCGGTACCGGGTCTCTACCGTTCGCGGTCTCTTCCACATCTTTACGCCGGAGATTCTGGCGTCGGAAGCTTCAGTGAGGGTGCTCAAGTGCCAGGACCTCCAAACAAGACTGGTGGACTAGTTGCTGAATTAAGACAACTTCTTACGTTGAAACAACATTACTACCCAGAGGGTGGATGGGGATGGGTTGTTGTGACGTGCAGTGTTATGGTTCAGATATTAACTCATGGACTTCATGTAGGATCTGGTGTCCTTGTGTACGAGACAATCAAGAAATTTGGGACGGAAATCACGATGCCTGCAGGTAAAATACTTCTTGTACTATAATAAGCTTTAAATATATTAGAAATGCTTTTATTGTGAACTCGAGTCACTTGAAACAATTTACTGTGCAGCTAGCGTAATAATTTCAATCTAATGCAGTATAGAGAGAAATAAACAATGTTCGGATAGTGTAAATTGAAGCTGTAGGTCTGCATCTGTTGTAAAATATACTTATCATAATTAACATTCTTTTCATCACAGTTTTAATTTCTTTTCATAATAGGAATTGTCAAAATAAACAGTTGTTTTCTAGTGTAAATATTATAGATGAAGCTGTTACTCTACGTTCAGTTTTAAAATAAGGATATCATAATTCTAAAGTTTTAATTATTATAATTGTTATTAAAGCGTTATAATTATTTTCATAATGGTACCTAACCTAATTTTAATTCAGTCTGGTACAGTAGCAGGAGAGCCCCTCTTAACATAAACATTGTTGGCTATGATAATTATTTTAAATAAATTTGTTACTATAAGTTGAGTTTCCTGAGTAATAAAGTTTAGTGTTTTTATCATATCGTATAATCGTAATTTAAGTTTTTTTAAACATTTTACGTATTTTATTATTTTATTTCTACGATGTATAGTTCAAGTTGAAGTGCTGAGCAAAATGTATAAATGGAAGTACAAAAATAAATATAATAAGGAAACAAATCTAGATATCCCAAATGCAAATCCCCTAAGTGTTTTAGGATTTTCATCTTCAAGAGAAACTCAAATAAAACGGAAGACTCTATGGATATTGGTTTCCGGTTATCTTAAATAACAAGAAGAAAATAAATGAAACATTTGTAGTTTCTAAACATTTTGATTCCTGTATCGAACTAAGTTATGTAATAAATATTATCATTACTTGATTCTGTTTTATTTCATTGTTACTTTCTGACATATACTAGAGCAGAGAAAGCTATGTAATGGCACAAAAGACCGGTGTCTTTATTTTTCGATTTAAGGTAAAAAAAATTCGATTGTGTAATTATATCTATCTGTTTTCTGTGCAGTGGTCCATAAGAGTGGACGAATTTTAATCAAATTTGAAATGTGGACGTTTTTTGGCCAATCTCGAGATATTTTTGGTTTCTTTGGTTATGAGACTTTAACTAGTTATAGTTTTGGGCTATGGGAGTGCTAAAAGCATGGATGTACGCCTCCCTGGACATCGTCGACTGCGGTCCGTGTTCCTCTAGAGTAATTTAAACCAAATAAAATGAAATATAACTAACTAGGTCACTTCGCCTGAGACATGTTTGCAGTGGATATCTGATTTCACTAAAATGCATTTACTTATAAAGTCCTAAGTAACTGTTAAGATTAGTGTGAGTTGGTGTATTGAGTCAGACTTCCTTGTTTTGTAGTGAAACCGCTGTAAAATGGTGGCCGTAGACGTGGTTAGTCGTGTAGCATACCGGTACAAATATAACGTCATTGCAATAACTATAAATGCTGCATTTGTATTGAAATGGGTATGTGAAACATTATACACTATTTTTATACTGTTATAGTGTTATAATAATCACTTCTGAAAATAAACAAGGAAAGAAAATTCAAAACATTATACAATTTAAATTTATTAATTTCCATAACACACATTGTTGTCATATTGTCTCTTAAGGAAAGAATTTTATAAACATATTTAAAATAGAAAAAAAAATTAACTTTTACAACTTTATTAAGTAAAAACTTTTTTCCAATCTCAACTTGTCTATGTTATTAATCACATTAGAAGTGCCCTTTCATATAGAACTATAGTTAATAAAAGCTATTAACTATTGCAACAGCTGGGACTAGGGCTGACCTTTGTAATACGTAGAGTGTATTAATTGCATTCCAATCTAGATTTACTCTGGGAACCAATAATAAGTTTCCATGTAAATAGCGAATTATCAATTTTTAGAAAAGGTAGACACAGAAAAAGTGATTGTATAAATTGGAAACTAAAAATCTCAGAGAGCCAATCCAGCGACAAAGCATAAGGAACAGAGGTTTATTAACAACTGATGGTATCAGATGACGTATGACCTCTGATATTATATTTAATTCAACATACAACCTTATCATTTCAAACAAATTTTGTCTTTTTTATAATTTATTGAAATGTTACAAGTTAAGGTGAAAACGAGTTTATTATTATAAATATTAAATGCTGAGACTATTTATATATACAGCGTAAACATAAAGTATTACCCCACCCCCTCCTACACACATTGTTTTTTTATTAATAATTGGAAGTTTTTAAGTGTAAACTTTGATAATATCATTTTCAATTTAGACGTTACAATTTGGTATACAAATTTCGTTCTCCTGGTAAGGGGGAACTTGAAGGATACAAAATTATAAAAGTCTTGATTAATAGAGAAACGAAAATGTAATTTCCTAGATAAATCCTAAACCCCAACCTGTTGACGTTTAAAAATATCAACGAACCGAGTGGTTATTATATACGGAAATAACTTGCAAATCACGATAATATATCTTCAAAGTATTGAGACAGGAAGACATTTTAAAATGAACAGTTTTAATTATAATTTATTGTAATGTTTTATTTCGATTAAAAAAAAAAATCTTAATTAAATAGTACAGTCATATTATCAATGATTAGTATCTAACTTTGAAAATCTACTGGAGTTAATGTAATGCAAATCTAACATGAAGAAATGCTTCTTAATATCATCTAGACACCCAAGAACAAACTTTTTACACACTAATCATTATCATTGTTATATACAAAATATAATTGTTTACTTAAAATAACTCTTAAGTTTTGTTTCATAATTTCGCCAAAAAGAAGTTTCTAGTCTTATTTCTCTCTCTCTCTTTCTCTCTCTCTCTCTCTCTCTCTCTCTCTCTCTCTCTCTCTCTCTCTCTCTCCTCTCTCTCTCTCTCTCTCTCTCTCTCTCTCTCTCTCTCTCTCTCTCTCTCTCTCTCTCTCTCTCTCTCTCTCTCTCTCTCTCTCTCTCTCTCTCTCTCTCTCTCTCTCTCTCTCTCTCTCTCTCTCTCTCTCTCTCTCTCTCTCTCTCTCTCTCTCTCTCTCTGAAAAATTTAGAATAATGTAAAATAAAAAACCGTGAGTTTATTAAGAAAATGTTAAGTTTCCTGAAAAAAAAAACCTTTAAAACTGGTCAAAATAAAAATGGATGAAAACTTTCTAAAAAGTTTCTAAAAATCCACACGTGTAGTTTGAACAATAATAGGAGTAAATCAATCATTGAAAAACGCTTAGACTTCGTAATATTCCTACTTACGAGCGGTAATTTCCCTGAAAAATGAGACTTGTGATTTTAGAAATTTTTAACAAAAATTTAATATAATTTTTAACATTCATACAAATTTTGTTTAAATAAAAGTACAATGGACGAAAATTTGTTTCAAATCGTTAAAAGTTTAACTTACCGATGTACGCAGAGTCGTTGAAACAGGCTGGACAGCTATTTTTTGATGAGTACAAACGTTACGAAATACTTTAGTTAACTTTATAGGATTCATTTAGTTAAATTAGAATTTTTATAATGAAGAATATTATAGATGGGGTATATGATAGTTTAAAAAAAGTATAATGGATTTCACCCACCTTGTTGATTAAAAAGATGTTCTCCAGGTACCGTAGTCAAATTATCACCAAAAAATTTTAAAATTATGTATTCACGTCATAAACAATAACCACACAACACATTCACAAACACTACACACAGTACTGTGGACGATATTTTGTTTACTTTTGTACTTATCGATTAAAATAGAGGTCACACCTCTTTAAATGATACTGTATAAAATGTTAAAAATGAGAGGTGAAGAAAAGAAAATTTAATTAAAAATTTCTGAAATTATTTTTGGTTCTGTAGATATAATGGGTGGGTGAGAAAGACAGTCCAAAATTGTATAGTTTAATTCGTGTAAGTTAATAGCTCGATTTATTTTGGTCATTCCCTTTCCTCAATTAACAGATTTTACAAGAAACACAAGAAAAATACGAGTTTTGATTGAGTCATATCACTTTTGATACGAAAATATATTTGGTTTAATGTGAACGCATGATATATTCATTTATTAGCAAATGAGAAAGCTTCTAAATTCCATCATTAAATTTATAAAAGTCAGGCTGGAACTATTAATAATTTGTATAACTGATAGTTAAGATAAAAGCGTCTTTGTATAACTTGTTGCATAAGCATTCGCTGCGCTCCGCAATGAATACACTTCTTGTACTAAAGAGGAATGCTGTAGTCTCTTATTTTAATTGAATAAAACAAAGCAAATATTTAATGAAACGTTTTCAATTAACAAACTATTTCAAACAGTTGGAACTAATTAAATACTTGTACGGGTTCACTGGACGTGAGTGTGAGCAGGTGTTTAGGAGGCGTGGCTAAACAGGAGCACTAAATAGCTGTTATTGAATATAAATATTCACATTAACATGTATTCGGCTCCAACCTCAGAAGATAACAACCTTGAGTGGGATTAAATTGGTTGTCATAATAGGTAATTAATCAATAGAACGTTTACAATAACAATTAATTAATAAAAGAAGAAATACATTGAGAAGTTAAAAGGTGTGTAAAAGTGTTTCATAACAAGTAATACTCAAGTCAAATTTTCACATTTTGTGGTTTAGATTTTGAAAGTATTCAGGTGAGAATGAAATTCAACATGAGAAATCAATTCCTTATATCATTGTTTATCTTAATATCAGTGGGAAGTTCATCATTGTTATATAAAATAAGATTGTTTACATTTTATTCATATAGCAAAATATTTAAATAATACCCTGAAAGGTTTGTTTAGTTTCTTTATATAAAACAACTTAAATATTTCAGAATTTTTGAATTACCTTTTTTTCTTCCATTTTTAAAAATATTTCTCCGACATTTCTGGGTGGAAATATATTTTGTTTTCATTGCAATTTTATTTAAGTATAATTTATTTATTTAAACATATTTAGCATGAAATGTAAGCCATACAAAATCGTGATTTCAACTTACAAGGAAAATTGTTCATAACTGGGACAATAAGCGTTTTCCCAAAATTTCCTAGAGACAAACAATTTTTAACTTGACAATAAACTAAACGTTTCTGACTTTTATAGAAAGTGTTTCACTCGTAAGGTGTTGGTCATAGTCAGTTTCGTGGGTTAGAGGTTTTCGCGAATATACATTTTTTCTTGAAAGTCAAGTTATTGATTTACTCTCCCAAAAATTTGGAATAATTTCAATTGGATATGTTTGCGTAAAAAAATAGCATAAGTAGAATTTTCCTATTTTTGGAGAAATTAACTACAAAAGTTTCCATATTGTTTTTCTCATTTTTAATATGTAAAAAAAATATAAACAGTGATAATACATCCCTGTATCGAATTTTTTTTCCTAGTTTTTTCTATACTTACCTAAAATAGAGGGATTTCACTGGATAGATTGTTATTTCATTCATTTTCTGAAGGTGTGGAGTAGCGGATTAAACAAAATCGAGGATAATAGAAAAAGATATGTTATATATAAGCTTTTACTAACTTCAACCCTTGGCTAGTTCAATCTTTGGTGGTATTGAAAATAAGGAGATGTTTGTAATGAATGTAGATCCTAATAACACAATTATCTATCTATCTATCTATCTCTATAATTATAATACTTATCTATCTCCATAATTTTTTGATAATTATCGGTGAAAAACACTATCGAAACCCATAATAATAGTCCTGATTGACCAAAATCAGTTAACTATTTCGGTCAAACGAATTTGAAGATTTACAAACTAGAGTGTTACATGTGAAGAAAAATTGTATAAGTTCAAAAATAGTTATCGAACATCTTAAATGAACCCGACCATTGTTAAAAGATCAAATATAACCAAATTGATAAATAATTAGACCAGTTTATGGCAGAAGGGATATAAGATTAAGCTTTATTAAATATATTCTTCAAAATACATGGAGAAAAAAATCAGTAAAATAAAATATCATTGGTTTTTCTCCTGTAAAGTTGGTACAGAGATATTTTAGAAGAAAAAAATTTTGAATCTGTGACTTACATAGAAAATTAATTCGATACATTTGGATAGTTTTTATTCAGTGTACAAAATCAAACAGATATATGCAGCAAGTAATTTTACATGTTTAACTTAAAATTTATTTAAGAAGACATATTTAGATAAAAAATATTGATAAATAAATGTTAAACAATGAAATATGAAGTCGTATCCCTGAAGCCGTTGTTTTACCTCCATCACACTTAAGTCTATCGTGGTTTCTTGTTTGTTCAGGTGAAATCTTCTCTACTCTATGTCTTAATAGGTGAATACAAATGTGAACACAGAATTGCTTTTATATTTCAAAATGTTTATTTGTATTGATACAATCGTAGCCTAGCTGAACACGTCTCCATTGTGTCAGAGATTAAATAAATTACTAGTATTTGCATTTTACAACAGAAAGTTGATCATTTTAATCTTTTGTAATTTTATAACACAAATACCAAATAAAGGTTTGACTAAAAGGAATTTTAAATGTACTGTCAGATCACTCAATATTAGGGGGGGTGGGTCAATATGTTTAAGAAATATCGTTTTTCCGTTAGTTTTCAGGTGGAAGGAGTTGACCTGTATCATTTCCGACGGTTTTCCGTCTTCTTAATATTTGATCAACACTTAGTCAAGTTTATTATATATCTAACCTACCCTCACGAACTTAACACGAGCACAACACAAACTATAGATGGCATAGATATAGGTTTACTTATTGTATTGTTTCGGGTTATAGTGACAAGCTTTTGACATAGTATCTATTGTAATAATTGATGAGTCATGCTTTTACTATGTTTGTAATGTGCAACGTTGGTAAATGCATAACGACATAAAATCATCGGATATATTCCTGGTCAACCCTTTCTACCTGGAAACCGTCGGAAAAGTTACTCTTTCGCAAATAACTCGGCACCAACTTGACATGGCAGGCAGAGAGGGATAATGAGGTTTCTCATAAGAAGTTGAATCTTCTGTAAACGAGTTGTACACTTCTAAATGTCGGGTACGTTTCTGAACAAAAAGAAAGTTACGAAATTTAATACAAACAAGTTCACATTGTTTGAACCAAACTTGTTAATTCTATATTTAACGTGTCCCCAACATCCTTTCATTTCCATACGAAATAAGGTGAACTGTAACAAATGACTTCCAAATTTAATTTAACTTTAGCGAGAATGTAATAATTAAAAGATGGAGCTTCAATTATAAATTCCTATAAACGTAGAACCGCCAATATTGTTTCACTGTTTGATCATTGTGGTGTACATTTTGTACACCACAAAATGGTGCAACAGAGAATTTGGAAAATAATAAATTTATAAATATTTCTAAAACATATTTAATACAATAACTCCCTTCGATTCGTAATTGTTGTACGCGTGTTGCAGAATAACTAGAGACAAATAAACAGTGAAAAATATTGCATAAACTTTCTTACACACCTATTAATCGATACACTAGCAAAATAAAATTATTCTTCACAAAAATATCAGTTTGGTAGATGTCAGTAAAAAATGAAATTTAACCATGAACAGTACCTTTTTAGATTTAAATAAGGACTAAACTTGCTCGCTTGTGCCTTAAAAGCGTCCAAAGTATAAATTGTATTTGATTAATTGAGCTTATAATAACAGCGTTCAAAGTTATTTTCTTTCCAGTTATTTCGGAACCGTTTTTTATATTTTTACCTTACGATTTTGTACACTATTTATTCAGTAATTAATCTACACATAGCACTAAAATTCGAACGAAATCGGTGAGGCCAATTTTGAAACAGCCTCACTTTTTGTTTTGTTTTTGACCGGTAACACACGAACCGGCATTTTTGAAAAGTGCCGGGATACATTTCTTTTTAGTTCTTAGAGGCTATAAATGTGCAAAATAGATTGTTATTTTTATATAACAGCTATCTCCAAATTTTGAATTATAGAAAACATTTTTAAAAAATCCATTACATATATTGTGGACATAAGCCTCCTCATAAATTTGATCAATATCGGTTGAAGCCTTTGGGTTGTAGAGGGTTGTACATTGGACAGACAGCTAAACTTCAATTCCCAATAATCTTTCTTTTTTTACTCACGGGATCTAAAAACGGATACAACTACAACAAAAAACTGACATTGATTTTTTCCTTAAGAATCGCATAACTTTGTACAGGTACATGTGTAAAGTAAAATAGAACAATAGCAATAATACAATAATACTTGTACATCCAGTTTGTTGGAATAATTTTGTCACAAGGTTAGTATTCGCGATTGCCCTCAAGAGTTCACTGTAGTAAGTACAGGCATGACAATCCCGATGGACATAGCTGGATCAGCACGTTTTTATCTACTCTTGGGTTAGATCCCTCTCTTTAATATTTTCTATCAGGTCTCTCTTGGCAATTTTTGTTCGTACCGACCTAGAAAAAAATTTAAGTATTCGACGGCTAGGAGGTCTTTATATTAAGTTCTTTTTTCTATTTATTACAAAGCTGTAATCGACAGGTTTTTCGCGTTTAAAAAAGAAAAATATTCGTTATTGGTTTGATTGTGACAAAAAAAATAATAATAACAATTTGAAATGACAGATGAGCAGGTCGTATAAAATATCAGTTGTGGAGGATAATGTGGAAATGACATAGAGGAAGAAATAGCTGCATAAACAGAACTAAATTAGTTTACATAGAATATTTGCTTGAATATTTTCAGGGACGTAAAACAATTTTCTAAATGGCAAATTAATTTTGAAAAGCCTAAAACAAAAATATTATTCTGTTCAGAATTAAAACACTGAAACATATTATGTCAAGAAACATGTAACAACAATCTGTTTGTCTTGTCAATGTTTATATTTTCATTTGTTGTTTACAGTATTAGAATACTGTATGTTAAAAACTATAAAACATTGTTTTTCCTATCACTTCTAAGTAGTCTTGTGGTTTAGTTCCCCTCTCTTTCATCATTGCTATCAAGTCTCCCTTGACCAATGCTTGTTCTCTTTCGACACTCACACCATTAGACTATTGGAAGATATCTTTATTATTTACCATTTTCTTTTTAATAAAGTGAAAATAACCAAAGATTGTTTCGCCTTTAAACAACAGGGTAAAATACATACCAGAAATCCTGTCTATCACACTTTCATGTACTGTAATCCTGCTTTTAATTCAAGATTTACTTGACTCCAATAGATCTTTAAATTAACCCCTTGAATGCTTTACAGGACACGTTTTGAGGGGGAATCTACTTCAAGTGAAAACGGCTGTTTAATCTCTATTCTCGTCTAACGATTGAAAACACTCTAAAAATTATTTTGTCATTAAAAGATTATGTGTCCTTATTTTGCTATTATTTATAAAATGCTCAGAAAAAGTTGTAAGCATTAAAAATTTTCATTATTTTCAATTTTAATTTGTCTCGTGTACTTAATATAAAGTTTCGTTATCATTTGAAAATGTAATTTTTTGAATGCTGTCTATCTGTCATCTGTCGTCTGTGCATTACTTTATAGACAAAATTTGTTATGGATGTATATTAAGGTTATATCTTAAGGAGGTGTTTTCCATTTTTTTACAACTACAACAAGCAAAAAAATTAAAATTTTATTAAAATAGTGTATTATTATTTTAACTAAATTTGTTGTCTTTAAGGACCCAATCGAAAACATATTGGTCTCCATCCTACCCCAAAAATATTTCGATAGTTAACAGTAAAAAATATTTATCTCAAAATCAGGTATAACGATTTCGGTGAAATGTAAAGATTAATAGTAAATTGGCAAAACAAGAAAATAATATTTGATTGCCGTTATAAAAACATAATAAACTTTTTCAAATTATAATTACGTTTATTGCACAAGGGAAGCAAACTTAGACTCTATTTATAATTTTATAGATTTGTTTACTATCAATATAATGTACAGTTGATAAGGAAGGGCTCTTCAATATGTCCCATTATAAAACAGTAATGAGGAGGTTTTTCGCTCAGAATTTATATTATTGTTTGGCAAGATGGCGAACATATTTAATATTAATATTTCATTTTGTAAGTAGAAATTGTGGAAAGATGTGTAGGAGAGTGTGCGCAATATTTCAGGACTGTTTGTTTTGGTGTGAAATTACATTACCACTTTATTTTACTCATTTTGGATTTTCCCCACGCGTAATATTTGGAAACTAACCTAGGATTTTTTTCGATTTAAAAAACAAACATTTCTAAAACAAATCACCAAACAAGTTACAAAGTATTTTCGGTCACCTGTGCAGCTCAATTTTCATATCCATTCACTCCCTCTTCGCTTGATGATGGTTCTGTTATACGATTTTTTTATTATCCCCACAGTCGTTTCCACATCACGGATGGTTCTAATTTTACAACATTCAGGGTCTCACTTTACTGACTACAGAATTGACAATCCACAAAAGAACCTATCTGGATTTACACATTTTCTCATATAGCTTTGGGTTACATCCCTCTCTTTCATCTTTCCTATCAGGCCTATCTTGACCAACTCTTGTTCTATTCCGACCCTGACACTATTAGAGTATTCGAGGGCTAGAGGTATTTTGCTCATTTCTTCTTCTTAGGCGATGATCGCTAAGAGATATTTTTTTTAAATTTTAAACGACAAAGAAAAAACTAATTATGCAGTATTATCCCCCATTTTTATATGTTTAATTGTTTGTGATTCAAATAATATTCGTCCAAGCAGTATTTGTAAAATTAAAATTTGTTTCAATGGTAATTGCATTTTTTATTTTATATTTTAAGAGTTTAACATATACTAACTATTGAGAGAGTTACGTAATGCATCAAATGTCTGTTGTCGAGTTCTTCACGCAAATGTCCGTGATCTGCTAAGTTCCAAAACTTATTTAAAGGAATGATCACTGTCTGTCCTGTTTTCAGTACGTCACATCTCAAATGGGTGGACTGATTTTGATTAAATGTGATGTGTGAAAATATTTTGGATATAGTTTCAGATTTTTTTTTTCGATAGTTTATAATTTGGAAGTAGATGTCATAAACTTAAAATTTAAAATACGAACTTTCCAAAATATTTTTCAACGAATTACTACAAACCTTGCCAATTTATAGTTTCCAAATAGACTTTCCTAAAAATACCGAATCAATAGTCATCTATTAAAAAGTTAAACTAAACCATGAGTATCATCTCAAAATCAACGTATGAGATATGGATCATACCTTCGTGATTTGTAAACGTTTATAACACAAACAAACGTGTCAAACTACATGAAAAAAGACACTGTTCTAGAGTAATTTAAGAAAACTTTCATAGGTTTCCATACGTTATATTCTACACTTATAACAAGCCGCAATTAGCGTTTATTTGCAGCTTGCCTATTAGGCTACGAAATACATATTTTAAAATGCCTTCTAAGGAGTTAAATTACATTCACGTCTTGTTCAAATTATTTATAAGATTAGAAAAATAAAGAAACATAATTTTCATTTTAAATTTATTATTGAAGAGATATTGTCCTAAGAATGACCGTGGACAGACTTTGGAACCTTACCCTTCGACGCTGCAGCCCATTATGAGGACGCAAACCGCCCTCACTCCGCCACAAGTTCTCTCCAATTTCTGACTCTAGCATCCTCCTCAACATCCTCCAACCACAGTTTTCTTGGTCAACCTATTCTATTAACTGTCTGTATCTCCTAGTCACAATAATACCTTAGAATTTATAAACCTTACTACGTCTTCACTATCCATTGATATTTCAAGGTCATAGCTATATAATATACGCCATCATTCGCCTACATAAATAAGGCCAAATATTCTTCTCATAATTCTTTTTTTATATCCGTAAAGCATTTATTTTGCTGTTTGTTTCTTAGTCGTATGTGACTATCGGTCTGATTAATGTCCCTCTCTTCAGAACTTTGGATTTTTATAAGTTTTGGAGAGCATAACATGACCTATATCCAACACATAATGGGGGTGTGGTGGGGTATATTATTTTGCTTTCGTTATTTAAAAACGTTCCTAGATAGCTCAGGCACTTCTTGAAATTTATATTCACCGTTTACATCTTCTACTCTTCTTCTTCCGTCATCTGCAGACACCCTCATATACTTAGGTTTTTCCTGACTTATGCCTATTCTTATCTTCTTCGCTTCCATTTCCAATTCCTCAAATATCTCTGTCAATGCTCTGAGATCCTGGGTACAATCACCACATCGTCAGGATAAACTCCCATCTGCTCCTTTTTCGGAAACTTTAAAACAGTACCAATTACCTACTCCTATCGATGTTAATTTATAATTAATTACCTCATTTATAAATTTGGAACCAGGATCCTTTTAGTTGTTGTCTACGGTTTAGCAAATTCAAAGAAGATTTTTTTTATCTCCAATATCCTGTAACATAAATTAAAGTATCCTTAGTTCAAGTCATTATTTTCCACATAATTCTAAACCACAACAGCTTTCATAATACTACTAAAACTGTATGTTTCAATCGCGTAAACATCCTGGTTGATAAATCAACTTCTTTGTACTTGCAAACATTTAACATTAAACGAATGTATTTACCACATTTTTATTAGAGTGTAAATTGTACTGATTATATACAGTCTCAAGCAAAGTAAGGCGAAGCATAAAAACATTGAACTTGCACGATATGGAGAGTAATCATGTGTTTGTAATTTCTCCTTCTCAGATTGTAATTTTATAAACATAAAAACTATAACTGCGTCGGCATAGGGCGAATACCACTTTTAAAATGTTTAGAATAGCGTGTATAGAACATTCAATGAATCACGTGATAATGAATTCAAGAGAGAAAAGAAATACTAAAGTAGTAAAGGTTAATGTCCTTAAATGTCGAAGCTAATGACAGACTATAACTTTAGCTTGGTGATTGTTAAAGACATTATATATTCTTATTTTATTATTTTAGTTGACTGAGCGAAGCAACGTTACGTTTTAACTTATTCATTTGTCATGTGTGCGTCTGTTTTTTTGGGCTTGTTTCAAAGTTTGACTTAACTAACCTAATCTGTATGAAACTAAATAATATAGTTTATTTAAAACTAGGCCAAATGATGTAAGTATGTTCAAAGTTGTTTTATTTTTATTTTTAAATTGGGGGGTCATTTAAAACGGTAGGCCTATGTCATGGATGTTCCAACCAGTAATAAAGAGGTCGCTCTGAAATATTAAATATGGCGACATAAATCCCAGATTTTGTGAAATAAGTAACAGTAACAAAAATGTCTAGAAAAATTATATTTTATAAATATTCTTGCTTCTTTTTAATTTATTTTATTTAACTAGCTTACCGTTTTTATATGTTTTGAATTATATGAATCTCGAGTATATTTTAAATTTGATATTTTAAAAACTCACAGGATTAGACAAAAAAGAAATAGTTGAGTCGTTTCAATTTCAAACTAGAAGCAACTTCTATGACCATTCACCAGAATCACTAGTTTAGTTTTAGAGGGTTTGCTAATATTATAAATTAGTATATATTTATTTTTAGCTAGTGAATATGTGGACATTTGTTTTTTAATATACCCAATGTTGTGGAAAAGCTTTAAAATAATTTACTCGTGGTTCCTATTAGATTATTATAAGTCGATGTGGGTTAATTTAATTTAATTTAGTACCAAAATGTACCTTTAAAGAAATTCCAAAGTAGAAATTTTTAATTTGCATAACGCTATTATTTATGGTATGGGTTGAGGTAGAAAACTTGAATTTCATACATTAACAGTTTACATAGCTCTTGACATAAAATGGTATGATAATATCCTTAAATTTATGAAGATTTTAATTTATATAAATGAAAATTCAAAAGAATAACGGATGTGGTAATTTTCATTTTTTAATCGGTTATTAACTTCCCATGAATATTTTTTAAAAAACAGTTCAATTTTTTGTTTTTTAAGACTGCTCCTTATGCCTTGTTGTGGAATCGTGGTCGCCATTTTTAAACTGAAGATTAAAAATAAAACCTTGTGCATTCATCAATCGTCCTAGATGAAAAGAATCGTATTTAGAAATTTCATAAAAATTGGTTCAGGCGTTTGGAAAAAACAATCGCGGGGAATCGTTTGGTTCACGAAATGCCAAATGGTCAAGTTAAAACAAAGCCACGCTTCAATCGTTCAATAATTTGAATACATTTCAAAAAGCTTTCAATTGTTGTGTACATAAAGCCACGTCAATGTATTTCACATTTATCATATGAATTGATCCTCAAATTCTTTAATATTTTAACAAAACAAGACCAATCGATCATGCCATTTAACAGATTACAACCCACCATTTGTCAATACCAAATAATGGTTTAAGATTGGAGAAAGAAGTTTTTTCTTGCGGAACCATCTGTCTTGGTTATGTCAATAGATAGACAACCTCCGTGAGTTAACGCTCTAGGTGGGCTACGCGTATTCTGCTCAATGTTGTATTAACAAACAATGAAATTGAAATGTACCAAGGAGTTAGTTGGAGGACCACACAAACACTTGAGGGATATCTAAATACGAGAATGTTTGCGATGTTTTGTCAAGATAATGACCTTGGTTACAGGGAATTTAGATGGCATTCTGACGTTGTGGAAAGATAAAAGTTGTGAACAATTTGAAAAATCTCACGTTTGATGACATTTTCTATAATTTTCTCTTTCACATAGTAAAGAAAAAGGTTATGTGATAGGTCAAAAAAATATTTTGAGTTTTTCGGGAAAATATTCCATTTGAGGTCCTCCGGGGGCGCAAATGTTAATATTTGAATGATGCCTGATGTCTGTACAGTTTAATACCTAAACGAGTGAACCGATGACGATTGATTTTTGTTAAATATACTATCAAAGAACACACAAAATGTCGAGATTCCCATCTATCAAAATTGCCGGATCCAGAAGTTAGCAGAAAAAAGTTAAATAGCTCACCGAACTCAGATAATTTCCTTAAATCAGCTTTAGCGATTTCGTTAGAATATTGGGAACATGTGAAGCTTAATTACTTTTAATTAAGTGTACCAAAAGCCCAATTAAAAGAAAATTACTGGAACCATGTCAAAATATAAAATGAAACAAGACGTTAGTACATACTCAAATTTTAGTAAAATTTGTATTCTTTTTAGGACAAATTTATGGTACAAGCACTGTTTAATTGTATACGTATATTTAAAAATAATTTTAAGATAAATTAAAAATTCTGTTGATAAGAGAGACCTTTCTGTACCAGATTATCTCCCATAAGATCAACACAAAGAATTGTTATTTTTTTACATAACCGTAATATAGAGAAAGTTATGTGTTGGGTTAAAAAATAGGTGTAGTGTTTATTTACGGATTTGAGGTCCCCTGAGTCCAAAAAAATTATTTTTGAAATGATGCCTGTAGTCGTCTGTTTTATGTACACAAGCGTGTGAAAATGTTTTAATCAAATTTGATACATAGGCATATTTTGGTCATATCTTAAGATTTAATTTTTTTCTGCCATTAAGAAAAAACGTAACATTATGATTTTCTCAAAATCGGCTCAAATTTGTTGAAATTTTAGTGAAATAAGAAATAATTGGCAAAAATTACCTTGACTACCACCATTGAGAGCTTAGAACAAGTTTAAACCACACATTTTGCGAGATAAAGCTCTTATTTAAAATTTTTTTTTCAAAGACGGCGTCCATTTTACCTTTTTGATTGACAACTAACGAACCATCATTTTTGATAACAATTAGTTTTGGTTTAGTTTTATTTTGTTCTGGGAATTGGTGAGTGTGAACGTTTATGTGATGTTTGTGTTACTTTTTTTCTCACCTATATATACGTAGTAAAAGTTTTAGAAATATTTTTATAATAGGTGGTAATAAAGAGGCTGTAATGGATTACACAAGCAAGGTTTTACTAGGTTAACTAAATGACACAACTTTTGTGTAAAAATGATTCTTCTTTCTTGGGCCCACATTTTCTAACTATTACCCAAAGATATGACACATATTTTTACTATCTTACATTTAAAACATTAAACTTTAAAAAATTGTTATTCTCTTTCCCCAGTAGAAGTAAATTTGTTTAAAATCGTCAAATAACAACTGGAAAAGTGAATGTTCTATGACGAATATTGGTTATTTTAATATCAATTCTGTACGAGTCTGTTTGAATATAGGAATAAGCGTGCATAGCTTTGATTTCAAATAATTTAAATGCCTTTAATTCTATGTTCAATTCGACCTATGCTCTCATTTAAGATTTCTTATTTATTCCCCCTGGAAAAGTAGCGGTCCACTGAATATGTACTAAAATAGGTTTAAGTGTCCATTAACAATGTGCAAAGCTTTATAGCTCTATCTATATTGGTTAAAAAATATCAATCCTTCCCGGGACTTATTTAACACGCGGTATAAATGTCTTTCTGTGAGTATATTTTCCTCAGAACAAGTAGTTTTTGAAATAATAATAATTTGTATGTTAGAATATAAAAGTATGATTCATTTCTTACAGTAAGTAGAGATATTTTTATGTTAATTTATTTGGTTTTATATTATTAACTTATTTTAATTTAATTGTTAGTTATTGTTTATCGTATAGAATTATTTTGTTTGTATTTTATTGTTTCTTAAAGTTTGTTATTTTTTATGAAAGATTAATTCATTTCATTTTTCAAATAGACTTTTTTTAGGAAGATAGCAATTTATACTATTTTCTATTATTTTTTTGGTTATGTTGGCATCGTTTATAGTTGCATTGGTTTCTGTAATTTAAAAAACAAAGACGTATTTTTATTTTTTTTAAATAGAAAACATTACAACTTTAATGAAACGCTATCTATATTGATTTTGAAATGTAAGTAATTACAGTTCTAGGCATATCATGATTTGAATTTTGCTCAATAATTTAAAAGATAAAATCAGTTGGTCAGTCCAAAGTCTATTTTAAATCTATTTAACCTTTTTTTAAATGATAAATATATGAATTTTGTCTTATTTTATTTGGACATTGAAACCTTAGTACCCGATAACAAGTGATTTTTTAGATTTTAAAGAATATATCTCATCTATAAGTGATAAAACTTGAACAAAAATTTTTCACAAATACGTTTATTAAAAACAACGCCTTTCAAATAGTTAGAGTTTGATTATTGTAACTCATCCATCACGTAATATGGTAGCATCGTCGTTTTATTTTAATTTAAAACATCTCAATAATCATTTTTTAAGAGCTTTAAATGCAGATAATTTAAATGCCTCAAATGACTTTGTTAAATACAAACATAGATGGTAAATTGTACGGACAAATTCCAAAACACTAACTGAAATGACAAGCGCTGAAATGTGTCATAAATATATTTATAAAGGATAACTTTAAAGTTGCCTGAAGTGTTAATAAAAGACTGCATAGAAATAAAAAAGAAGTATATTGTTAGTGAGAATCTATACGAGATTTCCACTTTGTTTTAGTTCAGGTGCTTTTTTTATATAAAGTGACCTTTGTGATAGGGTATAAACTGAAACGAATATCATATATATAAACACTTTCATTTTACTGTAAAAATAAAAAGTTAAAAAAATATGTTAACCATGGTAGTGATTTTTGATGTCACAATTGGTCTTTCACTATGTATGTTATCTTCACGATATGTTTTGAAGCTCAGATATTAAACGCTCTTGTGCTCCCATCTATCGGCCCACTTTTGGTAACTTCAAGGACTGGATGACGTATTATACGCTTCACCCCCCCCCCCGGCACTAGCATATTCTAAACTGAACCCACAAAACTACTACTGTTCGTCCTACATATTGAAACCTCATATTTCCGTATGCTATGAGACTTCTTACAAATCCCATTTTCATCCAAAACTAACACGAAAGATTTGCAGGACATAACAAGACCTCTTAATGATCCATTTTCTAAATCAATTTTAATTTGTCAAGAACTACAAATTTGTGTTGCCACAGACATTTTATTTATTTTACTTAATACAACACTAGGAATTTCAAACACCAAGTAAACCGAGAACTTTTAATTAATGTTCAACTAACTAACAGGGTATTCATGCCAACGGCGTGGTTATCCAACTGTTAATAGAGGGTGAACTACAATTTGTACCCTCTCCCAAAAGCTAAGTGATCTTGTTATCACTTCTTGTGGAGATTTAATTGGAAAAAAAATCTTAGCTTTATATAAAGGAGAGGGATTTTTTGAACTTTTAATTCCGTTTTTACTAAGGGAAGGCATAATGGTCTTATTTTTATATAAGTTTACAGTGTTAAATGTTCCCGTAAACTTTAACGCCTATAAAAACTTGCCACATCTAGTCCTTTTATCTGTGCAACCAAGAAGTAAACAAAAGTCTACGAGTTGACGCGGGATAAGAAACAATTCCAAAGACATTTCACGTTAGAGCGGTATTATTTATTTAACTTGAGTTCACAAGGAAAGAAAAACCTTTAGTCTAGACAAAGGAAAGTGAATGGAGTGATTTGGCAGAGAGACAAACCTGGGATTGGGATATGCGTAATTCTCTGTCCCAAGGTCGCGAACTTTAATCTAGAAAGAGAATATAACCTGAAAGTGTATCAATCACAGTTTTGTTCTCTCTCTCTCTCTCTCTCTCTCTCTCTCTCTCTCTCTCTCTCTCTCTCTCTCTCTCTCTCTTCTCTAAAAAAAAATCACAAGTGGTTCTAAGGGAAAACAAGGAATAATTATTTTAAGTAATAATTTTTAAAAATGTTTATTTAGATCTTATTAGTTTGGAAAATTATATTAGAATTTTGTCAATATATATATTTGTTTTTTTTTTCTATTTTACACTGCAATCAGAAGAATTATTATTAAAACACTCTGTAATAGTTCATAAACTTTTATTATATCAAATTTTGACTAAACTACATAACATATTATTCAATCTCTATTGTCACTCCTACACCTCTAAAACAACAATAAACTTAACACGTGTCCATCATTTCACTCCCATGCTATTAATCAAGTCCGAAACATAAAGCCTCAAAAAAGTCTCCAACTGATCCTATTTTTAGCAATTCATTCATTTCACCCCAGGATATACCCATGTGCATTGGCTCTTGAAATTTAAATTTTTGGGAAATTTAATATTCTTCTTGGACGCCCCTTGCAAGTGCACTCCTGCAAGTTCCACTCCAAACCCATTTTGCTTTGTCGTTAACAAACCTTCTTTGGATATGCCCAACTTATCCCATTTTCACTATGGATCTGCTTTTGTTTAGCTCTTCTTCATAGTTTCTCTTTCTAATATGGACTCACCATCACTGGTTCAACTTGGCAATCCCAAAGTACCCTAGATGAATCTACGCCTTTCTTCATATAGTCTTGGATTAGATACAACTTATATTTCCTGTTAGGTCTATCTTGACTAAATGTTGTTGTTCCCTCACGCTATTAGAGTATTCGATGTCTAGTGGTCTATATTTTATCTTATTTTTAAGGGCGATGATAACCATGTGTTTTTAATTATTTTTTAATTACAGAAACATCTATTATAGACCTCAACTATATGCCGCGCATACACTTTTTTCGCCATTTTCCCCAAAACCTTCATCATTCCTAGAGACATCCTAATATAAAAAAATATATTCTTCTTACACTTGACAAAATTACACATTAACAGACAGACGTACAGAGAGACAGATTGTATTCTGAAAATGGTATTCTTAAAAGCTAGAAATGTCAAAAACTCTCGTCATTGTAACACCGTCAAAATACTTTTGTTATTTTGTATATGGAAAATAAAAATATTTAAGTAATATTTGAAATAAAATTTCATCTTTGGAAACAAACATTGTTGAAGTGTACAAAATAAATTAAAACTATTATTGGTTAGGTCTATGTTTAAAGGAATCATTCAGTTGAACAAAACTAACTCCAGGCTAATATACCTGGCACTAGCATTACAATACAAATAACATTTCATTGTTAGTTGAGTGGCTGGCATCGTTGATGACCATTACACCGCATTATATGATTGTTAACTTATCATTTAGTGTCAAAAGTACAGACAGCACAATGGAATTAATTACAGATTTTATGGTCAGTATTAAAACCACAATATGTCTTCTGTCAGTTTCTACTTAATTTAAATGTTATTTATAATCGATGACATTTTTCAAAATTATTTTATTGAAGATTGGTTTTTAAATTAAATATTATTGTTATATTTTATCGGTAGGAATATTAAATTATAAGTCAAAAACTCAAAAATAATATAAAATCAAACGCAGTCAACAAAACGTATGGTTTTTCATAAAAATAGAAAATCTATAACAAATTACGTTAATATAAAAATAAATTTTGGATTTGTGTCAATTTTTTATCAATAATTTATTAATTTGCCATGGTTTTTTTTCATGTTGTGTTTTTATTTATTCATTACTTACATAATTTAATTGCAAGACGTGGACAGGTAAAACCTAAAGCTATTTTAAACTGTTAAAATTTGGGAAACATTGTTTTTCTCATTTGTGCCACTTATACTAGATATATTGCAAATGTTATTTAAATCGGGACAATTAAATATCTCAATGAGTTTTGAAGAAAAATTAGTTAGGTAAAAGTTATTTAATATCAAAAGCAGGTATTTGGCAATAATTCTTCTTTGTTTGGGATATTTTTAATTTTTTTATTTATTATTTTATTTTATTTTTTAAGTAAACTTATTTTTTTAATAGAAACCTATAATTCTGTGTACATTTATAATATTACCCTCGAAATTGAGACACTTTTTAATGTTTTTATTTCGACTTCCAATTATCAAGATCTTTAACAAAATATTTGTAGTTCTCCTGATATTCATGAATTTGTTTCTCAAAAAAAAAAATCAATTTCAAAGGAAAAAATTGTTGATGTTAATTTGATAAAGCTGAGACCATAAAAAAATTAAATCTTTTTTTATAGAACCTATATGATTGATAAACAAATTCCGTAATATCTATTTTTGTTTCTTGTATTTTTGCTTTAAAACTGACTATTTCGATACAATACTATTTGGGATATCTTCAAATATTTTTATAAATACCCTGAAGAATTATGTCGAATTAAAAATTGTGTACGGTACAATTTCTTATTATGTATTTTTTTTTTTTTTTTTAGCGTAGAATAAGAATGTAAAAATATGGTTTCTTTTTATAAAATTGAGTTGATCATCAAATAATCATGAAAACATAAGTCAAACAAAGAATTAATAATGACGGTTATTTTCCCCCTTAATATCAAATACCCTTTATCTGAAATATTTTTCTTTAAATCTGTCATATTAAAGTTAGTACATTTGCTTTAACTATAGCCAAAATCTGTTAAATGTTTTCCGGGGAAAAATAACCTAAGCTGGCAGAATCTAAGTATGTAAACTAAAGCACTTAATTAGTTTTTTTTATTCAAAATTGGAATGGTTTATAAAGAAGTAACAAATAATTTGAATGATATTTAAAAAATCGGCTGTAAGTCTATACTAATATATTTCACTTGGATTGATTCGCTAAGATCTCATTAAGAGAATTTTTTGGAACCCGCCCGTTTGCCAACCTAAAACTCGATATTATCTTCAGATTTAAAATTCCACAAAATAAACAATGAAGCTCTTGAAAGGTCTAAAAACATTTTAAGCAGTAATTTTGATATTTTTCGATTATGTTCAACAAATAATTAATCCTAAATTTGAATAAAATTCAAATAAATTCTTAATCCATATATTATTCCTTCTAAGTTTGAGGCTAAGTTTGTTAATTAGCAAATACAAACCAATAAATGTATGTATTATTACATTAATCCATGAAAATGTAATGTGAAAATTACCTTTTATTTGATACGTTGCATAATAATTGCTGTAAAAAATTGCACAAACTTTCTCCTCTTCCATCTCCAAAGTGAAATAAAACGGATGAATATAATCGTGCCTAAAATTTTCAGTTCGGTAGTGGTCAATCAAAAAGTAAAAATTAACCATAGATATCGTTTTTGAAATATAAAAATATTTAAATAAACCCCTGAACATACTTCGCTTGTTTCAATACCACGTTCTAAGCGTAAGTAGCTAGGTTGTAATGACAGAGATCATTTTGGTTTTTTGCCAGTTATTCTTAAACCATAATGTATTTCATTTCCTATTTTTGACACAGTTCGTGTTTCACATTTCACTAAAATTTTATCAAAATCGATTTTGAGAAATTACATATTTTACAACAACCCGATTTTTTGTTTCTTTCTTAACTCACGGAAACCTTTGTTTTTTTTTTCTTTTCCTTAGTAGTTACATTTACGCAAAAATTTTCACAATCATTAGATCGGATTTTAAAAAATATTTCTTATGGCAGCTAGATCTAAATTTTGAGTTATAAAAAAATAAATAAATCCCCCCTTAGATGTGATATAAATACCGTCATATATACTAGAGTCGATAAATTCCAAAAAAAGGAACCTCAAAAGTTATTGAAACTATAGAATTTTAATTCCAACTATTTGGAGCAACTACCATGATAACCTCCTATAATATGATTACACAAACGTCCGAAATAACAAATTAATGTTTACATTTAAATCATTTAACTCAATGTATCAAGTCTTCGTTTCTTACATTACTCGTTCAATAAACCAACTCCTATACACTCTGTGTAAAATTCCTTAACAACCGGATTTGTACTCTTCGATAAAAGTGATCAAACTATTTACATATAAATTTAAACATCTTACAAGAAAATATACTTAAATCCCAGTAAAATAGAAACATTCCATCTATCTCTGTTCCAACTTCTTGCCAATTTTTACATTTGCAGGAACGTTTAATGACTTCTTCTTGTACTCCAACTATCAGTTGTCCTTATACAGAACGTATAAATTATCCTCCCACATGTGATTGCACCTATTAGAGCTAAGCTTTGGCGACGCCGGTAAGGATTTAGGATTTATAATCCTGAAATAAATTCATAAGCGTCATAATTTCGTAAACAGGAAAGTTTTGCGTAACTAATGAGCTGGATGATTAATTACACAGGCTTAGAGATGAGTTGCATGTTGTCCTAGGTCAGCAGATGGAGTATAACTGTGAATCTCCGGTTTAACGTTAAATATATTATGTTTAATTGTATAATAAATTAACAATGACCTTGGCGGTCGTTGGTTTTGTTAACGTGGTCTTAACACAAGGAGACAGATATTTTCATAAGCAATATTGAAGGATATAAATAAATATCGAGCTTGACTTGTGAGATAATATTTAGGTAGAATAAAACTCGAACACAAGATCTCACAAAATATAGTTTACTTATTCAAACGCGTTTCAAAGACAAAGTCGCCATTCTCAGTGATATATGAACTACAATTACTAAACTATAACTGTTTATAAGAATTATAGTTTAGCTATTGTAGCTCATATATCACTGAGGATGGCGTCTTTGTCGTTGAAACGCGTTTGATTAAGTAAACGTAATTTTTGTGAAATGTTGTGTTCGAGTTTTATTCTATCTAATATTGGAGGAATTTACTGATGGGGCCGATTTACTGTAATCATATGGACAGCCAAAATTATGATAATCTTTCTTTTTTTTTCTTTTTTAATAAAGTGTACTTGGTGTTTTAACAAAATCTATTAATTTGTTTTAGAAAATTAACAAAAACCGCCGTTTTGATTTTTTAAGGGAATTAAATTGCATATAGTGTGCATTTCTAGATTTATCTTTTCACCATTATACTGAAATTTAACAGTGTTACATTTTACGTTTATAAAATAATAATTAATATTTATTGACATCCTCCAAAGAACAAAAAGTTTCACTATGCGGAGGAATAGAGTTGTTAAGACAATGTTGGCAGCACTGCACAAACCACTGTCAGAAACTAATACGTTAGTAAATAGCTTAGAGGTAGAAATGTCGATTTAGCTTAAATTAGATTTTTAGGCTTCGTTATACAAAAAAAATTGATAAGATTGTTAATCTAAAAATCGGTAAATTTAAATACGACGAAACATTTTTTAATTTCAAAACTTTTTTAAATAATTTTGAGTCGAAACTTATTTTGTTCAACTTTGAAATCTGCATTCATTGGTACCAAAGCATATTTTTTTACTTATTTACATATTGTCTTTCGAATAGCTAATTTAAATTGGTTTACATACATTGTCAAAAATAGTTCAATTTCTTATTTATTGCTAATAGAAGGTATCATCAGGCGTAACACAAAAACAGATTCACTACACGGATATATATACACATACATATATGAGCTTGCATACTAGGTTGGTATTTATTTGTTAAAGTTAAATAAAAAATAGTTCCTCGTTGATGTCCACAATCTTCCACACTTGTAGTTGTCACATTCCACATTCCACTATTAGAGTTGCTCAATTATACTAGAAGTGCAACGATTTCAAGGAACTAATTTTTATTTAATTTTAACAAATACCATCCTGGTATGCAATTTCATATGTATAGTGTGGAGAATGTGTTTTTATGTTACGGGTGCACGTCTGAGGATGCTTTCTTTTAAGGCGAAACAGCTGTAGTCATAATTAAGAAATCGAACCTAATTGTTTAATAAGGTATGTATAGCAATATTTTTTATGAAAATATCCAACATATATTAAATTTTCATATTATTATTTGTTTATTTTAGATTATTTTGTCATTAATTTTATGAAACTGTTATGTACAATAATTAAACTCTTGCTAAAAGAAACGATTACACAACTAAAATTCTGACTAATATAAAACTATTTAATATCTCTCTCTCTCTTTCTCTCTCTCACTCTCTCTCTCTCTCTCTCTAAAATGTTTTTTGTAGATCAGACCTCAAACAGATTTTTCTACCAAACATTCAACGACGAATTTTTAACCTATCAACTTTGTATATACTATATACATTTATATTTATGTGAAAAAGTAAGATAATTTGTAAATACAAAACCATATTTTTAAAGCAACTATTACGACTTTTTAATGCAATTTTTCTAACAAACAAGCTTACTAAACTCATTTTTATTTCAGATAATCGCTTAATCCAACTGATTTATTACAGGCCTATAAGCAAAATTTTATCATATTTTCTTCTCACAACAATGTTTACACAAAAGCTTTTCAGACTTCATACGGCCTTCCTTCGTTTAACGAACCATCGTATTTTATGGGATGTGCTAAAGCAGATCCCATCTTTGTCCCGACATAAGAATCTTGAAAAACTTTTAATAAAAATCCTCTTACAACTAATACAACGTTTTAAAATTATTTTTCTGAATTGTTAAATAGTGGTTTCTTATTTGTACGATTTATTTTTAATTACAATTACAATTTTATTCGATGTAGTAATTAACTTTGAAAAGTTTTTTGTAATCTTTTTATATAAAAAAATATTACTGGCTAATAAAAAAAATTGATTTTAAGAAAAATATTTAATTTTCATTACTTTAATTATGATCAAAATATTATGAGTCGATTTCTTTTGCCGACAATACAGACACAACAGTGATAACAAGTTCAACAAATGAGCAACAAAGTTGAGTTCCCTCCGCCCAGAAACTCAAATTCATATGTATATAAATATTTTTTTAAAAAATACTTTCTAGTAGGCCTATATTTCCTTGTTAACCTTGACTTACAATGATTTCTCCAACTTCCACAATTTTTTTAAAAATTAGAGCTTGGACTCACGAATCCGTCCTTTTGTTCAGTCTGACTACAATAGAAAGTTGTTCTACGATATGAAATGAAATATATATATATATATATATATATATATATATATATATTTCATTTCATATCGTAAATAATATATATATTATTTAAAAAAACTATTGAAATTTACACACATTATTATCATATATAAAAATCATATTGAAGAGTCATGAAACAAAGATTTTATTTTATTTAGTGAAAAAAAAAGTCCGAAAAATTTTCAACATACTTCGAGCTTAATAACTCCGATTACAAGTTCATTATTCATTACACACACAATTTACCGTTTAAATATACAAACTTCACAATTTATTATTATTATTATTATTATTATTATTATTTGTTATTAGGTTATTTTTCCCCACTGATCACATCTTACATCCCACTCTGTCGACTTTCTACGAAACAGTTCCTGTAGTCCTGAAATGTTGAAATATCCTTTGATAAAGCCGGTATCCAGTTCCCTCTGCCTTCTATGTACCGTCGCTTTTCATATGTAAAAGTTTCACAGACTAAAGACCACAGATGATATACTCCAAGTTCTCGTCTAAGTAGCCTATCATAACCACTTATGTTCCTAGATACGACACTTCTATTTTAGACTATCAATCTGTTCATCTTTCTTACACATTTTAAACTTCGAAATAACATAACCTAGACTTACCATACACTATAACTATTTGTAATATTCTTTATGAATATTCTTATATTATTTATTTATTCTCAATATCAATTATTTATGAATTAAAATAGTAATAAGAAAATAAATAATTATTTTCTTGTTATGAAGTTAAGCTGTTAAATGTAATTCCATTCTAGATTTAAATATCGAACCAATTATGTTATAAGTTGGTTCACGAACATATCTTCCAAGGATGTGATATCCATGGTACTAAAATTGTGGTATAAAAAACATGAAACGAATAGCAGTAGAGACACATTCAAAAATTCATTGTTATCAAATTTATCATCTTATATCAAACAAAAACAAATTCCAATTAAAAATCATCAATTTAACATAAACATAAAACAATTAAAAAACAATCACTAATAAT
Organism: Aphrophora alni; assembly: GCA_963513935.1. Lineage (NCBI taxonomy): Eukaryota > Metazoa > Arthropoda > Insecta > Hemiptera > Aphrophoridae > Aphrophora > Aphrophora alni. Next base: position 102,353,028 of record OY740769.1, on the reverse strand, counting down.
TGCGTTATTAAAAAATTATCAAACACAGGAATCAATTACATTTATAAAACAAGAATAATCCAAAGTCATCAATTAAAAAAAAATACTTAAACTAACTAGTATTCACATGATTGTTATAAAAAAAACATAAATACCATTAAAAATTGCAATTGAAACATCAAATTCAGCTCTTGATTTTAATTCAACGTATCAAATTGTCACTTATAAGAAATATAGCAAATCTACTTTTTAAATGGATTATTTATTCGTCAACCACCTTCTCATTTTCTTAATGGTGTTCAAATATTTTTTTATATTAACTTAATTTTTTAGGATTCTACTTTGTATCAAAATAAAATTTTATTTGACTAACACGTTCAATTACAACTTCAATATCATAGTTTATCATTTTAACTTATTTTTACATTAATTTTAATATTATTTATGTAGGAAAATAATAATTAGAAAATCATTATTATTTTCTAATGTTGATCCTAAACTTTTTAAATGTCATCCTCAATTTCAATATCGCATTCTTTACAACGTAACATAGAGAACGTTATATCATGGATCTAAAAATCTATGTTTTTTTTTTTTTTTTTTTTTTTTTTTTTTAAAGAAAGGAATTCAGGAATTGTGCCTCATTATCGTCTCTGTAGTTTGTGCAAAGTTTTACAACCCAAACCATTTTACTCAAATTTGGTATGACACTATAGTTTGACTATAACTTGCGTTGCCTCCCCCCCTCTGCTTTCATTTTGTCCATAAAACAAAATTGGAGAAGATGTAATTTCAAAATTAAAAATTTTCTTAATAAAATTTTTATGATTATTAAAATTTTACGTAATTGTAGCCTCTAACGACCCCCAATAAAACGTATTGATCGCCATTGTTCCAAAAATATCGTTTAGAAGGTAATAAAAACCGTTCATGGAGCAGTAAGTAGTTAAAGCCCAATTGTCCAAAACCATCTCTACGGATTTATTTCATAGGTTGGTCAAATGTAAAAAAACAAACCAGCGAAACCAGCGAACAAAATCACAAGAAAAGAAAATTACAGTTTATGAATGATCGGGAAAAAAAACTAAAATGAACTATCACTAACGTCATAAAAAACATAATGTCTAACATATTTATGCTTATGACGACTTTATGGCAGAAGTGTAGCTTGGTATTTATTTAGATATGGAAACAAGATTCAAGAAGTTTTTATTAATTCAAAAAATATTAATAGGGGTTTCTCTTCTATACCCACGAATCTCCTATAAGATGTACAAGGGGGAAAACGTCATTCATTATTCCTTTCTCACTTATAATAGTATAAGTAGCATAACAGACATTTTAGTTTAGTCTTGTGGTTGAGTCTATAATAAAGTTATTGTAAATCTCTTCTCTCTCTCTCTCTCTCTCTCTCTCTCTCTCTCTCTCTCTCTCTCTCTCTCTCTCTCTCTCTCTCTCTCTCTCTCTCTCTCTCTCTCTCTCTCTCTCTCTCTCTCTCTCTCTTTCTCTCCCTTTCATTAATAATGAGACATTTAAAGCTCTTATTGTGTCGTCTTACAGTAGGATATTTAATCTACATTCAGTTTTTTATACCAATAATAAAATTAAGATTGTTATTACAAAAAAGCTTAACTTTTCATCAAGTAACTAACTAATGTAGCTTCATATTTTATTATTGGTTTGGCGATTACTTCTTTCACCTCATTATACTCTAATTTACATTTCTATAATTTCTTCAAAGTCTTATATTTTGTATATATAAACAATCAATTACTTTTTCCAGCGTCTCAAAATTAAAGAAAAATAAATTATACAAGTTTTGTCAAAAATTAATCATCCGTATATATGAACGTAATTGTGTTCAAAATGAGAACTACATTACTTGCATTTAGAAACTGTACTAAGCAAAAGTTTGTTTTGAAAATAGTTTGCAAGTTTACGATAGAGATCAGTTAAGTGGGACAACGTTGCTTGAGCTCTCAGGTCGTTCCAGTGAAGTATGGCACCACATTCAGTTGTGTAAACATGGATTAAATCTTAAAGTGTTACGGTTTAGTGTAAAGAGAGACAAACCTTTCTACACCTACTTTAGACACATAAGAAAATATAAGGAAATTGACAATATTATTTATCTTATGTTGCCTATTTCGATAAAAGATTTTTTTTTATTTGCCGCAGATATTTTAATATCTTTGTGTTTCGATTTCAAAACAGCAGAAAATGAGCTTTTTTAGAACATAATGCGAGTAAAACAATTATTTTTAGTGTTCAAATTACATCTCTAAATGCCAATATTAGAGCTGGACAATAGTATATTTCATCACTGTGACCAAAAGTGAAGCTTTTCTATACAAGCTCAAGTTTAACAGCCGAGGCCCGAAAATGAGCGAGGATCGAAAAGCTTTTGTTGGTCTAAGTGTTGAACTATATTTTTCTTTATACTGCAAACAATATAAAAAAACTAAAATTTTATAACATATTTACATTCAAATCTATGGTAACAGCTGTTTTATCTGTTATTTACAATCGACAGTATCGATTTTCTTATATAATTTTGATTTACAATCGTTAATTAATTTGTATAAACGAAGTAACAGCTGATGACTTCGACCTCAGCTGATGTTTTTAGGTCCTAGGACTAAAGCATCTCAATGCATGTATTGAAAACAGCTGTTTTTGAAGCAGTATGACGAAAAATAGGTTTTTGGTGGACGATGTAAGATTTACGAGTAATTCTAGATTTTTGCAGTTGTAAAAAAAAAAAAATTTTTAATACCGATTGCGAACATGAAAAATTTGCTTTTTTGATACGTTTTATGGCGTACGATAAAAAAATAATATTGACATCTTTGATGCCTATGTTAAAGCTGCGCAAAATGAATTTCTTGGGGTCGATGTACGACATACAACTAAAACACATTATTTTCAAATGTTTTTTTGGAAAGTTGAAATCTAATTTCATTTTTAATATTTACTAATCGATTTTCTGATTCACAAAACCAGGTCTACCTAACAAATTTGAGTACAATCATAGAAAAAACAATATAACTAAATCGTGTACTAAATTCCATATCCTAAGTGATTCAAAACTTTAGGAAATCCAAAACCTCACATCAACATCAATAAAAGATATAAACCTATTTCTTAAGTAATTTTCTATTTAGCCGACATTTTGTATTTGAATAAAATCATATTTTTACAGCGGTAAATGTATGTAGAATTGAAATTCCATGCTTCTTCGTGTTATAAAGACCATTAATTTGAGAAAAATTATGAGATTTCAAAATAACGGCTACTTAAACTTTTAAACGTCGAATATCTCATTAACCGTTCATTTTTCAAAATATTTTCATTTTTTTTGACAATAATAATTTTGTTTTAATTCTTTGAGTAAATTAAAGCATATTTATTAATTCTTGGTAATTGTCTACAACATCAAGATTAGCCTAGACCTAAAAGTAATAGAAAACAAAATCTCTATAAGAGAAACTAGAGAAGCTCTTCAAAGTGGCGGCCCTCATTCAAATTGCAAGTCTTATCGTTCACTTTTGGAATTTTTCAAATATTTCTAGGTCTCTGACAAATCCTTTGAATCCACTGGGTGGTGTATAATAGTGTCTTCAGATATTCCATAGGAAAATGTCGAGGTGATGGAGATCAGAAGACCTCGCAGGCCATGACACTGGCCTTCCTCGACCAATCCATTTGTATTTGTAAACAAAATGATGCCTTATCATTGCCTATGAAATTGTATTTCTAGGCTAATCTTGGGTGTTTTAGACAATTACCAAGAATTAATGTTTTCAGTTTCTATTCGATAACTCAAATATCGTTTAAGCTACAGAAAGAATTTAAAAAGGAAAATATTTTGCATCTTTGAAGTTTTTTGTAAAATTAACAGTTTTCCAGACGTTCGACGTAAAAAATTTAATATCCCCCATTTTTAAATGAGTAAATTAAATTTATTGATAATTTTTCTCAAATTGGATCTTTATAATACTATGATTTCCACTCCATATCATTTAGCTTTGAAGAGATGAGAATTTTTTTGTTAAAAACACAAAATGGGCGCTTGATCGGAATCTAAATATTATAGTAAATATGTTTATATAATCTTTTTTATTGGTTTTGATTTAAGTAAATGAGCTCCTGAGGTTTCGGAATAATTTTTGGAAACATCCTATATACAGAGTGTTGCAAAATTTAGTTTCTAAACTTTAGGGGATGGTTTCCCACATCAAAACTAAGAAAAGTTCATATACCCATGTATCCGGAATTGTCTAGTATCTCAGATATCCGCCATTATCTTTCTTCAAAAAGTTGTTTTTATCTCAAGAACTGTTTGACGGATAGAATGAAACTTGGATTGATATCTAATAAGGAAAATAATTATTTTGAAAAAAATAACCACATTTCAAAATGACGGTTGCTTTAATTTATTAAATCTAAATAACTCAAAACTATGATTTTTTTTTAATCTCAATAAACTTTTTTGTATTGCTTTTGATTTTTTATCGAATATTGTAATTTTCAAAACATTCAGACAAAAAATTATACTAGAAATGAGCTTATTAGTTTGAAGGACACGAAATCTATAGTAATAATGCATAACCATTTCGTGTACTTCTAACTATTGCATACAGTACTACTGTAATCATTTCTTACAACTAATTGATTTGGCAATTACATTATTCGATAAAATTAAAAAAGCTACAAATAGTTTTTTACATGTTTCGTAAATATTTCCTGTTTTTGGGGGGTTATCTATATTTTAAGAAATTAATTAGCCGTCATTTTGATACGGGTTATTGAAATAGGTTGGTGCGTTTTTCTCAAAATATTTATTTACCCTATTAAATACCATTCCAAGTTTTAATTCAATCCGTGAAACCGTTTTGGAGATAAAACATATTTAGTGAAAAAACAAAAACAAAATGGATATCTGAGGAAGTAAGTAATCACTTACATATAAATTATAGAAACGTTTTCTTAGTTTTGATCTGGGGAACCACCTCTTGAAGTTTGGAAACACAATTTTGCAACATCCTGTATATATATACTCAGTGAGCCGAAATTATTGTCAAATTAGTCCTAAAGATATGATTGGTGAACGTTTAGTAGATATAGATATTTCCATGACAGAACTCGCAGTAGCTACAATCAAAAACTCGTCAATAAATATCATGATATACAGTATCATATGTTTAGTGGAGATATCGAAATCTATTTAAGAAACAAACTCTCTTACAGAGACGAAATCCTACTGTATAACACAACAGGTTATACACATTAGCGGTGAATGTAACCATAACCTAACTTTATTCATCCTGTTTCGTTGCGGTTTATGGTGACTTGTTTATTGGACAGTTCTGATCTAGATTGAACAAAGTTTTGGAATCCGAGCCAACTGTCCGAGCCTCCGCCAATTACCCACTCATATATCTTGGAACTTACATCCTCGTGCAATGCCCACATGTTAAAATACCGACGTAAAGTTCCCACCAAAGTAAACGTGACAATTGTAAATCTTTCATTCATTTAAAAAAATGTATTTATTATGTAATTTATTTTATAAAAATTGTTGTTATCTAGTTTATCATTACTTCTTTGGTGGTGTTTATCAACCGACATTCTAATTTGTAATAGATAAAATGTTAGACATGCATATGGAACAATGACTTGATAGGACTCGAATTAAAAAAAGAAAACATTTCATTGGTAGCTTGTCGTATGCAACCTTGATTTTTTTTTTTTTTTTTTTTTTTTTTTTGTAAGTAGAACAAAAACCTTCTCAAAATGCGTGATTATAACCTCATATTGGCCCTATATTTAAAGAAAATATTTTCAACGTTTTTTCCACTCATATTATTGGACATATTAACCCTACTTTAAAAATTTAATTTGACTACAATTGCACTCAGAGGCCCACTTTGGTGAGGACAGGATTGGCAACTATCTGGTTCTAAAGATTTTTCATGAAGTCTTAAGTTAACTCCATCTCTTTCATCTTTCCTATACGGTCTCTCATTACCAACGATTGTTCTATTCTGTTGACAAACGTCTCCTCGTGGTCGGAGATAGCAAAAAATCGATGTCTATACATTTTAAGGTTCATTTAGAAGCGATTTTATTATCTACTTACGTTGCCGCTAAGTCTATAGATTACAAACAAATCTGTCGATTGAGATCAGGAAGAGCGTCGTAGCTTCACCGAGTCAAAAGTTATACTTAGTGAAAATTTCCAGGGGCTGGGAAAAGATTACAAAATGGCGGCGCGACCCACTACATGAAATACATTCTTTAATTCTTTAACTATTAAGTGACATACTCATAATTTAATTTTCTATGTAAACTATATTTTTTAGCCAAAACGTGTAAACTGTATCTACTAATCGTTTTGATCGGGTTTTCTGGAATGACCTCATTATAGAAGCAAATTAAATGTCGTATTCACGTACAAAAAACAGTAATAACTTTATTTTTAGAACTAAGACTAAAAAACATGGTAAAAATGTCCAGATCGTTTCTACGTAAATTGAAAGAATAATACGTTATAGCTCATTTGTTATGAGGTGGCGCTTGGAGGGAGGCGGTCTGGCTTGGAGTGGGGAGGTTGTTCGTAATACCCTGTCTAGAAACGCACTGACAAGTGACAAAAGGACAGCGGAACACAAACTCATTCGCTTCCCCCACCATTAAAAGTGACTGGAACCTGTTTGCCCGATGAAGGTCAGGCGCCACTACATACCAAATGACCTCTACGGATACATTGTACAACCTTTGACTAGTATTCCACATACATTGAAAAAAGTGTAGGCGATTTCGAAGTAAAATAACTAACCTTATGGTTCAGGTAAATCATTCATTTTTTATAGCAAAAGATACAGAAACTAATCAAGTTTTTACATTACCAGTAAGTTTCTGTATGAGCACCTCCTCCTGCTTGGCAAACATCGAGGCGATAGTCGATCTCCGCCCAGGTGCACTTGATCATAACAGTCGCTATGGCGAGGGCGATTCTCACAGAAATTATGTAAATTCCTGATAAAAAATGTTCCTAACGTAATCCCAAAATACATCTCCACAGAGGACAAATTGGGGCCTCTTATTGGCCACGTAACTGAACCATTTCTTTAATCTAACAGTAGGAAAACTGTCATTGAGACTATATAATGGAATGAAACTCCATCTGGATACAGAAATGTCACTTATTTCCTTTTATCTTACAAGGTAATCAATTTGTGGGGAAACATAATTTCAAACATGTCCATGTAAGTATCGACTGTAAGCAAACCTAAAAGGGCCCACGACTCAATCACGCATTATTTCACGCGTGATATCTTAGGAGAATCAGATCATACTGAATAATATCATTTGGATGCTGAGCTTCCTAGATTCTACTGTAGTGGCGAGTAACAGCCATTATCTTGAAAGTTACTTCATATCTGAACAAAGTTCGGTTAAGGTAACTTTCTTCTTTGCCTGTTGCATTAATCATTGTCACAGCAAATTCATCTCGTTTTAGGGCAATCTGTTTGCTTAAGTTCATATTTACAGTGGATTTTATAAGCTTTCATTCTCAAACGTCTATGAACCACCTACTCTTGTTATTTTAGAAATTACAATATCTAATCTGCGTCGAACGATAGACTTTTTAGGGATACGCAATCCATGATTATCTCAAACACTTGACATAATCATCCTATTTGCGTGGTCGGCGTAGTGATTTTTTTAAGCGCACATTTCCAGATTCATAAAACTAATTAACGAATGATTAATAATAATCTTCTTTGTAGGTAGAATTGTTCTAATAATAAGTTGCACTGTTACTACTGATTTAAATTCAACAAACCATAAAACACATTTTGAGTTTTCTGTTACACAGTCTTCAATACTAAAAGAACTACTGCTATGACGTAAAGACTCGCGAGACATTAGCATCGGCGCAAGTGTGTAGTCATCAAAACGAGAAATAAATAACGAAATCCCAACAGTTTGTCAATGACATTAAGAAGATTGGTTGAATATTCCACATACCATTTACAATTGAAATCATGGGTGTATTTATTAAATACCCTGAATTTTTCGTACGTTTTATTAATTATTGTGTTCCATTTTGCTTTCAAATAAAAAACACTCTGTAACCCTTAAGAAGTTTCTTACATAATTTCTATTTAATGATCCTGAAGTATCACTAGAAATTTCCTTTCATGTAACTTAGCTCTAGTTAAAATTGGTTTTGTATGAAAATAACAAAAACACAATATAATATATTTATTTTATTCACAAACATTAATATTTAAAACAACAAGTTCTTCATACAGTTAAAGGTATTTAGTTAACAGAATAAAACAACACAATTAGAAACTGAAAGCTTACAGAGTAATCGAAACTGCATCTTTACTTATGTCTTTATACAAATTAAAAATCACAGATTTACCTGATGTTTCTACCGGGTGTGTTCCTAGCGGGGCATCTCTGCACTGTTCTCAATGGTTACTCAACACACGTTATTTCATTCACCCGGGACTTACTTCCACTACTGAAAATTAATAACCAAATATGAATTATATAAAAACTGCAGACCTACTAATATAAATAACAATATAGTGGAATTTTTAAATAATGAATTGAAAAAATTATTTGAATATGATTAGATTTTCTACCGGGTGTGTTCCTAGCGGGGCATCTCTGCACTGTTCTCAATGGTTACTCAACACACATTACTTCATTCACCCGGGACTTACTTCCACTACTGAAAATTAATAACCAAATATGAATTATATAAAAACTGCAGACCTACTAATATAAATAATATGATAGTGGAATTTTTAAATAATGGATTGAAAATAATTTGAATATGATTAGATGTTCTACCGGGTGTGTTCCTAGCGGGGCATCTCTGCACTGTTCTCAATGGTTACTCAACACACATTACTTCATTCACCCGGGACTTACTTCCACTACTGAATATTAATAACCAAATATGAATTATATAAAAACTGCAGACCTACTAATATAAATAATATGATAGTGGAATTTTTAAAAAATGGATTGAAAATAATTTGAATATGATTAGATAGTCTACCGGGCGTGTTCCTAGCGGGGCATCTCTGCACTGTTCTCAATGGTTACTCAACACACATTACTTCATTCACCCGGGACTTACTTCCACTACTGAATATTAATAACCAAATATGAATTATATAAAAACTGCAGACCTACTAATATAAATAATATGATAGTGGAATTTTTAAATAATGGATTGAAAAAATTATTTGAATATGATTAGATTTTCTACCGGGTGTGTTCCTAGCGGGGCATCTCTGCACTATTCTCAATGGTTACTCAACACACATTACTTCATTCACCCGGGACTTACTTCCACTACTGAATATTAATAACCAAATATGAATTATATAAAAACTGCAGACCTACTAATATAAATAATATGATAGTGGAATTTTTAAATAATGGATTGAAAATAATTTGAATATGATTAGATGTTTCTACCGGGCGTGTTCCTAGCGGGGCATCTCTGCACTATTCTCAATGGTGGCCCAACCATAAGCATTGAGATGGGGATGTTGACTGTGTGTTCTGAAACAAACAAAAATAACAGAAAAAGGTAATTTTTGTTGGAATGTAAGCTTATGCATGTTATTAAAGTTTTTCAAATATAAGTAAAGATGCAGTCTATAAATTGAGGTAGGGTTTAAATTTTGTAAAATTTTAATAGAATAAAGTTAATTGTTAATTTTTCCAAACTGATTGAAATATTTAAAATGTTTGTTCAACATAATTTTAGTTCAATTTCCTTTGTTTATGTATTAAACTATTTGTGGTGTTTTATTAAAATGGCAAATTTTGGATCACTCTGATAACTTCATTATTAATTTTATTTTATATTTGCATAACTTCATCAACTCATTTTAATGTATTAATTTGAGTGATGCTCTAATCACACACACACACGCGCGCGTTTGTCAAGTTCCGCACTTTAATATCAGGCCTAAACTCTTCATGGTTCATTCTGTTCTTCACATGTAGGCTGAAAAAGGAAACCAGGTAATTGCTTAGAATCCAGATGAACTTAGAGTCCCAACCAAAGTTAGGTTAGTTTAGTAATGCTTCAAGCCATGGGAAAGTTTCTTGTGCGTTTCATTTAATTAGACTTCATTATTTCATACGAATCCTGTTTTACAATGTAATACTGTATTTTCAAAGTTCTTTGCATTAAAATGTTGTATTATTTTTACTGTTTCAATTTTGTATTTTAAATTCAAGTTCAAACTTTTTCTTTCGTCAATCTTGTTATTTCATATTGAACTTATTTTAGAAAGTAAATCTTGTATCAAATCCGGGTGATCCTAACGTCCCAACTAAAGTTAGGTTATGTTTACATGTGTTTCATCAGTATATTTCCGTTAAACTAGTTACCGGCATTGTATTAAATTCCTGACTTTCAATGTAATAACATGTTTTCCAAGTTACTTTCTATCGAGAGTTTGTATAAAGCGTGATGCTTACTTTGCAAATTTATAGACTAATAAATATTGTTTCTATGGTTTCATTTTCAAACCAAAAGTATTGTTGTAAGAATTAGTTGTTGTACAATTTAACATTTTCTAGAAGACCCAAGAAACCAATTTGTTGGGTATTAAAATGAGGGGATCTGCTTGTATTACATTGTGTGTAGATGCTGGGTAAGTACTATGATAGGTGTTACTCGTTTCTACTTCTGTTGTTTTATGTTGGAGATGGTAACAGAGAGGACTTGAAAGTCCTAAGCTCGCCCCTACAAATAAAAAAACATTAAATAATCTCCTCTCCTTTCTGTTAATTCATGTGTTCTCTCTATCTCATTCACAGTTTGTTTCCAACCCTGGTAAACAATTATTTGTAAAATCACAATTAAGTACATTAACTACGAATTTCGTTCACAGGTTTCAAAATAATTAAATAGGGGTGTATATGTTAGAGGCTAGGATGTTAAAAAAAGCCTTCGGATTGTTGTAAATAATATACAGGGTGATTTTTAAGTATGGAGACAGAGTTATTGGATAACTGAGAGTTACTTGGAGGCAGAAACAAATGGGGATTTACGTAGTTTAAAAAATTATACTTTTTTGTAGGATTTTAATTTTTGTCTGCCAACTTCGAATCAAATTTTATTTTTTTAAATGCGAAACTTGACATTGAAATGTGATACAATGATTTTCATGTAAATTTTTACTATAAAACGATGGTGAAAGCACGTTTTCGATAAACGCCTTCGTTTTTAAGTTATAAACATACAAAGTTGCAGTGACGGAAACCGTGTTAGAAATAAAACTGGGTAAAATGCACCTTCGAAACTTTTCCATTCTGTTTATCCTATAGAATACATCCAATAATGAACCAGAATACAATTTTGGACCTCCACAACTTAATTATACGGGCGAAATGACTAGCTAATAAGCTGCAATGCTGTAACGTAATGCAAACAGCTGATGTAACCAAGGCCTACTTTCATAAGCGGATATTATTTGAGATTAGCGCATTGACAATCTGTAGAGGGGAAGAATTTTGAACATTTATTGTATTAGTAATGTATGATTTGAAACAATTATTTAAATTTTAAAATTGAATATTGTAATATTGAAAGTGAATAATAACATTTCTTGAGATTTAATTTTGTAGTTGTGTTTTTAATTATTAGTTAATGTTTATTATTATTATTATTATTATTATTATTATTAGTAGTAGTAGTAGTAGTAGTAGAATTTACAGTTCATTATTGGATGTATTCTTCAAGAAAATATAATAGAAAAGTTTCGACCGAGCATTTTCCCCCGGTTTTATTGGTAACGGGATTTTTCCGTCATTGCAACTTTTAATGGTTATATAGTGGTAATGGAAAAGAAGGCATTTATCGAAAACTGCTTTAATCATCGTTTTTATTGTCAAATTTTACATGAACATCATCTATTACACATCCAATTATAGGGCGTACAATTATACTATGCTTAATTAATTTTTTTAATTGCTCAACAGTGGGAAGTACGAAATATCGCCTACAGAAAATGCACACATCAATTTTTCTAAACTTCAAACACCTACAATTCTTAAACGAGTGGGCTAATCAAAAAATTGCAAGGAATAATAAAGACTTATAATTTGTATATAATCAGAAAGGCGGTCATTTTGTTTGAAAACGGATTTTTAATTACCTTGAAAAAGTATTGAAGATACCCATTTTATTGTTTCGACAGATCAATAGATTACGAGATGGCAAAAATAAAATGATCATACTGTATATAATATTCACAACACAACACTAACACACATAAAACATTAGGTTTACAATTTTGTGAGCATAATGTGTTCTTGTTATATGTTAGTGTTGTTTTGTGAAAGTTATAAGTACTGTGAGCTGTATAAAGTAATTTATTTAATTGTAGCAGTTCAGTACGGCAACACGATCATTATGTTTATATTATATTTGAGATTGTGTATGTATGAAATTCAGGATAATATATATATATAGTCTGTATACCATAACTTGGAGTCTGAATCCTTGGCTACCTGCGAGCGGCCGGAACCGTCCCCCCTCGCCCCCTTCCTCACCCAGCTGTTTCAGTGATGAGTCACCTACTAGCGTTAACACTGTACTGTTTAACTTTTTTATGGGAGAAACAATTTTAAATTTTTTTCAGCATAGGTAAAATGTTTAGGAAAATATAAGCAAATTGATACCAAACACGACTCTATTCCGTTTGTAAAAGCCGCTAGTAGAAAGCTCTTTACAAAGATACTTTTTGCATAATCACATACTTATTATTTACATGTTTACGTACTATTTACACACAGTTGTGTCGTGTTTGGTATCAATTTTCTTATATTTTCCTAAACATTTTAACTATGCTGAAAAAAATTTAAAATTGTGTCTCCCATAAAAAAGTTAAACAGTGCAGTGTTAACGCTAGTAGGTGACTCATCACTGAAACAGCTGGGTGAGGAAGGGGGACGGTCCGGGTCCAGACGCCAAGTTATGGTATACAGATAATAGTCATATGTCTCTTTTCATATAATAATAGAATTTCTAAAAAAATAACAATATTTGTTTTGATCAACTTTTGATAGAATATAGCTACCAAGTACCAAAAATAAACAAAATAACTTACAAAAATTCCAGTTCACAAGCTATCTGTAAAAACAATTATTGAACGTGGGTATTATGTAGATGAATATCTCAAGACTTACCCAAACGATTTCATTAAAATTTGATTTAATATGACGGTTTATTATCCAAACTAAATGTCAAATAACAGGTAAAATAATAATATGGACGTCCATGCACTTATAAATAGCATCTAATGGTCGGTTGTAACATGGCGTTTGAATTCAGATTTAATTAGGATAGATGCTCGTTTCAGTTTTGCCAAGTAACCAACAATTTGGGACCTCTCGAATTAGTCTTCACCTAATTTACTAATATGAAAAGAAATATTATTTCATATTTTTTTCTCTAAAATCATAGAAACGTTACCTCATGTAGCATTCTTTCGAAATATTATTAAATTTAATAGCGATGTAAAAATCCAATATGGTAATGCAAACCGCTGACTCTTAATTAAACCAGAATACTAAATTGCTGTTCTTACAATTGGAATGAAGACATTCCTCAAGATAGCGAGTCTGTCAGTTTTACAATTGAGGCATTTATTTATTCAGCGCTCATTTAAATTGGTTTCAAAGAGGCTTTCCTTCATTAAGTTGGGTTTGTTCAATTCTTTTAAGACGTTTAATTCTTCCTTCCAAATTGATGAGACCTTCAAATATCAATTCTATTTAATTAGGTAATTAATATTGATTCGGTTTTAACCCTATCAAAGAAGCGATAATATTTGTTAGAATTAAAAAAGATTTACATTGTAATTAGTTTATCAGTGTGTTTTTAAATCCATTGTGACCTTGTCTTTTTGTGACCTTCATTGTGACGCCTAGGGTTCTCTTTTTTAACTTCTCAATTTGTAAATGTATCATATGAATAGTGAAAAGAAGAGAGTTCAGTGCAGCAGGGTGGTCTCTAGTACCCGTTCGTGGAGGTACAATTTGTATGTCGTTGTTTTTTGGTTGTATTTGTTGGTACAACAATATTAAGGAGCATTTTATCTTCCGTTTCTGTTAAGGCCATGATAACTGCAATGGTTTTCCGGTTTTAAATAAACAAAAAAGGAGTTAAATCTACTATTCACAAAATCACTATAAGCCTTCAACAAACAAAAGAATAGTGTCAGTTCAGAAAATTTGTCCCCACCTCACTTCACAAGCAGAGATGTATGAAAATGAATGGAGAGGAGTACAGAGTAGTAACGAGACAGAATGGAGTGAATGCGCTTGAACACGCACGCAAACTTGTTCATTAGTTTGTAGTCGATCTATAGTGTAACTAAATCTGTGGCTAAAAGTACACATTTTCACTTTAAATAAACTTAAATAAAGCATACTTATTTAAAAAGAATCGCTTAGTTACGTTAGTAAAGCAAAGCTTTTACGAACAAAACACAAAATTTAATTAATTACGCTGTGAATGAATAAGGAATGACTGAATGCATTGCTTTTTCTCTCTACTTCATTTTCTTTTTTTTTTAATACGGTTAAATGTTATTACTCAAGCACCTTATGTTCTCGCAATTTGAGATGGGTGCACTTAAATATTTTAAACCGGATATTTTTATATTTTCAAATATTTAGATAATTCAACGACTATTGACGTTGGATTAAGTTTTACAATCTGTGATTATACGAGCAGCAAAAAACAATTCTATAATGTAAGCTCTAAAGGCCTAACGCAATAGTTATTATCTACGCACAAATTCCAGTTAAAAAGATAAAATTAACGATAGACATCTTCGTAAACTTTTAGGTCTCTAATTATTCGTGCAATTGTTTTAGATAAAATGTTGATTGAAGGTGAAGATTTATAATATCAAAGGTAATAGAAAATTACGGTGTAATTTTTAAAAAAGAACAAGACGGTGATTAGTGTTCAATCCAACACTGATTTATTGTTCTTTTTTAAGCTAAAGCTGCCGGAACGGCATTTTTCGTTTTGTGTGGGTTCTTAAAATTTACATTTTAACCAATTTTTATAGTAATTGTATCATGAAATTTAAAAAAAAAAGTTTTTTTCTTTGTAAATAACTTCAATTCAAACCAATTCTTTCAAATAACACTTCTTATTTTAAAGGGCTCTCTCATCTCCGAACAAAAGAAAACCATCCAATCAATATCCTATCAGAAGAAAACCTTCCCCCTCGTATGCCTAATTCCAAGAGTTTTCTCTTGTATGTGCCCCTTCAAACCCTGCGATCTTGAGATGAGAGTAAGAGGTTACGATTGGTAGAGAAACCTTGTGTCAAAGAATAGGATCACGACAAAGGGATCTTGACATGTTGGCCTTATAGTACGCGATTTAAAAGCCGTCTAGAAAGCTCCTTTATGATCGTTATTTTATTTATTTTTTTAAATTTCTTATAAGAGGTGGAAAATCTATAAAAGACAAAGGGAGACATCCGATCTTCCCAATAGTGTAAGATTCTTACTCACTAAAAACCACCTTCCTTCCAGTTAGTACCCCTATACAGCGCGAAGAGCGAGGCAAATTCCTAGGAAAGAATCCAGCTAGGGAAAACCTTGCGACAGATCAAGCAGGATCCTAGTTTGGAGTGGTTTGTAGGTGAAGGATGGGATTACCTTACAAATACCTTATTAGTTATTTTAATATGGGATTGCCGTACGTGCATCATCTTCTGCTGCCTACTCGAAACTGAAATAAGCATGCTGCATGCAACCATATGCTGATAGCTGCGCCTGCAACAAAGTTACAAACAATATCTTCTCCTGGGCTACTGATGGTCTTGTCTCATGCATCTACGTTACCCCTACCGCTTCTGAAACAGATCTGATGACATAACAATAAAGAAAAGTTACATTGATAAGGATGTGGTGGGTATTACAGGGCGAACAGGTGGTCTGTTATGATGATTGTTATTATAAACATAGAATTATTTACTTCGAAGTAACACTACAAGACTGTGCTGTTCAACTTCCATCGTGTCTCATGAATATCCAACTCATAAGAATTGTTGTCTTTGAAACTCACTCACATTACTGGCTCTCTTTTATACGGTCTTGAAACTTTAAAAGGTTAATGTACAATGATTACGCTTGGTTTATTGGACACTTTTGATCTAGATAGAACTTTCAGACCGAATCAACTGGTCTCAGCTCATTATCCTGTAGAGAATTCCAACTTAATACTTATTTTATGTCTCCATGCAAATTCCTCATTGCCTTCATAAACTTGAAGCAATTAAAAAGCTTATATTGAGGTATGACTTGACTCAAATACTAATAAAATGTTAATCTTGTAGGCATTGACTATTGCAGCAAATATAAACCGTATAAGCAGTGGTATTTCTTCCTAATTAAGTGTTCTGCTTTCTGTACTGACTCGTTGCAAGATATGAGATAAATAAAGAGTGACGGTATTTCTCCTCTATAACGAAATACTACATAACGATTACTCATTCATTAGAATGTAATAAATATTTAAAATAAAAGATGCAAACTAACTTTCACACTCGCATATCCATAAAAGCAAATACAGTACTAACAACAAATATTAATCGTTGCATCTCCTTAGACAGAGAAAGATAAGAGTGATTTATATATGTTGCCAGCTGTTTTACTTTAACGTGTTTGATATAATAAAAAAAAAAGGTAAAATGGTAACTCACTTAACTTTTTATGTTGTCTTATTTGGGGTTTTTAAAATGGCAGACAATTTTATTGTCTATATAATGGTTTCAGATTATACAAATAATTTTAAGAGTTTTTTATTTTTGTGTATTGTTGTACACATCCAACCGTTTAGGAACTATAGAAAGACAAAGTAGTGAAAAAACAGTACTTTTTGTACTTAAAATAGTTGAACCGAGATTAAAATTGGAACATAGATAATATAATGTAACTTATAATATTTCTAAAACTACTAGAAATATGAAAATCACAGCTAATACTTCTTTTAGAATAGTCGCAGAATTTAATGCAAGCTTTAAAATAAGATTCGTTTATCACAAAGTAATGTCATACTTATGACTAAATTATTCTATTTTTTACATTAAAAACAATTTATTGAGGAATAATTATTTCTCTTACAAGTATTAAATTTAAATAGCATGTTAAAAAATTGACTCTAGTGTTTTGTAAATATGAAGAATTGTTTTAAGTTTTTTACCGATTTCTCGGCTACACTAAGACGTACAATAAACGTAAAGGCATTATCTTGGTTAACATTAAAAGAAGTAAAACTAGTAAATTTTTGTAAAGCCGCCGTTTTAAAATCTTTAAGTGAAAATTGTATGATTTTTTGAGAAACTGCAAATTACAAGGTATTACAAGGTTAATCACGAAAATTAATAATTACTTCACTAAATATCGCGACTTATTAGACCTCCCACGCGAGTAACAAATATTATTTTGTTTATTTTAATATTCTTAGTAATTTTTATGACATTACACTCCAATTTTAATATTGGATCAACTTAAGTTGAAAATGTACCTCTGAAAACGCCTAAAGTCTGGTTTTTCACTACTTTGAGCCTTTGTAATTCCTAAAACCGTTTGCGTGTATCAAAAAAAAAAAATACAAAACTCTTAAATTCTGTGTAGAATTTAAAACCACCATTAAAAATATGTGTTTCATTAAGAAATTTTGAAGTTGGCCGTCATATTGGAAAAATTGCTGATGGTATCAAAATTTAAAAACACCAAATAAGAGAATATAAAAAGTTCAGTGAAGTTTCGATTTGATTTTTTTAATGTATCAAATATTTTCTAAGTAAAACAGGTGGCACACTAATATCAATCACTCTGTATATTTTGCTTTTTGTTATCAAGTTTTTCCTCATGTATTTCTAATAAAAATAAGATAGAGTTTTTTTATCAACTGTTTATGACTTTATGTTTATTTTTTACTTTTACACATGTACGTATTAAGATGAGTAAAATCATGTCAAGTTTTCTTGCTAATATATCCGCTTTGAGAATTGTGAGGGCTGAGTCTATAAAAGTAGTTTTTGTGAGGTGTCTGGCACCTTCCGTGTGTTATCTGTGCAGAACTCAAAGTCAGGACAGATTTTAATAAAATTTATTATGTGGGCATTCTGTACTCTTATATATCGCAAAACAGATAAATTATCATATTTACGACTATATTGAATATAGATAATCATAAGGAAAAACATATACATTTTTTATTCAAAATCGGCTAACAAGAATTTCATCACCCCTAAGCACCTTTCCTAAAATTCCCGTTACGAGTTATTTTGAGTCAAATTTTCATATCTAAATTTATATTATTTGTAGATAAAATATATAACTTTATTCTTTGCAGTTTTTTTTAAATATACCAGATGGCTAAAAAGAAATTATTACCCCCTCTTATTTTTTTAAAATATTTAAATTATGTTTGTAGCAATCTTTATACGTGAAAGAGACAACAAAGGTTTAGGTTTCCTTAATTGTGAGGAGTTGCACAAAAGTTTCAAATGACACGTATAGGATTGGATACCTCATGTTAAATGGCTCTGTGCGTTAAGAAAAATAACGTAACGGAAATTAAATTCTGATCACCCAAAACAAAATGGCGACTAAATGAGTTATTTTATTTACGAAGCTAGATTAGTATGGTTCGTCCTCTTGTATGACATTAGTGTCTTCTTACCTCATATTAAATGTTTAAATTGTTCTACCTATATCAGTACAGTCTTTGTTCAAACATGTTTCTCACGTTATCAAAAGTTTGCTTTGTTTATCTTCTGTTACTATCCGTTCTCTTAAATTCTGATTTAAGAGATTCCCCGACAAAAGAAACCAGTCATTCAGAGCGATGAACCAACATTAAAAAAAATCGGTTGTCTTGCCTTCTGAGTCGATCGTTACGTATCAATCAAATACCTCTTTTGGCTGCCATTTTGTTTTGGGTGGTCAGAATTTAATTTCATTACGTCATTATTCTTGTCTCACAGAAGCGTTAAAAATGTGACTACGTGTTATTTGAAATTTTTTCACCAAACGCCCAAACTCCCCTCCCCCACATTAACCCAATGCTTTTTAGGTTGCGCCTCTCTCCTAAAGAGATTACCGTAAACAAATTTCGAGTATATGGAAAAAAAAGGGATTTGGGGGCGTCAATCTTTTTCCTTTACCGATAAATCCCGAACTGCCATTTTATGAAGATGACGAATTATTTGTTTTGTTTGAAATATCAAGACACAAAAACGAGAATACGTGAGCAAAAGAAAAGGAGACTGGTAACAAATCTGCAACGCATAAAATAAATAAATAAAGTTTTAATTGCAGAAATAATTTTAAACTATTCGATGAATTGAAAACTCACCCTATAAATTGATTTATAATTAGTCTAATAAGTTAAATAAATATAAAGGACTGTTAAGTATGCATCTGCTGAATCAGAAAGTAAGCAATTTTCAAAGCAAATTACGCCGGCCATTTAAATAAATGGCTCAATTGTAAATTTGGCAGTCTCGCCGAGTTGAGGAATGTGTATGTCACAAAAGTGCATCGTACGGTTTAATGAATGGTTCAAGTTAAAAGTTAAAATACTGGTTTCGGTCTCAGTTATCCGTCATTGCCATATTTGGGGTTCACAATGCTACTGCACTGAGTGATACCTCAGTAGTCAAAACATAATGCTACTGTATTAGAACACTGATTGGAGAATAATCGTATTTGTTATTTACTATGAAAAAATTAATAAAATAAACTGTGTACAATCAATGCACAAACTTTCTCACACACCCATCCTCAAAATAAAAACGAATCGTCATCAAAAATGTCAGTCTAATAGTTGTCAATCAAAATGTGAAAATGAAGTAGGGTCGCCTTCTTTGAACAAATATTTATGTTATCCTGAACCTGCTTTCCTTGGGCCATAAATGCACCTTAAACGTAAATCGTATTTGATCAGAAGCGAGCTTTAAATGACGAAGGTCCCATTTGGTTCTTTTGTCAATAATTCCTGAATCGTAATATTTTTTAAATTGTCATTTTGCTCAAAGCTGTGGGTCATTAACTTTCACATTTTACAAAAATTTCAACAAAATTGGTACAGCCGATTTTGAGAAATATCTTTTATACAGCTTATGACTTTTTTTAATTAACTGACCGACATTTTTGGAGAAAGGCAACCAGTACTCCTTGTTCTTAGAAGCTACACTTGAGCAAAACTTTAACAAAATCTTATAGTTAATTTTGAGGTTATTTCTTATGGTAGACACCCTAAATAAAATAAAAAATATGTTTTAAAATATGACCAAATTATTCTCACATACAAAATTAATACGTTTTAGTTAGAGTATAATTATCAAGTATTTTATCATTAAAAAAAAAAAAAAAAAAAAAAAAAAAAAAAAAAAAAAAAACACTGTTTTTACTCCCGAGTTCAATTTCTGCTGATTTCTGTCATCAGACTTGTTGAAGGGATATCTACTAAACTCGACCCTAGAGTCTCAGTTCCAGTGGTATAATGTCGCAATTCTAGAGATTTCGAATACCATTAACCCATTTTTCTAATCAAATCTTACCAAGTAGAAATGTTTCTGTGCATATGGAGATGTTAGAAAGATATGTTGTTTGATATATTGTCCAAAAATATACAATATCATTCAAAATTGCACGAGAATATTTCGGGTGGTCGATTCTAGAGCTGAAAATAAGGACAAAATGTATATTAACAAAGGTATGGAAACGCTTCGTTTTTCGACTGTAGACCATTTTTGGTTTTAACAACAAAAAAAAAGTTATATTTTTGGAGGTAGATAAGATATTGAGTGAATATTTGACATACGAATATTTATATAACCTGTTACCAGTATGCTGAAATACAAAGACTTTATTTTGTATATTTTCAAAATGGTGAACGGAGAATATTTAATATCGAATATCTAGAATCCATTGCATTAGAAAATATTTACAAAAAAAAATCCTCTTTTTACGATTAACAAAATTTTTATTTAATTCCTGTATGTCAAATGATAACCGAGTTATCAAAATAATAATAATAATAAAACAAAATGCTAAGTAATGTTCTACTTTTCCTTTTTCCTTGCTGTTTAAAGATATATAATCTCTTGGTCATCATCGCCTTATAAAAAAAAGGAACATGACATAAAGACACAAAGAAAATAGCATGACCTAGCCATCGAATCCTTCCTTATTGTTCAGTCGGAAGAGAACAAGAATTGGTGAAGTGAGATCTGATTGGAAAGATGAAAAAGAGGGATCTAACCCAAGACTACATGAATAAAGGTGTGGATCCAATTAGGGTCCGCTACACACATACGTACTATAGGTGACCCCGTGAAGGGGTAACTGTCTATAACAACCAAGATTAACCTGAACAATTATAAAATTATGATCATTGTAAATAATACTAATATAAATACATTGTCTAGAAATATACAAAAAACAAAAATGTTTCCCTAACCAGTTTCAAATTGGCGACTGATTTTTAAAAATATTTAACATTTTTTCCATAAGTTGGTAAAATTACACATTAAAAATTTCAAACTCAATTTCTAGAAAATTAAATTATGTTATAATTGATAAGATTTATTTCTAATATATAATTTTACAAACTTACTGGAAAACATGATAAAATATTTTGAAAATGTTAAGAGAAATATTTTCATTTTTGGTACATTTCTGGGCAAAGGATTATAATTTTATAATATGTTGATTTTGGTTACTCTTGGATGTTGTAAACAATTGCCAATAAAAAATCGTTTTAGTTATTTTTATGATAACTCCGTTATCCTTAGATGTACCAAAAAATAAAAATCAATTCGCTTTTCGTGAAAAGGGGAAATCTTTTATTTCTTGCAAATATTTTGTAGTGTTATTAGTTTTTGAGATATTCGATATTAAAAAAATTATAAGTCCGCCTTTTTGAAAAATACATAATTAAAGTCTTGGTTTTTTGGTATACTGGAAAATAAATAATCCGTAGGCCTATACCAAATCTTCACTCAATATATTATCTGAATAAAAAACTTCTTTTTTTTGAAAAACACAAAATGAGCTTCAGACGGAAAACGAAGCGTTACAGGACATGTGTTGATATAAACTTCTTTTCTTTCTTAGTTTTAGCTTCAGCATCAGTTCCCGAAACATAGCCGTGTAATTTTTAATCACACTGTATAAAAATTTGTTTTCGCTCTTTGTGTAAACGTCAATGATGAATACTTCCTTTTTATTATTTCTGTAATAAATATTATTAAACTAAAATGCTATAACTACACTCTTTCTAATCATTCTCAGAAATTATATTTCCGAATCAACTCTAAAATAAATGACAAAATCTCTTCAAGATTTTATCTTTGTTACTTCTTGGTTGACAATAAATCAAACAGAAGTATCTCCGTTTGATAAATACTGATGAGTCTGTAAAAGTATTATTCGAACTAGAAAGTTAATAACCTAACTTATATCATCTGTGATAAAACTAGTAAAATATATGGTATAAATGAAAATATTTTATCTCTTTTAAACTAAGGTTTAAATTTTCAAAACTTTCAATGGTTAGAGTGTTGGGATAAATTTGTTTTGACTGTTATATTGTTTACACTTAAATATAATTTTATAAAATAATCAAATATCTCAAAACCTCAGTGTTATATCTCCATGTTTATGAAATATGTCATCGTTGATCAATATTGATACCACTAAATTCAACATCCTAAATTTAGATTTTATTAACGCTGAGCAGATCTGATTTGTTGTACATATGTCATTTTTTAAGTGTGGCAGATACCACTCAAGTTTCGACAGATACAAATGTTATTCAATTGGAATAAATGGTGCACAAAGATTGTTTTAACTTTTTAACTTACATGTATAACAAGAAATATTCGGGCATGATGATCGATATGTGGACTGGATACACTTTTAACCAGCTCTTCGAGGTGGGGATATCTTTTATTGAATGATAAAAATCTGGGCTACCATGGGGTTAAGTTTAGCATGGTGTACTAGACAGATAGTTCCAGGGCATAGAACAAGGGTGCAACTATGGGCAGGTTTATATGTAACTAATATGTAATTGAATAGGTTCTATCATTTGGGGGAATATACCACAGCCTTTTAATTAAAGATCTATGTAATCATTTAGGTGGACTAAATGAAATCATTGAAGTGGTGATTGCATATTTAGGCAGTAATGAAAGGGCTACCATTAAAACTTTGATTGTGGAGGAGTAAAATAATAATGTTCATCAAATTGACAAGAAAGGAAAAGGATAAACTTGTTTGGATTAGGTATTACTCTGGACGGGAACGAGGACCCAGACACGTTGGCAATCAAGAATGCACTAAATAAATAGAGGATGCAGCCTTTTTTCTTGTTTTTTAAAGGCGAAAACCTTCTCGGTCATCATCGCCGAACGCTTGAATGTCTAATAGTATCACGGTCGGAAGAGAATAAGAGTTGGTCAAAAGAGACCTGATGGGAAAAGATGAAAGAGAAGAACCAAACCTAAGACTATATAGATCCAGCTAGGTACCCACGGGATTGCCACGCCCGTATTCACTATTAGTGAGACCCTGAGAGGTTGTTTTTGTAGAGATCACCAAGGAAAATGAAATCCTCAACTAAATTGTAAACAGGGTATAAGACTGGTGAAAATGTTCTATGAGTTTAAAAGTAAGAGTACTAATTAAGTTGAACAAAGGATTTCTTGGAACGTTGAGGGTTCTCTTAATAAAGCACTGATCCTTGAAACTTCAACTTGCAACAAGTGCTGGAAAAACGAGACTTCAAGTCATTTATTGATCAATTATTTCCATTGAGTGGAAGATGTTTGGAACTGTCAAACTGAAGGAACTTTAGTGTATGGACTACCTGGACAAGTTGAGGTTTGTAAGGATAATCATTAGGTTCAGGAAGAATGTAGTTCTCTCTAGTATGTCGACTTTGCGGTGCGTCGCAACAGCAATACAACAAAGTAATAATAATAAACGTCCAGAATCACACTGAAAAAATGTCAGGTATAGATGGAAATATTGAACATGAAGTGGACGTCACAGATGGAGCTTGAGGATTGGTAGGAAGGCGATCGGCGAGGATGAAGAAAACCAGCTGAAAGATAACAGCTATCTCTTCTAAACCTGTAGGGCTGTTCTGTTAGTGATGAACCGCTTAAGTCCCTTGTAAAGGAGGTTTTCTCTACGAATTTTTTTAATACCACTGGAGACTTGTGATGTTGTAAACCTATCGCTCATAGAAACAGAGCCATTTGCAATCTTCGCAGCACCTGTCCCACTCTTGTCTAATGTTTTATTATTTGTACTTGGACTCATTCGGTTGGAAAACTTTCCGTTTTTTAGATATGTTCATATTTAAATAGAAACTTTCTGAACAATTACAGAGATTGGTCCACTGAACTTAGTGGAATGCCTACTCCTGTCAGCCTAATGGCCGGACAAGACCATAAGTGGTCTTCGTAGTGATATATATTTAAATAGAGATTCCACTTGTTATGCTTGTATTAAAACACAGTCTACTATTATTTTGTAGTTAATTGAAGACACGGTGATGGCTCGTTCAGTTTTTTGACAATTATTTCCCAACTATAATTTGAATTTACTTGCAATTTAGTACGAATTGTTATTAAAAATCATATTTCAACATAATTTTATAGAAATCTGTGGAACCAATTTTAAGAAATTATACATTATATAACAGAAAAGTAGACAGCTTTTATTGGATCTTTATCAATTACTTCTTAATTTGTAAATTTGGTGATTTATTTAAGTTTTATTTCAGACGTTGAGGTCTACAGGTGAGTAAAATAGAAATAGGTAAAACTAATTTTGTGAAAGTCGAATTCCCTTATTGGAGGGACCTACAAACTCTGAATCATGCCATATCTAGGTGCCCATAAAATGGTATCTATATTTAACAAAAATGGTCTAATTGTGTTTCGAAAATCAGTGACGGACCTTGATACTGATAGTAAAATAAATCATCTTTTTTTGGCTAAAGGGGCTCAAACTGATATATCAACGAATATTTTGCAAAATGGGTGTCTTCTGTGCAATTTAATTCTAACCAACCTCACAAGTTCCACTTATGACTTTATTAAATGAGATCGCTTTCTCTAGCTTTCCCAAAAATTGGAAAGAACTAAACTACACAGAAATTCCAGAGTAAGATTCGAACCCACGTTGCTTCTACAGTTGCAAACATTAGCCTATACCTCCAATAAAATGTCAAAATCAGTTTTTCTCAACTCAAAACATTCTCTTTGTATATAGAATGAGAAAATAAAATGGAAACTAAATGCACAAAATATTCGCAAATTACTAACTAGTAAAGAAAAATTTATTTGTTGGTCCGTTTAGTAAACCTCATCTACCACTAGGCGCGCTGTAGGATCTGTTTATTTAAGATAGACATCTGTAATGGAACAAACATGTGATCTGTGGTTTGCAGAAACTAAATCTCCAATCACTCTCAATGTTCAGCGGTTGTTTACAGAACTGTCCCTTGGAAATTGAACAGATCCCCTTCATGAGATAATTCTTGCTAACAAATTTGGAAATGGTTGAAACGTAGTTCGAGAACTCAAAACAGGAGAAGAAAAATCATCATAATTGGTACATTATTTGAATGGAGGTTATTTTAGGCAACCTAAGTACATTAATATAAAAGTTGATATTTATTTATGGCCGTGATTGTTGCTATTAGCTAACAATTAACAACTAGCTATCGGAAATGCAGTCTGAGACTATGAAATGTCCTTTCATTCTACCGTAGAAGTAGTTTGCTGGAATGTATATTTTCGGTTTTAGAAATGTATGGAAAAGTTAGTTAACCATAAAAATGCGCTTGTTAATTTTAAAAAGACGGAATTTGTTTGCCGAATTACATCAAAATGTTTGTAGATGATTACTTCCTAACTATAGATCGTTACGATACAAATACATTTATTATTAATATATGTTTCTACTAGAACTATATAATCATGTTGACTACAATTTTCATTCATTCTTAACCTAGTTGTTCCTAGTTGACGCGTTTCGAAGTACGTCCATGTTCAAAAACTACGTATGTACTATTTAATCCGCACGGAATCATCCTTGGACAGTCATACGTTGCGCACCATACGTGTTGCGTCGCTTAATTTTTAAATAACGTGTATAAAGTATGAGTTTTGTGTTTTAATAATGTATTGACGACCTCAGTAGAGCGAAGACCCTGAAGATGGTGCAGATACTCCGAAACTCGTAAGAAGCGTAAACGAAGTCACGTGACGAATAGGAAAAAGGTCCAACCTAAAATATTAGATATATATTTTTTTGTTGTTACTAATATTGCCTAAGAAAGAATGAAAATATTTAAGTTAAGATTAAATAGAAAAATATCATCAACAATCAGTCAGATACAATTTTTTAACATAAACCGTAGCGGAAGAATGGGAGTTTTAACAACTCAAATAACAACGCAGTGAGAGGCATAAAAGGGGGCGGAGCTTAGGAGGTAATGGAGAGGGGCAGATAGGTAAGCTATATAAGAAGGATTCTCAAACGTTTGTAGCAGTTCATAAGGGGGCGGAGCTTAGGAGGTAATGGAGAGGGGCAGATAGGTAAGCTATATAAGAAGGATTCTCAAACGTTTGTAGCAGTTCATAAGGGGGCGGAGCTTAGGAGGTAATGGAGAGGGGCAGATAGGTAAGCTATATAAGAAGGATTCTCAAACGTTTGTAGCAGTTCATAAGGGGGCGGAGCTTAGGAGGTAATGGAAAGGGGCAGATAGGTAAGCTATATAAGAAGGATTCTCAAACGTTTGTAACAGTTCATAAGTAGTTTTTGAAAAAACAGATGCTCCGAAACGCGTCAATTATGAATAATAAAATGATAAGATTAGGAATGGCTGAATATTGTATTCAACATAAAAAAGAAATATTTAATATCTAAATTATAAACTAATCTACACTTATTGCTCTAATGTCCGGAATTTTAGTTTTGTTTTTAGTCAAACATAATAAGTAAGTTATGTAGTTATAAGTAAGTTAACTCTTCGTTGAATAAGAAATGAAAATTAAAATAATCGGAAAATTGTACAATCACCTATCTGAGCAAGTAATAATACATTTTATGCAAGTTTAAATTTTACACGTAATAATGTCAAGATATCATGCGCATACTCAAAAACAACACAAGAAATTCACGTCCTTTTTGGAGGTTTTCTTTGACATTTTCTAAGAGAAGTATTTTTTTATTTAGTTTTAGGTAGGTTGGAAACAAAAATACTTCGATTTTTGTTTAAATTTGAACTATCGTCTACAAAATGTGTAACAAGATGCGTTTTACAGTGTGGAATTACAATTGGCTGTGCAAATGGCGTCAATAAAAATGTACTTCTAATCTATTTCTATACAAGAAAACATTACGACTGTCATGAACAGATTAAATTGAGTGTGTATAGTGACGGATAAACTATTGGCGTTAATTTCACTGGGGAAATCTGGGTCTGTATCATTGCATCGTGTATTCAAAGGACTGAGGATTTTATATAGTTCCAATTTTGTGGAGAAGACAATTGATGCAGGTTTAAAATACAACATGTCACTGAAATAAATACCAAATTTAAGAGTGCTTACGTAAAAATAAATAAAATCTTTCTTTTAAATACATACCCGAAACGCTTTTATACATCGTACTGTTTGTGTTTTTATAAATAAATATATAACTTCTTATTAATTTACAGATTTAGTATTCTCATTTTTGTAAGTGAACTTTTTTGAGTATAAAATCAAAACCATATTTTGTACGTTTTTAAAGGCAGGCGTTTATACTTTTCAATACAGAATATCTCTGAAACAATTATTTATACAGATAAATTAACAAGAGACCAAATATTTTAATCTTGTAGTGAAAAATATATCATCATTTTTATTGTATCTGAAAAAATAAGACATTTAATGAAACAAAAAATTATTAAAATCATAATTGTG